>JASVEL010006084.1:0-67925 GCA_032618575.1 Nicotiana noctiflora
TCAATATTTTTCTTATTGAAAAATAGTTTACTCTTTACTCCACTTTCCGCATAAAAATATTTCGCACTATAAATTTGCTTCTGTTATGAAATAATAAAAGAAGAAAAACAATATTGTAGAGAAAGAGATAGAGGGAATTCTTATTGAATTATGGGATGAATTACAATGGGGTAAGACCCCTCTATTTATAAGAGAAATATGACTTAGTCACAAAGTAAAACTCTTCACAAGATAGACATTCACTCCAAATAGAATTCTATTCTTAACACTCCCCTTTGAATGTCTACTCAATAAGTAATATGCCTCATTAAAACCCTAACTAAAATAAAACCCAGTGGGAAAAAATTCTAGAGAAGGAAAAAGAGTACACATAATCTACAATACGCCTTTTGGTTGCCTCGTTAAAAACATCGCAAGGAAAACCCAGTGGGACAAAACCTTGTAAGGAAAAAAGAGTGCAACGTGCATTAACTCCCCCTGATGAGAGCATCAATTCACATCCTTGAGCCTTCGCATCCCAATCTTGTGCACTAGCTTCTTGAAGGTTGACGTCGACAAGGATTTTATATCAGTTTCAATGTATTTTCGTAATGACATAACATAGAAATCTCTTTATTCATATATTCAGGTACCTGAATCTCTCATGAGATATTATGAAGTGTAATGGCATGTGATCTTCTAGATCACTTGCCTCCTTTATTATGATCATTTGCTCATCTTCTTTATCAAGAAGTTTATTTGAAACCGATTGTCTATACGCTTTAAGCTAACCATAGACTTTGTCCTTCTAGGACTTAATATGAGCATTTGCAATGAGAATATAGTTACTTTATTTGGGTCAGCAAATGCGTCTGGCATGCTTTGCAATAAATTGCACATGAATTATCCTTTTATGAACTTCAAGTTCATATTATTTTATTCGAGGATCTCGATGTATAAATGATAATTTATTTCATGTAACTTTTCTCAACTGTTGTATCTTGTCTCCCCCTCACGTTAGAAAAACTAACTTGTTTCCTCAACTTTGAGAATTCATCTTTGTGTGTTATGGTGTTAATCAAAATATACACCGCACATCAATAATAATAAGATGGAATTATTTGGTTCCTGACAATGAACCACTCGTGAGGAGAAAATGTAATATACTTTCGTATATATTCTATATCAAATTGATATAGATAACTTTGTTCTCATAAGCAATAATTTAGCTATTAAGTGGAGGCACTCAATAAATTATTTTGTTAAACTAGCTGTGATGTAGACCAACTTATCATGATGAACATCTTGAATATAAAATTTGGAAATTATGCTCTAAATCAAATTATTGAGCAAGTTACCTCGCACACACCGGCTAGGTTGCGGGTTAATAATAATTGCACATGTAACCATCTCATAGATGCATCTTATGTGGTATACATGGCAGGTGAATAGGCCCATATTCACCTTTGATATTTCCAGCATTCATGGGATTCAATCCCAATTTTAGTTGGTCAATTAATTAATGAGAACAAACAATGTAAGAGAATTCGTAAAGAACTTTCTAGTTCTTTAATATTTACCCATGTGAATTCTCTATTATTTTTTTCACATCGTACTTAAATTGATATGGGTAAATCAATTATGCCAACTGAATAAATTATCAATATTGATAAATTTCATATTTACACCATGATGTGTGCAATTATGAATAAACTCCAAATTTATTATGATATGGGTTTTATATTCACTTCATTGTGATATTCTTTTGTTTATGTAGTACAAATTGGAGAATAAAGCGGGTAACTTTTCACATACATATTACCCGCTACAAGTTGTAGTAATAGAAGATATTAAATCTTTCCTTTATTTATAGTCTCAATATAATCAACTGCTTTCGCATATACTTTGGAAACTGAATAAGTTTCTTTGAGACTTACTACAACACAATACCTTGTTGGTAATCAATTGTGTTTCTCAAAAATAGTGGTAATTGGCTCTTCCAGAGCTCTCAATTAATTGGTAGTACCACATAATCATCAACACTTATATGGTGAATATCTCTTTTAAAGAGAAACTTATACCATTATGGTCATGGCCAAAATTAAATGAAAGATATGTTTCTTGCATTATTGTTGTCCTTTAATAATCACATTGCCAAAATATTTTATCGTACAATAGGTACGTGACCAGTGATTAGTTATGCCATAATAATGGTATTATTTTCTTATATCATCCCAAACCTCCTTTTAGAGGTGAGTGTGGTGTAATCACTACCACCAGCACATTATATTCTTCCAAAAACGAATATATATTCAGAAATCAGATATTTTCTCATTCACATCATGAATGGACCATAGTCATCTGTATGTGCTTTATAAAATCTCATGTCAAATCGATGACAAATATTTTTACAAAGTGTGGAATTATTTTGAGAATCCTTGTTGTTCTCATTACCACAAATGATGACGATTATAATTTCGTCTATTGTCACGTCCACATCCATTGATACCTTCACGATAATAATTTTGTCTTCTTTTAGACTTATCACATATTGCTATCACATTCTTTTAAGGGAATGAGAATAGAGCAAATTCAATGGGACAGATTTTCACTTCTTGTGCTCACGATCATACATGACTTTGATCATGTCAAGACGTAGAAATTTTACCACTTCATGTGGGTGTAATTTCTTAAAGACTCCATTAGAGTTATAATCAAACTTTATTGTCTTTACCTGTATATAAAATCAAATTATAGAATTTCAAGAATTTGAAAGAGAAAAGTAAAATACTTACCTTAAATCCAGAATTTTAATCATGAAGGAAGTTCATGAAACAATTGACAATCATTATGCTCAATCCCAAAATTTCTACTCAATTGGTTAGAGTCTCGTGCTGATAACGTGTTATGAAATAATAAAAGAAGAAGAACAATATTGTAGAGAAAGAGAGAGAGGGAATTCTTATTGAATTATGGGATGAATTACAATGGGGTAAGACCCCTCTATTTATAGGAGAAATATGACTTAGTCACAAAGTAAAACTCTCCACAAGATAGACATTCACTCCAAATAGAATTCTATTCTTAATAGCTTCAAAGTTTAATGCAGATTAGTGTTTACTAATTGTATTTCGAGTATAAGTGAATACTATTGAAGTGCATTGAAATGCAATAATGACGCATTGTGTAGCTAGGGGTCATTTAGTAATTTAGAAAGTTAGAAGTACTAATTAGTTAAGGTTGTTACTTAATAGTGCAGATTCTGTTATAAAATCACTGGTAAGTAACAAGCTTAACTAACACTTAATTCTGCCAAAATACACGATCTCTTCTTCCTCTCTTTCTCTCTTCTCTTCTTTTTACATAATTAATTCCCTAGATAGCAATGGTGCTTATCTAGTCTTCACGTTGCTCGATCAACTTAGCTAAGGATTCTACAAATTAACATGGCATCAGAGCGGCGCTTCTAAACTTATAGTGTTCTCCGACGAGTTCATGGCGAGATTCCGGCGAATCGATAGAATTACTGATAAATTGATAGTGATGGTACTCGAATACTATAAAAATGACAGAGAATTAAGTAACGCAGTTAGAAACAACCACTCGCTATTTCTCCAAGCGTCAGATGCTCCTGGATTCCAGTGCTAATTAAGCTCACAAGGCCAGAAAATTATGCACTGTGGAGCAGGACAATGAAGCTAGCCCTTAGGGAAAGGAGCAAGCTTGTTTTTTGTAGAAGGAAGTTGTGTGGAAAACGTGTATAAAGGTGAATTAGCATGGCAATAAAAGAAGTGTAATACGATTGTGTTGTCATGGATAGGTAGTACTGTTGCAAATGAATTGATACCAAGTATCATATTTGCATCGAGTGCAAAGAAGGTGTGGAGTGACATTAAGGAAAGGTTCGAAAGATATGGTCTTATTAGGATCTATCATTTGTGGACTAAAATTGCATCACTAAGACAAGGTACGGATTCTATAACCGCATACTATTCGAAAATGAATTATTTATGGAATGAATTAAACATACTACACCAAAAGCAGGCTACGATTCTAAGAAATCTGGACAGTCTCTTAATCTATCACAACAACGTTTGTTGTAATTTCTTATGGGCCTAAATAAAAGCTATAGTAATGTGAGGAGTAACGTGTTGTTGAAAAGTCCGGTAATCAGTGTGAATGAAACCTATGCCATAGTGACTTAGGAAGAGAGTCAAAGGGCTCTAGGAGTAGCTGATGTGAACAAAGGTCCACTGACTATGATGGTAGGGAGGAATCAATATAACAAACCTAAGAAGATAGGAACGATATGTGAACATTTTGGGTATAAGGGTCACTTGAAGAAAAATTGCTATAAAATAGTAGGATATCCAGCAGATTCTAAGAGCAAGAAGAAGAAACATGTTGTAAAAGGAGGCAGGACATTTGTTACCAAAGTAAATGCAGAAGATACCAGCAAAACTGAGGGTTAACCACAAGGACATTACCTAACATAGGTGCAGTACCAACAACTAGTAGGATTGCTGAACAAATCTATAGGTGCACAGTAAACTATAACCATGACAGTATTGCTTCATTAATGTCCAATGCCACATAAAAGGATTGGATAGTGGATATAGGTGCTACTCATCCTATAACCTATAATAAGGATTTGCCAGATACACTCAAGATCATTGATGGATACAGAAGTGTAGAATTATCAACAGGGAAGACTTCAAACATTACACATATAGGAAAAGCAAAGATTCTAGGAAATTAGAAAGTTAAGAATGTGCTCCATGTACCAGATTATAAATTCAACTTGCTATCGGTGTCAAAGCTCACCAAAGACCTTAGCTGTTTAGTTTTGTTTTCCCCTAATTTTTGTGTATTGCAAGAAATTTACTGTATCAAGGTATTGGGAATTGATAGAGAACAATAGGGATTGTACACAATAAAGCAAAGGAAAATAGAAAACAAAACATTGATGGCAAGAACAATTACAAAGGGAAGTGCAGAAAGAGCCTTATGGAATTACAGAATAGGGCATGCTTCACTAAGATTTTTGAAGTACTTATCATCCTTGAAGAATAGAATCAACTATATAGAAATAGGAAATTGTGATGTATGCCCTTTTGCAAAATAAAGCAAGATACAATTTTCAACTAATGTTTCAAATTCGACTACTATCTTTCATCGTCTTCATCTAGATGTTTGGGATTCATACAAGTTTCCAACCTATGACAAGAAATAGTATTTTGTTACAATAGTAGACGATTACAGTAGATACGCATGTGTATGTTAAATATAGTCAAAGTGTGAAGTATGTGTAGTTTTGAAAAACTTTCTTTTGATAATAAACAATTATTTTGGTGTCAATATCAAGTACTTAAGATCTACAAATGGAATGGAATTCTGTAATACACAATGTGATAGCTTGTTGGCTTCTTATAGTATTATTCATCAAACTAGTTGTCCCTATACATTACAACAAAATGGAACTATACAAAAAAATACAGGCACATCTTAGAGGTGGCCAGAGCTTTGAAATTTCAAAGTGGAGTTCCTATAAGCTTTTTGGTTGATTGTGTTAAGACTGCAGTCTATGTGATCAATAGGCTACCTACACCCATTCTGAAATGAAGAACATCCTATGAGTCGTTGTTTGGGAAAGACCCTAGATCAGCTGAGGGCGCGCATTTAGTTGTCAATGCCGAGCAAAAATCTTGCCCAAGGGAGATAAGTTTGCACCCATACCTAGGAAGACACGGTTAATTGGATACTTATAAACACAAAAGGGCTATAGACTGTACGATCTTGAACAAAAATTATTTCTGTAAGCAGGGATGTAGTGTTTCAAGAACCCAGATTTCCTTTCAAGGATTGTCACGATCCAATTTCCATACCCGGTCATGATGGCGCCTCTCGAGAAGACAAGGCCAGTCAACAATCCCAAATCCTTTTTACTACAACTATCAAACATAAATAAATAGAAATTTTGACTTATTGATATTTAAATCTATTAATATTATCCTAAGACAACCCAACTGGTATGTCACAAGTCATGAACAAAAGGGCACTACTACTGGCCAACAAAGTATAGATAAATACAAGATAAAAACTGGAATACAAAATAAAGTACGGTGCCACGAACGCTGGCGGTCACCTGACTCAACTGCCACCATAAAGTCTTCTGTCCTGCTAATAACCCGCTATCGGGTGAACAATACCTACAACTGCACGCAAGGTGCGGGGAGTAAAGTGAGTACTTCCAACTAAGTGGTATTAAAAGAAAATAATATCTGAACGATAAGAAAACACATATGGGCACACCAAAATGCTATACAAGACAAAACAAACCCTTTGAGAAAATCGTAATACGATAAAGATTCTTTTGAAAAATCTCAAGATCAGTAAAAAATATCACTTTGAAAATCTCTTTTACAAATATCCCTTTTTTCTTTTTCAACAGCCAGCATATGAATAATATATCAGATAGACCAATCGGCTCACAAGTCGTCCCCTTGGGCACAACACTCCTCAACATGTAACACCAGAGTATCTGGTCAATAAGGCAAATATCAGTATGTATGCCAATGATATATGAGTGTTAATGTCATGTCGCGTAGTACAAACAGAAGTGAATGCAATGCAATGTAATGCATATGACAGCTATGGCATACAACCCGATCCATTTGGGTACCCGCGCTCACTTTGGCGGTTCAGACTCCGGGGGGGCTCCTACAGCTCAAGCGCAATAATACCGCGGCGTGCAGTCCAATCCACATAACATATCAATGTGGCATGCAGTCCGATCCATATAATATACTATTGCGGCGTGCAGTCCAATCCATGCAATATGCTACTATGGTGTACAGTCTAATCCATGCATGTATATGCATATGCGCACATAACACTCGAGGACTTAAAGCCTCCTCAAATCACTCCTCTTGCCCTCACATATGGCCCTCGGCCCCAATCAGTCCAAGAATAGTCAAAAAGCCCATCGGGCATCATTAAAAATAATAATACTCGACTCAAATGATTGTTAAAATATCGTTAAAAACTCCAAGTTTGAGAAAAATATAACTGAGTTCAAAATAGTGTAAATCACACGGACTGAGTTCAAATCATATTTCAAATAGTGAGGGAACCGGCGAAAACTCAAGACCGTGATGCCTTTGCTCCTCAAACCGGCCTCCACGTGCATCGAAACTAGCCGAAATCTGTACAAATATATCATAATAGGCTAATGGAACATAACCCAATCGAAAGAGCTCGAAAAATACCAAAAATCACGAAATTGGCAAATCCCGGGCGCATTCCTCGAAAAATTTTAAAATTCATATTTTTGGAATTCTCGTCTCACAACGAATTCCTACATACCAAGAACTCCCAAATCGGACTACAAATGGCCCCTCAAATCCAAAATTTAAATTTTTTGCTCCTAGCCCTAATTTCTTGATTTTTAGCCGTTAAATCATGAATCCTATGGATGATTCTAGCATAAAAACATGTATTTAACTCATAAAACTTACCTCCAATGATCCCCGTCGAAATCCCTTCAATTCCCGTCCAAAAGCTCTCAAGAATGATCAAAAATAGTGGAAAAATGGGTTGTTTTAGCGACTAAAATATTTTTAACATTTTGTCCGGGTACTTTAGCTAACACTATGCGATCGCATTAGAGCATTGCGATCGTTAGAACAAAATTTTCGGGCACTGTAGCTAAGTATATGCGATTGCATAGAACAAAAATCATGTACTGTAGCTAACACTATGCGATCGCATTAGAGCATTGCGATCGCATAGAACAAAATTCTCTGCAATTTTTCTGCTGCATTTTTCAACTTAAAAATTCTCGTTAGCCATCCAAAATCACCCCGAGGCCCTCGGGACCTCAATCAAAAATACCAATACATCCAATAACGTTATTCAAACTTGTTCCAATCGTCAAAATACATTCAACAACATTAAAATCATTAAATTACCGCGGATTCAAGACTAAATTTATCAAATTCTTCCAAAACTCACATTCGATCTGAAACCCAACCAAACGACTTCCTAAAAACGTGAGATTTTGCGGACAAGTCCAAAATCACCTAACGAAGCTACTGCAACTCTCGAAATTCCATTCCGACTCTCGGATCAAAATATCACCTATCAACCGGAATCCGCCAAAATTCAAACTTCGCCAAAATAGGATAACTTCTTCACCAGAGCTCCAAAATTACTTCTGATCGCGCTCGTAAGCCTTAAATTATTACCTGGAGCTAACCGAATCATCGGAATTAAATTTCGATCCCTCGAACTCACAAGTCAACATCTAGTTGACTTTTTTAACTTAAGTCTTCTTAAAAGAGATGAAGTGTCTCATTTCTTATCAAAGTCACTCCAAATCAATTCTAACACACCCAATACCGGTAATGAAACATAAGGAGGCAGAAAATAGGAAGATCGGAGTAGTAACTCACAAGACGACGGGTCGGGTCATCACATTCTCCCCAACTTAAACAAACGCTCGTCCTTGAGCGGACCTAGAGTTGTTCTAGAAATTCACCGATAGCTGAATAACTTTACCGTGCATATAACCCGGGGTGATCTCACGTCACCCTATCTCATATTGGTCTGACCACATAATTTATAGCTGAATTTTCACAATCCATCTAGTCCATGAACCATATAACTACATTTCACCTTCTGAGATCTTACACAAGATCAGAACCTCACATTTTTACTCAGAATAAACCCGAACTAGTTGTATTAACTCATACCTGCAACATCAGCTGTAATCATATGATATACCACATAACTCCAACACATGCAGCGATAACTTCGATCCACAACAGCTACCCACGACAACCAAATATCGATAGAAAACCCTTTTATTAGCTAGAGTCTTATTCCAACACTTTTAATATTGCCAATGGTAAATGAAACACACATTAAAACATATCCATACCTCATGTCACCCATACAAGAAGCCACTATCTTCTTGAATAATACCACAACATATTTCTGGGCCAAACTTCAATATAAACTCTCTAGTCAATCAAAATCACATCTGTTCACATTCATTAATGACTCCTACAATTATCTCGAATCCAATGCACCATTCTAGTGATATGGCACCTCATCACATGACTAAGCCACAACTTTCCTAATCCACGCACCAGCAAGGAATAGTCTAAACATACTCGAATCGGAACAAATGACTCAAACAGAAGAGTTGTACCTTAAGCTCATCAATACCATTACAACACAAGACTGAGACCCCGTCTCATATTATAGAAATAGAACACCTAAATCTATCCCAAAAGGTCGTAATCAATTCTCCATTTATCGAGAAACACTCAATTACTCTTCTCGCTCGACTTTATCTACGAGTACTCAATAGAAGCATTCCACATGTACCTATGTCCAACAATTCATGACATCTCACAGCACAGAAAAGCAGTTCATAGTTCTCCCCAAATTATTAACAAGTCCAAAAGCAATCGAATCAACCTATCCCTCAACAATACAACTCGGGACTAACCAAGCTAACTCAAGTTAAATACGTAGTCAATCAGCTTATCAACAAACTCAATATCAAGAAGCCTGAAATTGCTCTTTCCACTACTATAACTCATGGCAAAGTTGTACAATACGGTGTCCGGCACCAAACAAATACCAAAATCCACAATTTTGTTCGGTGACATGCCCGGCCACAAGGAATGAATCCGAAAAGTCCCTCAATACCGGAACTAAATCAATGGTAGAAAACTTTTGCGCTAACATCCACCTTAAGGCCCAATTTAAGAAAGGCAATCCTTCCCAACCATCCGCTGGCCTGTGGATCACAAGCATTCAGCTAGAATATAATCCAATGCACCTCACCATGCAACCTGTGGCATTTTTGGCGTAGCCCCTAATGCAATAGATCAAAATCACACAATACTAAGGCAACCAATCTGAATTCCAACATCACAACATAGCCTGTATATCAGAACTCCATATAACACACAAATTATTATACGTGATCCTACTTTCCACCATGCGAATACATGCACACATTTGATACCCAATCATTCCACAACAGATACTCAATGTTTATCATACCATACTCGAATAACATAACAACTTTTATATCCCTTACGCGCCGTAGACATCGCGCACTCAAGTAGTCAAGAACTTTCATTGATCCCATCTAGAAGAAAAATCATTACACATAGGTCTTGTTCATTTTCTTACAATACTGACACGATGGATGAGAACCTGTACACATTCATAACTACTACCGAAACAACAATTCATTAGTTCTATACTCTTGGTAAGAACTATCACCTCATTCTAAGACAAACAATGGTCTTAGCTCTTTAATTTTACTTCATTTACTCAGATTGCACTGATCTCAAATTCAATGATCTCGTCTTACCCAGTACGAACTGTTTGGGAAATAAGCCACTCTAGACATAATTATAAGTCGTATATGATGCCGCAACGTGCCAATAGGCTACCAATTCGAACGCAATACAAAAGAAAATGAACTCTGGAAGGAATTATCAATCACACGCATTAATACAGACTTTTTTGGGAACATAGGAAGCATGGCATACAAGGATAGCATATAGAAATTATACTTGATTTCACACTGTTGCGGCGTGCAACCTGATCCAGATAACATACTCATGGCGGCGTGCTACCCGATCCACATATAGATCTCACATAATGAGATGCATATCGAGCCAAATCTGCTCATTACAACATAATACCGAATATCGGTCATAAACATGCTAAGTACATCATAACATCTCTGAGGGCATATAGCGTTATAGCTACAAAAATCAAGCACAACTAAGGTGCAAAATACAATTTGAATTTCAAGAGCTGAGATGCTCATGTAACGTCATTCCTACATGGATTCTCAACACATAGTAATTTCTCAAGCCGTCTCACAACTCAACAGCGTAATGCATCACTACGCAAAATATTTGACAATAAAACATCAACCTAACTACTCCTTCATGAGGACTGCATTACAAAAATGCACACATCTTGCCTGATATAGAGCCATTATTCACATTAAATCTATCCATCGACTTCAAGCTGATTCTGATCAAACTGAACTAGTCTGATAACCTTTCAAAAGTCCATAATAACTCCCATCTTCCTCATAACGCACAAGAACAACCATCACAATTGGGGTAATCCTCCCCAGTTTGCAACTCAATCGGCCAAGTACCCTTCCGACATGAATCTTCAATTTAATGACACTATTACAATATTCATACTTGGTTTGCATCATTAATCAATCAAGTGATCATATGCCATACTTATATATTCAGTATAGTCCCTATTAGCCGAGATCGCGGCTGGATAGCTATGTAATGAGTATGTTGGTACTGTGTAATGTGTATGGCAATGGAAGGTATACACAAATTATTAAGGAAAGAAAATGTTCTTACTTGGTGGAGTAGCCCAGATAATTGAGGGTTGAAAGGTATTTCCTATGTGTTATGATTCAAATAGGTGGAAAGCATGTCCATGTATCAATTTTGATAGTATAGTACATGCAGTATTTAGATTTACATAATTGATATATATTGTGATGCTCTGGAAAGTTGTGGATGTTTTGTTATGATGGTTTTGGTGATTCTCTAGCAGGTGGATAGGCCCAATCACAAAGGAGACTCTGCCAAAATTTTTGAAAAAATTGGGACTCAGTTAAAAATCACAAGTCATGAGCATCTAGAGAGTAAGGGCGTTACTACTGGCCAACAAAGTATATATAAATACAAGATAAAAACTGGAATACAAAATAAAGTATGGTGCCGCGAACGCTAGCGGTCACCTGGCTCAACTACCACCATAAAGTCTTCTGCCCTGCTAATAACTCGCTATCGGGTGAACAATACCCGCAACTGCACGCAAGGTGCAGGGAATAAAGTGAGTACTTCTAACTTAGTGGTAATAAAAGAGAATAATATCTAAGTGATAAGAAAATACGTAAGGGCACACCAAAATGCTATACAATACAGTACAATCCCTTTGAGAAAATCGTAATACGGTAAAGATTCTTTTGGAAAATCTCAAGATCAGTTAAAAATATCACTTTGAAAATCTCTTTTACAAATATCCCTTTTTCTTTTTCAACAGCCAGCATATGAATAATATATCAGATAGAGCATTTGGCTCACAAGTCGGCCCTTTGGGCACATCACTCCTCAACATGTAACATCAGGGTATCTGGTCAATAAGGCAAATAACAGTATGAATGCCAATGATATATGAGTGCTAATATCATGCCACGTAGTACAAACAGGAGTGAATGCAATGCAATTCAATGCAATGCATATGACTACCGCGACGTGGAGCCCGATCCATTCGGGTACCCGCGCTCACTATGGGGGTTTAGACTCCAGAGGGGCTCCTACAGCCCAAGCGCAATAATACTGTGGTGTGCAGTCCAATCCACAAACATATTACTGTGGCGTATAGTCTGATCCATATAATATATTATTGCGGCATGCAGTCCAATCCATGCAATATGCTACTGCGGTGTACAGTCTGATCCATGCATGTATATGCATATGCGCACATAACACTCGAGGCCTGAAAGCCTCCTGAAATCACTCATCTTGCCCTCACATATGGCCCTCGGCCCAATCAGTCCAAGAATAGTCAAAAAGCCCCTCGGGCATCATTAAAAATAATAATAATCGGCTCAAATGATTGTTCAAATATCGTTAAAAACTCCAAGTTTGAGAAAAATATAGTTGAGTTCAAAATAGTGTAAATTACACGGACTGAGTTCAAATCATATTTCAAATAGTGAGGGAAACAGTGATGACAGTTCATGTTCATAAAGAGTTAAAACAGTCGGCAATAAGCCTCAAGTATGGCAATGAGCCCAAATCATAATGATAACAACAAATTATTTGTAAATACGTGATAAAAACCAACAACCGGGATGGACCAAGTCACGATCCCCAACGGTTCTCTACCCCACACTCAAGTCCAGCGTGCAAGTCACCTTGATACAGCACTAAGATGTGCAAATTCGGGGTTTCAAACCCTTAGGATATCATTCCCAAGTATTACTCACCTCGAACCGGCGAAAACTCAAACCCGCGATGCCTTTGCTCCTCAAACCGGCCTCCACGTGCATCGAAACTAGCTAAAATCAGTACAAATATATCATAATAGGCTAATGAAGCATAATCCAATCGAAAGAGCTCGAAAAATACCAAAAATCACGAAATTGGCAAAACCCGAGCCCGGGGCTTACGTCTCGAAAAATTTCGAAATTTCTTATTTTTTGGAATCTTCGTCTCGCCACGAGTCCGTACATACCAAGAACTCGCAAATCGGACTACAAATGGCCCCTCAAATCCCAAATTTAAAGTTTTTACTCCAAGCCCTTATTTCTTGATTTTTAGCCATTAAATCATGAATCCCATGGATGATTCTTGTATAAAAATATGTATTTGATCCAATGATCCGCGTCGAAATTCCTTCGATTCCCGTCCAAAGGCTCTCAAGAATGACTAAAAATGGTGAAAAATAAGTTGTTTTCCCGACTTAAATATTTTTAACATTCTGTCCGGGTACTGTAGCTAACACTATGCGATCGCATAGAACAAAATTTTCGGGCACTATAGCTAAGTCTATGCGATTGCATAGAACAAAAATCCTGGGTACTGTAGCTAACACTATGCGATTGCATTAGAGCATTGTGATCGCATAGAACAAAAATCCTGGGCACTATAGCTAAGTCTATGCGATTGCATAGAACAAAAATCCTGGGTACTGTAGCTAACACTATGCGATTGCATTAGAGCATTGTGATCGCATAGAACAAAATTTTCGGGCACTGTAGCTAAGTCTATGCGATTGCATAGGACAAAAATCCTGGGTACTGTAGCTAACACTATGCGATTGCATTAGAGCATTGCGATCGCATAGAACAAAATTCTCTGCAATTTTTCTGCTGCATTTTTCAACTCAAAAATTTTCGTTAGCCATCTGAAATCACCACGAGGCCCCCGGAACTTCAACCAAAAATACCAATATGTCCTATAACGTTATTCAAACTTGTTCCAATCATCAAAACACATTCAACAACACTAAAATCATTAAATTACCACAGATTCAAGCCTAAATTTATCAAATTCTTCCAAAACACACATTCGATCTGAAACACAACCAAACGACTTTTGAATGACCTGAAATTTTGCAGACGAGTCCAAAATCACCTAACAAGCTACTGCAACTCTCAGAATTCGATTCCGACTCTCGGATCAAAATATTACCTATCAACCGGAATCCGCCAAAATTCAAACTTCGCCAAAATAGGATAACTTCTTCATCAGACCATTAAAATTACTTTTGATGGCACTCATAAGCCTTAAATCATCACCCGGAGCTAATTGAATCATCATAATTCAATTCCGAGCCCTCTAACTCAAAAATCAACATCCAGTTGACTTTTCCAACTTAAGTCTTCTTAAAAGAGACTAATTGTCTCATTTCTTATCAAAGTCACCCCAAATGAGTTCTAACACACCCAATATCGGTAATGAAACATAAGGAGGCAGAAAATAGGAAGATCGGGATAGTAACTCACGAGACGACGGGTTAGATCATCACAAGGATACATGAGTTAAAGCAGATGATATGTTTATTCAATAACCCATTTCAGCAGAAAAGCACATTCCTAATTCACCACCTATACAAGTTATGAGTCAAGAAGATACTAATTTACCTGTGAATCAAGATGACATTGATTCCCCTACAGATGTTGATGCTCCTACAAACTTGGAATCACAAGAAATAGAGCCAATCTCTACAACACTGGAGCAGTTGGACTTGACAGACACTCAAGGTTCAGCATTAGGTGAGGTTTTAGAAGAGGCTCTTCCTGTTGAGCCAGTGCCCGCACCAACTACAACTGACTTACCTGCACAACCAGCTCTAAGAGAACCCAGAAAGACAATTCCTCCCATATGGATGAAAGACTATGTGACTTCTACAAAGTTGTCTGGGAACTGCAGGTTTCAAATCTCAAATTTCGATTATCTTACCACAACATATCAAGCCTACTTACAAGTCTTTTCGGTCCTAGTGGAACCTAGAGCCGTCAAAGAAGTAACACAGTATTCATAGTGGATAAAAGCAATGGAACAGGAGATACAAGCACTAGAAGATAATCACACATTATAGACCTGCCCATTAGGAAGCAAGCCATAGGCTTAAAATGGGTCTATAAAATAAAATAGAAGGCAAATGGAGAGGTGGACAGGTTCAAATCTAGATTGGTAGCTAAAGGTTAAACACAACAGATTGGATTAAATTACCATGAAACTTTCTCACATGTAGCTAAAATGGTTACGGTGAGAACAGTTATTAATGTTGTTGCTTCTAAAGGTTGGCCATTGTTTCAAATGGATGTCAATAATGCCTTTCTCCAAGGTGACCTCACTCAAAAAGTCTATATGGATTTACCTCTGGAATTGCACAAACAAGGGGAGTATAAGGTGTGTTGATTGTTGAAATCCCTCTATAGTTTGGAATAAGCCTCGAGGCAATGAAACATTAAGCTTACAAATGCTTTGCTGCAAGCTGGATACACTAAACGTGAAATAATAATTCCGAGCCCACAAGTTGCTTGTGTGTCCTTAAGGAATTTAATCCCCTCATTGTTGCCCAAGGTTTTGGATTAATTCCTCCCAGGATAGAACGGAATAACTATTCTGCAACACTGGCAATCGAAACTGCAGAATTTCAGCGAACTCAACAGACGGAGCAAATCACATTTGACACTTAAGTTTATTTGAAAATAATGCAACAATATAAAAAGAAGGGGAGAAATTTTCAGATTTTTCCATCTGATTTTCATGTCTAAAATATGAGGCCAAGCCTCTAAATTTATAGACAAAGGAAGGGTGATATGGAGAGGTGCAATCTAAAAGGTGCCTCTTATGGAGAGGTGCGATCCAAAAGGTGCCTCTTCCATTTCCCATTCACACCCTTTTAAAAAAATACAACAATTTTTACATGTGGGAATGGGCATACGTCAAAAAACATGCATGAAAATACTGTGTGATTCGCAAGTAGGATTAATCGCATCTGGATAAGTAGGTTTCCCTTTGAACTTTCCGTAGTGAACTTATGTTGGATATACTCGGTCAATCGGTAGAATTGATATCTTTGAACCGTCGAGCTTTGGTGTATACCTAGACAACCATAAGTCACACAATCAACCCTTAACTATCTTTGGTTCTCATTGTTGTGTTCGTTTCAGCCATGAACACCACCTGGTTCATAAGTGCATAGAGAACTGGCCTTACAGAATTCTCCTTGAATCGGCTTACACTTCACACTTACATAGGTGATTCCTAAACGTGTTATCCCGTAGATACACTATTTGATATACCATGTATCAAACTTAGAAACCATTAAAAAATGTCTTAACATTTTATCCTTGTTACTGAACATTGTCTTCATCACGAGAATGGATTAAAATATTATATTTGACAATATTGAACCGGTCATGCATAACTTTGTTTGCTCCTTGAACCTAGATCTCGGACCTCCAAAATTCTAGGTAGAGTTACCGCCATGATGACTTGTCCTCGGCCATAGTCCCATTCCCTTAGATGATTTCTCAACTTCCTCTCTAGTTAGGCCTTTTGTAAGCGGATCCGCCAAATTATCCTTTGATTTTACATAATCAATTGTGATAATTCCACTAGAAAGTAGTTGCCTAACGGTTCTATGTCTGCGTCTTATATGACAAGACATAACGCTCCAAGCCCTTCCTATTGTTTCTACATATAGGTGCCAAAAATTGGGCAAAAATAGAATATCTTTCAAGAAATTCCGGAGCCATTTAGCTTCATCACCAGTCTTGTCTAAGGCTACAAACTCAGCCTCCACTATAGAGCGATCAATACACATTTGTTTGGACGATTTCCAATACATCGCTCATCCACTGACTGGTTAGAATCGGTTTAACCGGTGATCTAATTTTCATCACTATACCCCCATATTATCGTGGGATACTTATTATAGTGCAAAGCATAATTTGGAGTATATTTCAAATACTTCAAAACTCATTTCATTATCATAAACATTCAATGCAAACTTCTTTATGTTGTAGACTAATACGTCTCGACTTTCGATTGCATATCAGATTATTGACTACACTTAATGTAGTATATTATAATGACAGCTGGAATGATTGGCGTCAATTGTGATCATAACCTTTTAATATATAACACATTTCTCAATCACTCTGCCATTTCCAAGCATTTGTATGCTATTTATTCATACGTCTATATGATATGCAAATTATAGCACCTTTATTTATGAAACAAATCTAACTTGCAATGGATTTTGTTCATGTTCATTGGTTGGTTCACCTCATTATAGACCAATGTATTAATATATCCGTTCATATACGGTCATTTCGACACTAAAACGTACAGACGTATTATTTTATGAAAAGTCACAACCTTCAAAGTGACATCATTTCATAAAAGAACCAAACAATATAAATTTTCATTAAAGAAAAATGACCTTTCGAGAAAGACATGTGACCAACTTCGGAATTAGTAGTTTCATCAACTAGTCTTCATTAAGACTAAACAACCTGATGAATTTACCAACTACTATATCAACGAGTTTCAAATATCAATTTAGACATTACGTCTGACATTTGCTTTTGTCATGCATAAGATAAAAGCCCCCACATTTTAAATATTTCATCAACATATAATCAAAATAACGACTATATATATGACTTGAAGTATTCTTAATGTAAACACTTTTATTTACACTCATTAATTTTTGAAACTATTTGATAATATTATTTGGTCAAATCTCGCATGTCATTGTTTGGGTGACTTAACAAGTCGACACACCTTCGTTTCTTTTTCGGGAACCATGAACCCTTAAGGTTGTTCCATGTAAATTTCTTCCTCCAAATCTCTATTTAAGAAAATTTTCTTTAATTTCATCTGATGGATTTCAAGGCCATACACCGCGGCTAACGCTATTAACACCTGTGTAGATGTAATCATCGTTACCGGTGAGTATGTATCAAAATAAACAAGGCCTTCTCGTTGTCTAAACTCTTTTGACAACTAATCTTGCCTTATATTTGTCAATAGCACCATCAACTTTCATTTTACTTTTTGAAAATCCATTTAGAATCCAAATGTTTATTTTCTGGAGGAAGATCAACCATTTTCCCAAGTATGATTACTTAATATGGATTCTATCTTACTATTGACAGCCTCTTTTCAATATTGTTCTTCCAAAGAAAACAATGCTTCTTTAAACATTTGAGGCTCATTTTCCAACAAGAATGTTAGAAAATCCTGTCCAAAGGAAGTAGTTATCCTTTGACGTTTACTATGTCTTAGATTTACCTCAATAGGTGTACTTTTTTTTCTTCTTCCCGTGTTCGCTTAGATTTTCACTAGACGACTCATATTTCTTTTATACGGATAATTATTCTCAAAGAATTCAGCATTATTTGATTCAATTATCGTATTAATATGAATGTCGGGATTTTCTGATTTATGAATCAGAAAACGATATGCCTTACTATTTGTTGCATATCTTATAAAAACGAATCAACAATTTTTGATCCAATTTTTATCTTTTTGGGTTTAAGAACTTGCACTTTACCCAAATATCCCCCACACTTGAAAATATTTCAAGTTGGATTTTCTTCCTTTTATTCATTTTTCGTATGAAAGGATTCCGTAAGAATAGCTTCTCCCCACAAGATCTGGGGTAAACAAGAACTTACAACAAGGCATTTTAGCATTTCTTTTAACGTTCTACTCATTCTTTTCGCAATTCCATTAGATTGCGCTAATGAAGGAGCGGTCGTTTGGTGAATAATGCCGTATTCCAAACATATTTCATATTTGACGCCCCTATTACGTTGTTGAGCCAACCACAAGGACTATTGTTTGTGCCATAACATAGTCAGAATAAATGGTGAAGTTTTTAATCTTCAAACCAGTCTGACACAATCAGAATTAATAAATGGTGAAGTTTTTAATCTTCTAACCGAGTACTACCTGATACCGGATCTTTAAACGGTGAAGTTTTTAATCTTCAAACCGAGTAATTCCTGACACAACAAATTTAATAAACGATGAAGTTTTTAATCTTCAAATCGAATAATAAATTAGAGTAGAAAAATCACTAAGATTTTAATCTCCAAAACGAGTATAAAGTCACTTAGACTTTAATTTCCGACAAATGAGTAGAAAGTCACAAAGACTTTAATCTCAACGAATGAGTAAAAATCACGAAGATTTTAGTCTCCATAATGTGTGTAGAAAATCACGAAAATTTTAATTCCCTTTCCAAATGGTTTTCCAACTAAACCATTATCACACTTAAACTTGTTGGTCTTATTCTCTAATCAAACACATATATGTTTATCTTTACATATATTATATTCATGATCTCAAGAATACTTCAAGTATTACTGTAAGCCTATTCATGTATTACAATCTTGAAAATAATATCACGTATATCATGCATACTACCAAATTATATACGTAATGTATGTTATAATATGCAAATAAATATATTTTGAGATCATCAAATAATCATCTATCCGAACATTTATAAAAATATTTTATAAATCACATAGAATAGAAATTAAAGAATGAATAGAGAAAGTAGAATCTAATTTTGTTACTTTCCTCTTGACTCATAAATCTCCCTCGAGATGTTGATTCACCGTCGCAATATCACTCCTGAGAATTGCAAATTTCCGCTCGTCCAGTGATTCTTATTGTAAGGCAACTATTCGACATGCCTTCCTCCGAAAAGGTAATTTCATTATGCCAAAGCAACACATGGTAGTAGACGGCATCATTATGGTAATCTCCAAACTAATCATATGCTTAACATATGTATTTTATAGCACTCCCATTTTGTGAAAATAATTAATCGCTGAAACCAATTGCCTTCAAATAACAGCAGCAGCTTTCTCAGAAAATATAATGTTAAATTCCTTAAGATTGTTGGAAATCTGTGTTCAAAATCAGAAAATCAGAGAAGTAAGCAAATGTTAGTTCAATAAATAAAACGTGAAATAATAATTCCGAGCCCACAAGTTGCTTGTGTGTCCTTAAGGAATTTAATCCCCTCACTGTTGCTCAAGGTTTTGGATTAATTCCTCCCAGGATAGAACGGAATAACTATTCTGCAACACTGGCAATCGAAACTGCAGAATTTCAGCGAACTCAACAGACGGAGCAAATCACATTTGACACTTAAGTTTATTTGAAAATAATGCAACAATATAAAAAGAGGGGATAAATTTTTAGATTTTTCCATCTGATTTTCATGTCTAAAATATGAGGCCAAGCCTCTAAATTTATAGACAAAGGAAGGGTGATATGGAGAGGTGCAATCTAAAAGGTGCCTCTTATGGAGAGGTGCAATCCAAAATCCCTCTATAGTTTGGAATAAGCCTCGAGGCAATGAAACATTAAGCTTACAAATGCTTTGCTGCAAGCTGGATACTCTCAAAGCTCATATGATCATTCACTCTTTACCAAGAAAATGGCAAGATCATTGTGATCATTCTGGTGTATGTGGATGATTTGTTGATAATTGGAAATTCTCACAGTATGATTACAAAAGTCAAATAGACTTTTCACCACAATTTCATAGGGAAAGATTTTGGGGAACATAGATATTTTCTTAGAATAGAGATCTTGAGATCACAAGGAGGAATTGTATTGAACCAGAGAAAATATGCCATAGAGCTTATTTCAGAGGCAGGTTTGAGTGGATACATGCCAATTACAACTCCAATGAAATTCAATCATAAGCTAACTACTGTAGACTATGATAATCATGTTCGGATCACTGAAGATAAACTATTGAGGATGGTGGAAGCTACCAAAAGTTGATAGGAAAGTTGCTTTATTTGACCTTCACAAGACCAGATATAGGTTTTGTTGTGAAAGCGTTGAGTCAATTTATACAAAATCCTAAACAATCACATTTGAATGCAGTCTTGAGGATGGTGAGATACATCAAGGGATCTTCATGCTTAGATATATTACTGAAGAAAGGCGAGACAAACAACTTATTACTACTGAATATGTATCCACCAAATAGCAGTTAGCAGATTTGATGACCATAGAGTTACGTTGGGAGCTGAGCAGCATCATCTGTTATTGTTCAAGCTGGAAGTGTTAGATGTCTTCCACACTCCAGCTTGAGGGGAGTATTGAAGTACATTGAAATGCAAGAACGATGCCTCATGTAGTTAGGGGTCATTTAGCAACTTAGAAAGTTAGTTAAGGTTGTTACTTAACAGTGCCTATTCTATTATAAAAGCACTATTAAGTACTAAAAATGTAACTAACACTTAATTTTGCCTAAAATATACTATATCTTCTTCCTTTCTTTCTCTCTTCTCTTCTTCTTACAGAATCAGTGCCCTAGATAGTAATATGCTCATCTAGTCTTTATGTTGCTCGATCAGCTTAGCTAAGGATTCTACAAATTATCAGCTACTCTGGCAATGAAGTGGCTAATTAATTCCATAAACAGAATTACAATAGAATTATGTTAAATCTATTTCTTAAAAAAAATAGTGCGGTGATACTGTGTAATTATTGAAAGCTCTATAACAAAGATGGTGGAACTTATCGAGAAAAAAAAATCGTCTTTTAACCATAATGAAAACGACTGGAATTATATGAGGCCATGTCTTTACTTGCGCTGTTTAGTCATTATTGGAAAAAGAGATTCTTTTTATCTAATCATATTAGATGTCCAAAATTTATTTGTTCGCCTAATCATGATTCTTGCTGGATAACTTTGTTAAATAATAGAGAGAAATAAAATTTATTTTCAAAATTACTCAATTTTGCTCTTCCTTAAATTTTGGTCAATACATATCCTTCTTGGAAAATGATACTTCATCCGATCCAAAATAAGTGATTTTTTTGATGTTTTACACATATTAAGAAAGTCACATTTTAGCATTAATTAGCAATAGAATTGATCATTTTAACCTTACTATCTCACATAAACACTCCTAACACATATTTCAACACTATTTACTCCAAGGACAATGTAGGAAAAATATCATTAAGTCATTCTTGAAATCAGAAAAAATCACTTATTTTGGACCACAAAGAAAGGCCAAAAAATCACTTATTTTGAACCGAAGGGAGTATAAGTTATGGATTTGTGAAAGTGGTTATTAATATTGCATTAGGATATATATATATATATACTTTTTTAAATAGCAAATATAAATAATTTGTGGCGCGAAATATAATACTTCTCTCCTATCTTTTAGCTTAGCAATTCATTTAGTATTTATACTTTGTCTTACCAAAGCTCCAATCTTAAAATGATGTCACGCTACGTATCCAAAATTTTCTAGAACAAAAATGTATAATAGTACATTTTTTAGTTCAAGAATTCTATATCCCAACTTACTGCACGAACAAGTGATTGAATGAAGCAAAACAATGGCACTCGTGTGTACAGAAGGGTGATGAAAGAGAAAATGGGCTCTACATGTCGGGGGTACTTTAGGGAACAGGTCAACCTAGAAGAGTCCATGTACAATGCCCAAACTCACATTAAGAGAAATAAGGGCCCCGCAAAGGATAATCATGTGACCCTGTTGCTTTGTCGGGTTTTGACTTACGTGAACCTTTATCACGCCAACTGACACGTCCACTCTTTATTGTATGTTTACTTTTGTCTACCATTTATTCGTAAAAATAGTACCGTATGGCCAGTTTTCGAATTAATCATTAAAAAATAATTAATATTTATTAAATTAATAAAAAATATTTATTTTAATAAAGATCGATTCAACATAATATATTGGAGTTCAGTATACATATGTATGAACTCCAGCATATTATGCTAGACTGGTATATTTTACTGGCTCCAGTATAATATACTGGAAACTGGAGTACCGGTGCTCCAAACTCCAATATATTATGCTAGATCGGTATACTTCCTGAAACTTCAGTATTTTATGCTGGAGTTCTAGTGTACTTATAGTGGAACTTCATCATACTATGCTGGAAGTTCCACCATACTTATCATGGAACTCTAGTATAATATGATGGAGTTTAAGTATAATTATGCTAGAACTCCAGCACAATATACTAGCGTATTTTCCGAGTTTTGAACAGTATTTTTGCTCAGATTTATATTTACATAAAAAGTGGCTAAATTTCGATTACTTTTAAAACTCAGCTATTTTTGAACGACCGGTTGTAAATCTGGCTATTTTTGAATTTCTCCACATTTATTCTACAAAAACTCAACGAAATTGAAATAGTACTAATTATTATGCGGTACGTAGTATTCTTTTAGGTTGCGGAATATTATGGGTTAACTAGCACATAATCACACACGAAGCAAATAGAGAATAAAATTAACATAAGAATTTAACAAGGTTCGACTTTGACACTTACTAGGGATCCAATATTAATAATACCAATAATATAAAAAATTGAGAATTTTCATAAAAATTATTTTTAAACTCAATAGCATGAGTTAAGTAACCAATTCTTTCGTTTATAGGAAATTTTCAAATTCATTTTCATCGTTGGTACATTTATCTCAAGACAGAGAGAACAAATACCAACATTTATGAACCTCAAGGAAAGTAATACAAGCATAAATCAAGTCGAGGTCGTAAGGCCTGATCCAATAATATTTAAACTCTGCATTGTTAGAGGTTCGAATTATGCGAACCATATATGCATCTATTTAATCTATGAGGGTGGGCCGGACCTGTATTTTTTAGACCCGTATGGGTTACGGTCCGGGCCGGTTACGGGTTGGGTCTTAATGGGTTTAACGGGTTCGGGTTCATCTAGGTAAAAATTGAACCGTACGGGTTACAGGTTGAGGGGGCCAGGCCGGGCCGGATTTAGTGTATCCTAATTTTTTTAGAATTTTGTATAACTATTGTAATTTATATTAATACTTTGTATTAAATTAAAGAATAAAAAGTAGATGAGAAAAACTTTCACTTATAAATTGCAAGTGCTACATTTATTTCAAAATTTAAAATTAAAGTTTGCATTTAAAAAGTAAATTAACAAAAAAATAGTAAAACTGAATTTTCATGCATAATAAATTAATAATACTTCAAATTAATCTAACAAACTAAAATATTAAGCATAAATACGTCTAATAATTTTAAGATAATACAAATTATCGTAAATCTTAAATACAAAATTCCGGAGGACGCTTAAGACAATACTTTATATGCCTCCTTAAACTGCCCGTGCCAGACCCTGAACGAAAATTTAAGACTTGACCACAGTTCTTGCAATTTAATTTCTGACCTTCTTCATTTTCTTCTACCACCTCAAAGTGTTGCCATACATATAAGCGCACTCTAGAAGTATGAGGCATGATTTAACTTGAATTGAGATTTGAGAAATTGAGATTGAGAATTGAAGTATTGCAAATTGGAGAATGAGAGAAATAAGAAATTGAGAGAAATGAGATTTAAGTGAACAAATGAAGAAGAGGGAGGAGGTATTTATAGTTTTAAAAAGGTTAATTTTGTAAAGTGTTAAAAACAAAATTAAAAAAAAGGCCATTTAATAAATAAATTTGTTGGCCAACGGATATATTCAGAAAACTGGGAAATATAATTTAACGGATAGTGGGCCCCATCTGTCACCGAAATTCAAAAAAAATAATTTCTTTTTTACAGTTAACTAGGCCGATTTCGGTCCGGGTTAACCGGTTTGAGCACTGTTTACGGCAAACGGGTTACCCAGGTCCGGTTAACCGGATCCCATCCCTAAATCTAACAAAATCGGACGGACCCCCCAACCCAGCCCACTCGGCCCTATAAGAACCGGGCTGGTCCGATTTTGGATTCTACCGATTTGGGCCAATCCAGAACCGGGCTGATCCGGCCCGTTTAACACCCATAATTTAATCTATCGAGGCGTTCGGCATGTTCCACAATGGATAAACACATTCAAACAGTCAAATTAAAAATTCATCAAGGAGCAACTATTCGAGGAAAAGGCAAGTTTCTCTTTAAAAGTCAAAAAATAATGTCTAGCCTTTTAGAAATTTATTTACACATTTGATATTCTTAATTAAGTATTTTAAAATCGACAACAAGGCTGCAAATATTACAAATAAAGCATGTTTTATGGCCCTATACTACCCGGACTTAAGCATAATAATGTAGCCCCCATGAATAGGAGCACATAACCATTTAACTTACCTATGGGAACAATTCCCTCTTACAAGGTTAGAAATGAGACTCACATTGCTCAGAAGTTTCATAACCATCATTTTGCGCCCTTCCAAAGACTCAAATTGATGCACATGTTCCAAAACTAGTCAATAATTATGTAAACCCATCAATACATGTTTAATTACTCACAATAATCTAATTTATAAAAATTTCTAACCTCGATCGAAAAGTTGACAAAAATACCCTCGAGCCCACATGCCCAGATTCTGAAATTTTTCGAAGATAAAGTTTATCTATAACCTCACAAGCTCAAATATGTAATTTACTCTTAATTTCATGTCCAACAACTTGGTCAAAATCCAAAAATACCATTTTTTTTAGGTTTTTCCCTCAATCCCAAGTTTCTACCAATTTTCATGCTAAAATCTATACAAAATCAACGTATTTAACTCAAAACTAACATAACGTGCTTACCTCATGCTTGGTGGTGAAAATGGTACTCCCAAATTGCTACAAATTGGCTCTCATGGAGGAACAATGGTGAAAATAAGTCAAACCCTCGTTTTTAAAAGAACATGCTGCCCAGCCAACTTCTCACACATGGGGTTACTTTACCGCTTTTGTGGTCCCGCATGTGCGTTTCCAATTCCGCTTCTGCGGACTGAGGCTCGAGTGCAAAAATCTGCTTCTGCGGTCTCCTCAGTGCAGATATACACTCACACCTGTAGGTAAGGCTCCGCACATGCTGTCACTGCCATTCTCCGCCCAAACTGCGTCTGCAACGCCATGGCCGCTTTTTGTGGCACTGCACATGCAGCCAAAACCTTGCAGGTGCGGTTACACGAGATACCAACTGCCTCAATTCTTCCTTAAATTTTAAAATTGATCTGTTAACCATCCGGAATCCATATGAGGCCCCAGGGACCCCAACCAATCATACCAATAGGTCCCAAAATATAATGCAAACTTACTCGAGGCCTCAAATCACATCAAACAATGCTAAAATAACAAATCACTCTCGATTTCAAACTTGATGAATTTTAGAACTCCGAACTTCTTCACTCGATGTCGAAACCTATCAAATCATCTCCAATTGACCTTAAATTTCTCACACAAGTCATATTTGATATTATGGACCTACTCCAACTTCCGGAATCAAAATCCGACCTTGATATCGCCTACTCGTGGTAGCTAGGCAAGCCACTGTATTCATACTATCTTGTTTTTAACACAATTTTAATTAAATAAATGCGGAATACTTTATCGAAATAGAAATAACTAATTACAAGATGAAAATCATACTGAAATCCTCTACCCAAGACGTGGAGTCACCAACTCACGAACTACTATTGAATACTACACATAAAAGTTTGAAAGAAATATAACATAATTCTGTTTGTCTCGGAACAAAGAGACTACAGCTAGTAACATAAATAAAGAGAGAGACGCCGGGCCTGCGGACGTCCGCAAGCTACCTCGGTCTCAAATGTGATCAACTCCCACGCAATCGATTTACTGCTGCTGCTCCTGATCGTAACCTGGACCTGTGCAAAAATGCACAGAAGTGTAGTATCAGCACAACCGACCCCATGTGCTGGTAAGTGCCTGGCCTATCCCGACGAAGTAGTGACAAGCCTAGGACCAGACACCCACATAAACCTGTGCAATTCAATATATATGTATACCACAGAATAACAAGAAATAACCAAGTAATAACACAATAAGGAATATCTCAAAGAATTCAACAATTAACAACAATTAATAAATTCACAAGGAAAAACAAAGTATAATGGAAACACAAGTAATATCAAGTCAAGGAATAGCAAGCAGTTGCACGGCATCACCTTTCGTGCTTTTACTCTCATCCTCACTAAATAAGCAAATAAAGTACACGACATCACCCTTCGTGCTTTTACTCTCATCCTCACATCCATAGTACGGCATGATCCTTCGTACATGGTTCAATAACACGGCATGATCCTTCGTGCATAATCAATAAAACATGGCACGGCATTAACCTTCGTGCATAAATAAATAAACATGGCACGGCATCACCCTTCGTGCATTATCACTCTTCCTCACCCAAATAACAATCACAATTAAGGGCAAAGAAAGAAGCAGTAATTCATAAACTGTCCCAACAAGGGCAATCAATAATCATCTTCACAACAAGTCCCGACAAGGGAGAACAATAACAATTCATCTGTAATATATCTCAAAATAATCATTTTTCAACGACTCACGGTCATACTAGACGCCGGTGTATGGATGCTCGTCACCACAGCCCATACACCGCACTCGATCACATAACACATAACACATAATCCTATTCCCTCAAGCTAGGATAGAACAAACACTTACCTCGAATGTTTATGAACAATTCAATCCGTGGAAATGTCTTTTCTTTCAAATTTGGCTCCAATCCAATCGTATCTATACACAATTGATTTAATATCATCAATACTACTCAACAAACTAATTCTTAAGACCAAATACAACTTTTACAACATTCTGCCCGGAATAGTGAATTTCAACCCCGGGCCCACATGGTCGGAACTCGGGGTTAGGACCAAAATCCGGTTACCCATCCCCCACGAGTTCATGTATATGATTTGTTTCAAAATCGGACCTCAATTCGAGGTCCAATTCTCCAATTTATGAAAAACCCTATTTTCTAACAAAAACAAGAAATTCTACCATGAAAACCTTTGATTTCTAATGAAAAACATGTTTAATGATGTTAGGAATTGAAAGAATTAAGTAAAAAGTGACTTACAATTGTTTTGATGAAGAAGGAATCCGTGAAGAATCGTAAATGGGTGTTTTTGTTTTGTAAAAAGTGAAGAAATGAACTTGAAATTCGTGTTTTTCAGGTCTCTGTGTTCGCATTTGCGAACATGGGTTCGCAATTGCGAACCCCGACCAATTTCTGGAGTTTGAAAAATAAGCTAAGGTTGGGAAGTTCGCATTTGCGAACATTTGTTCGCATTTGCGAACACTGGCAGACAAAGGGAGTGTTCGCATTTGCGAACTAATGTTCGCATTTGCGAACATAGGCTATATAGGGCGGTGTTCGCATTTGCGAACAATGGTTCGCATTTGCGAACCAAGGCAGTATAGGGAATGTTCGCATTTGCGAACTTTTGTTCGCATTTGCGAACATAGGCAGGCCCTGGGGACTTTCGCATTTGCGAACAATTGTTCGCATTTGCGAACAAGGCTGGGTCAATGGGGCTTCGCATTTGCGATCAGGGTTCGCATTTGCGAGCCCTGCCTTGTACTGCCCCCTTCGCAATTGCGAGAAATACTTCGCAATTGCGAAGCCAACAGTTAGGTGAAAAACCAGCAGTGCAACATTTCAGAATTTAATCCAACGGCCTATCAAATCTTTACCCGAGCCCCCGGGCTCCAAACCAAACATGTACACAACCTCAAAAACACATTATGAACTTGTTCGTGCGATCACATCGCCAATATCACCTCGTTTTCATCAAATCAAGCCTCAAATTCATGATTTTCATACTTTTGGTTTTCAAAACTTTCAAACTTGGGACTCAAGGTCCAAAACATCTCAAACGACATCCGAATGTCACCAAACTTTACAGAAATCACATATATAATATTTAAGACTTGTACCGGGCGTCGGAACCAAAATACGAGCCCGATACCAAGGTCAATTAATTCATTTCCTTTAACAATTACATCAAAAACAATTTCATAGAAAAATTCATAACTTGGGCTCTAGGCCTCGGAATTCGACTCCGGACGCATGTCCAAGTCCCATATTTTCCTACGGACCTCTCGGGACCATCCAATCTCGGGTCCGGATCCGTTTACCAAAAATGTTGACCGAAGTCAACCATATCAATATTAATATCATTTTTATCCAAATTTCTCATAGAATTCATATTTTCTATCACAAAATCTTTCAGCTACATGCTCGGATTGTGCACGTAAATCGAGGCAACATGGAATGAGGTTTTCAAGGCCTCCAGAAGCTCGAAATGATTAATTAAATAAGTGATGACCCTTTGGGTCGTCACAATCTCCACCTCTAAAACAACGGTTCGTCCTCGAACGGACAAAAGAAAGAAGTACCTGAGTCAGGAAACAGATGTGGGTAGCGGCTCCGCATATCAGACTCGGACTCCCAGGTCGATGCCTCGGGAGGCTGACCTCTCCACTGAACACGCACGGAAGGATAACTCTTCGACCTCAGTTGTCGAACTCGCCGGTCTAGAATAGCCACGGCTCCTCCTCGTAAGATAGATCATTGTCCAATTGGACGATACTGAAGTCTACACATGTGTGGGATCGCCGTGGTATCTCGAAGCATAGATACGTGAAAAACCGGATGCACGGCTGATAAGCTAGGCGGCAAAGCTAATCGTAAGCCACCCCTCCCACTCTGTCTAGAATCTCAAATGGACCAATATACCTAGGGCTCAGCTTGCCCTTCTTCCCGAACCTCATCACGCCCTTCATAGGCGACACTCGGAGCAATACTCGTTCACCGACCATGAAATCTACATCTCGAACCTTACGATCCGCATAAGTCTTCTGCCTGGACTGAGCTGAACGCAATCTCTCCTGAATAGTCTTGACCTTATCCAAGGCCTCCTGAACTAAGTCTGTGCCCAACAACCGAGCCTCTCCCGGTTCAAACCATCCGACTGGTGATCGACATCGCCTACCATACAACGCCTCATACGGAGCCATCTGGATGCTAGATTGGTAGCTGTTATTGTAGGCGAACTGCTAATGGTAAAAACTGATCCCACGAGCCTCCGAAATCAATAACACAGGCTCGAAGCATGTCCTCAAGAATCTGAATAGTCCTCTCGGACTGGCCATCCGTCCGAGGATGAAATGCTGTACTCAACTGAACCTGGGTGCCTAACTCCTGCTGAACCGCTCTCCAGAACCGCGAGGTAAACTGCGTTCCCCGATCAGAGATAATAGATACTGGAGTGGAGACGAACAATCTCCCTAATGTAAACCTCCGCTAACCTCTCCGACGAGTAGGAGACGGATACTGGAATAAAGTGTGCTGACTTGGTCAGCCTATCAACAATGACCCAAATAGCATCAAATTTCCTCCGAGTCAAAGGAAGTCCTGTAACGAAGTCCATAGTGATCCGCTCCCGTTTCCACTCGGGAATTTCAATCCTCTGGAATACACCACCAGGTCTCTGGTGCTCATATTTAATCTGTTGACAATTTAGACACCGAGCGACATACGCAACAATGTCCTTCTTCATCCTACGCCACCAATAGTGTTGCCGCAAGTCCTGATACATCTTCGCGGTGCCCGGGTGAATAGAATACCGAGAACTATGGGCCTCCGCTAAGATTAACTCTCGAATCCCTTCGACATTGGGCACACAAACTCGACCTGCAATTTCAATACCCCATCATCATCTAGATTTACCTGTGTGGCACCTCCCCGCTATACTGTATCTCTCAACTCACGCAAATGAGGATCATCAAATTGCCTCTCACGGATACGCTCTAATAAAGAAGAACGAGCGACCGTGCAGGCTAACACCCTGCTAGGCTCAGAAATGTCTAATCTCATGAACCGGTTGGCTAAGGCCTGGACATCTAGAGCTAATGGTCTCTGACTGACCGGAATGTATGCAAGACTACCCATGCTGGCATACTTTCTACTCAAAGCATCGGCCACCACATTGGCCTTACCGGGTGATATAAGATAGTAACATCATAGTCTTTTAGCAACTCTAACCATCTCCGCTGTCGTAGATTCAACTCCTTATGCTTGAACAAGTACTGTAGGCTTTTGTGATCAGTGTACACCTCACATGTCACACCATATAGATAATGCCTCCGGATCTTTAAGGCATGAACCACTGCTGCTAACTCAAGATCATGAGCTGGATAATTCTTCTCGTGTATCTTTAACCTGCCTCGAAGCATAGCGATAACCTTACCATCCCTGCGTCAATACCGCTCCAAGCCACTGTACGAGATGCGTCACGATAAAGCTGTATAAGGCCACATACTGTAGGTAGTATCAACATCTGGTGCGGTGGTCAAGGCGTGTCTTGAGCTACGAGCTCGCCTCACACTCTCTCGACCCTTGGGCCTGGACACCTACCAGGTCAACACTGGTCATCGAGGCGCAATAGAGAAAACCCTCTGCAAAACGACGGTAGTAACACTGCTAATCCCGAGAAACTCGGATCTCGGTCGTCTGAAGGCTGGTCGAGGCCAGTCACGGACTGCCTCGATCTTCTTTGGGTCTACACGAATACCTTCCACTGATATGATGTGACCCAGAAATGCTACCCGAACTCAGCCCGAACTCACATTTAGAAAATTTGGCATATAGGTGGTTATCTTTCAGAGTCTGAAGAACCACTCTGAGGTGTTGCTCGTGCTCTTCCTGGCTGCGGGAGTACACCGGGATGTCATCTATGAAGACTATCACGAACGGATCTAAGTAAGGCCTGAATACCCGATTCATCAACTCCATGAATGCTACTGGGGCATTGGTCAACCCGAAGGACATGACCAAGAACTCATAATGCCCATATCTGGAGCGAAAGACTGTCTTAGGAATGTCAGCCGCCCTGATCTTCAGCTGATGGTAGCCTGACCTCAAGTCTATCTTTGAAAATACCTTGGCACCCTGAAGTTGGTCAAATAAATCATCAATTCGCGGAAGTGGATATTTATTTTTGATAGTCACCTTGTTTAACTGCCGGTAATCAATACACATCCGCATCGAGCCATCCTTCTTCTTTACAAATAATACGGGTGCTCCCCAGGGGGAAACACTGGGCCTGATAAAACCCTTCTCAAGAAGGTCCTGCAACTGATCTTTCAACTCCTTTAACTCCGGCGGGGCCATACGATAGGGTGGAATAGAGATGGGTTGAGTGCCCGGTGCCAGATCAATACAGAAATCAATATCCCTGTCGGGTGGCATGCCCGGCAGGTCTGAAGGAAAAACCTCAGGAAACTCCCGTGCAATAGGGACCGACTCAATGGAAGGAACCTCTGCGCTGGAATCACGAACATAAGCCAGATAAGCTAGACACCCCTTCTCGACCATGCGTCGAGCCTTAACATAAGAAATAACAGTGCGAACGGAGTGGCTTGAGGTACCCTTCCACTCTAGTCGGGGTGATTCTGGCAAGGCTAAGGTCACCGTCTTAGCATGACAATCAAGAATAGCATGGTATGGGGACAACCAGTCCATCCCCAATATGACATCAAAATCTACCATATCCAAGAGCAACAGATCAACACGGGTCTCAAGACCCCCAAATATAACTACGCACGAACGATGCACCCGATCGACTACGATGGAGTCACCCACTGGTGTAGCCACATAAACTGGAATATCCAGAGCATAGCTGGGCACAGCCAAATACGGTGCGAAGTAGGAAGACACGTAGGAATATGTAGATCCGGGGTCAAATAATACTGAAGCACCTCTGCCACACACAAGAATAGTACCTATAATCACGGCATCTGATGCCTCTGCCTCTGGCCTGGCTGGTAAAGCATTGAAACGGGGATCTGCACCTCCTCTCTGAGCTGCGTCTCTAGGACGACCATCAACTGGCTGACCTCTACCTCTGGCTGGACGGTCTCTACCTCTACGGTCTCGACCTCCACCTCTAAAATCTCTACCCCCGCCTCTGGCTGGCTGGGCAGGCTGAGGGTCAGCTGGGGCCCGGATCATAGGACGAGGACCTCGCTGCTGAGAGTTGCCCGCTGCTGAAGGCAATACCTGATAAAATGACACGGGTCACCCAACCGTAGCAACTCTTGGGCTGATAGGGCTGCTGGCCCCTGACGACCCGAATAGCCTCCACGAACACTGCGAAGAGGCTGAGCATTAATAGGAGTGATGGTGCACTATATCCCACGGAAACCACGATCACATGGTCCACCATGTGAAGCTCGAAGGGCGGAATGAAAAGGCACGGAGGACCGGCCTCTATCAAAGGATTCTGTGCACCGGAGGAAGAACCACCAAACTTGCCCGAATGGCGAGGCCTCTTATCCGAAGAATAACCGCCTCCCTAGCAAGAGCCATCTCGACTTTGCGTGCTGCATTGGCTGCCTCCCGAAATGATATGTCACTCCCCACGCCCATAGCCATACGGAGTCTAATCGGCTGATTAAGCCCATCATAAACCTGCGGACCCTCTCGCGCTCCGTGGGAAGTACACCACTGCATGGTGAGCCAAATCGACAAATCTCGTCTCATCCTGTGTAACTGTCATAGTGCCTACGATGGAGGGCGCTCAAGCGCCTCCGAAGTACATCCCGCTGAGTAGCGAGGAGAAACTTCTCCATAAATAGTTCCATAAACTGGTCCCATGATAGAGCTGGGGATCCTGCTGGTCGAGTCAAGCAATAATCTCTCCACAAGTCTTGGCGGATCCTGCAAGTCCGAAGGTACGAAGTCGACTCCGTTTGTCTCCACGATCCCATAGTCTTGAGAATCTCATGCCAGCTAAATAAGAAGTCTGAGGATCCTGCGATGCGGCTCCGTCGAATGTAGTGGTAAATAGACTCGGAGAAGCGAGTCAAGCCTCCGTAACGAATCGGAAGTCATGGCCGCTCCGTCACCTGCATGAGCTGTGGACTGAGTGGCCACGGCTGGCTGAACCGCTGGTGCTGAAGGCTGAGGAGCTACGGCTCGCGAGTACTGAGCGATAGAGTCTGGGCCCTCACTCGCGGCTGAGAAGCGGTGCGGTGCAGCCGATAATAAACCCGCTCTGCGCGATGCGTCCATAAATCCGCTATTCGACCAAGCATCCGGAGATGCGGATAAATAAAGCCTCTCACGGGACCTGAGCTGGGCCCACTGGAGCTGTTGGAGCCGGAACCTCCTCGTCAATCTCAATATGAGGCTCCACCTCTGGGTAGCTGCTTGGGGCTGAGCTCTACCCCTACCACGGCCTCTGATACGGCCTTGGCCCCTGCCCCTCACGGGAGCTGCCTGGGGCTCGGGCTGCTGGTCAGCGGACGAAGAAGCGCGTGTCCTCACCATCTGCGAAAGGACAGAATAGAAATTCAATCAATAATTGAGGAACAAGTCGCACGACAAGAAAGAACAAATGAGAGACTCTTTCCTAACTCAATAGACTCTGGAGGACAAGTACAGACGTCTCCGTGCCTACCTCTCAAACTCTACTAAGCTTGTTCGTGAGTGGTGAGACCTATGTAACCTAGAGCTCTGATACCAACTTGTCACGACCCGGATATTTCCCCAACATCGGGATCGTGATGGCGCCTACTCGTGGTAGCTAGGCAAGCCACTGTATTCATACTATCCTGTTTTTAACACAATTTTAATTAAATAAATGCGGAATACTTTATCGAAATAGAAATAACTAATTACAAGATGAAAATCATACTGAAATCCTCTACCCAAGACGTGGAGTCACCAACTCACGAACTACTATAGAATACTACACATAAAAGTCTGAAGGAAATATAACATAATTCTGTTTGTCTCGGAACAAAGAGACTACGGCTAATAACATAAATAAAGAGAGAGACGCCGGGCCTGCGAACGTATGCAAGCTACCTCGGTCTCAAATGTGATCAACTCCCACGCAATCGATTTACTGCTGCTGCTCCTGATCGTAGCCTGGACCTGTGCAAAAACCAGAAGTGCAGTATCAGCACAATCCGACCCCATGTGCTGGTAAGGGCCTGGCCTATCCCGGTGAAGTAGTGACAAGCCTAGGACCAGACACTCACATACACCTGTGCAGTTCTATATATATATATGTACACCCAAGATAACAAGAAGTACAAAGTAATAAATTCAATGAGAAGTATCATAAAAGGGGAAACACAACAGTTAGGAACAACTATTAAATCAGTAATGTAAATCAGAGTATAATGGAAAGAGTGAATATCAAAACAAGGAATAGCAAATAGTTGCACGACATCACCCTTTGTGCTTTTACTCTCATACTCACATCCATGGCACGACATGATCCTTCGTGCATGGTTCAAATAACAACGGCACGGAATGTTCCTTCGTGCATAATCAACATCACAAGGCACGACATGATCCTTCGTGCATAATCAATAACAAGGCACGGCATTGCCCTTCGTGCATAATCAACAATATAAGGCACGACATTAACCTTTATGCAAAATCAGTAAACAAGACATGACATCACCCTTCGTGCATTATCACTCTTCCTCACCCAAATAACAATCACGATTAAGGGCAAAAGAATGAAAACAATAATCATGAACCGTCCCAGCAAGGGATACAACAATAATCATCTTCACAACAAGTCCCGACAAGGGAGAACAATAACAATTCATCTGTAATATATCTCAAAATAATCATTTTCAACGACTCACGGTCATACTAGACGCCAGTGTATGGATGCTCGTCACCACAGCCCATACACCGCACTCGATCACATAACACATAACACGTAATCCTATTCCCTCAAGCTAGGATAGAACAAACACTTACCTCGAATGTTTATGAACAATTCAATCCGTGGAAATGTCTTTTTCTTTCAAATTTGGCTCCAATCCAATCGTATCTATACACAATTGATTTAATATCATCAATACTACTCAACAAACTAATTCTTAAGACCAAATACAACTTTTACAACATTATGCCCGGAATAGTGAATTTCAACCCCGGGCCCACATGGTCGGAACTCGGGGTTAGGACCAAAATCCGGTTACCCATCCCCCCACGAGTTCATGTATATGATTTGTTTCAAAATCGGACCTCAATTCGAGGTCCAATTTCCCAATTTATGAAAAACCCTATATTTTAACAAAAACAAGAAATTCTACCATGAAAACCTTTGATTTCTAATGAAAAACATGTTTAATGATGTTAGGAATTGAAAGAATTAAGTAAAAAGTGACTTACAATTGTTTTGATGAAGAAGGAATCAGTGAAGAATCGCAAATGGGTGTTTTTGGTTTGTAAAAAGTGAAGAAATGAACTGAAAATCGTGTTTCACAGGTCTCTGTGTTCGCATTTGCGAACATGGGTTCACAATTGCGAACCCAGACCAATTTCTGGAGTTTGAAAAATAAGCTAAAGTTTGGGAAGTTCGCATTTGCGAACATTTGTTCGCATTTGCGAACAACTAGCAGACAAAGGGATGTTCGCATTTGCGAACTAATGTTCGCATTCGCGAACATATGGGACAAGGCGATGTTCGCATTTGCGAACAATGGTTCGCATTTGCGAACCAAGGCGATATAGGGAATGTTCGCATTTGCGAACTTTGTTCGCATTTGCGAACATAGGCAGGCTCTGGGGATGTTCGCATTTGCGAACAATTGTTCGCATTTGCGAACAAGGCTGAGTCATGAGGGGCTTCGCATTTGCGATCAGGGTTCGCATTTGCGAGCCGAGCCTGTCCCCTTCGCAATTGCGAGAAATACGTCGCAATTGCGAAGCCAACAACTGGGTGAAAAACCAGCAGTTCAAAAATTCAGAATTTCATTCCTCGATTTGGGGCGTGACACCCGGGCTCCAAACCAAACATGTACATAACCTCAAAAACACATTATGAACTTGTTCGTGCGATCACATCGCCAATATCACTTCGTTTTCATCAAATCAAGCCTCAAATTCATGATTTTCATACTTTTGGTTTTCAAAACTTTCAAACTTGGAACTCGAGGTCCAAAACATCTCAAACGACATCCGAATGTCACCAAACTTTACAGAAATCACATATATAATATTTAAGACTTGTACAGGGCGTCGGAACCAAAATACGAGCCCGATACCAAGGTCAATTAATTCATTTCCTTTAACAATTACATCAAAAACAATTTCATAGAAAAATTCATAACTTGGGCTCTAGGCCTCGGAATTCGACTCCGGACGCATGTCCAAGTCCCATATTTTCCTACGGACCTCTCGGGACCATCCAATCTCGGGTCAGGATCCGTTTACCAAAAATGTTGACCGAAGTCAACCATATCAATATTAATATCATTTTTATCCAAATTTCTCATAGAATTCATATTTTCTATCACAAAATCTTTCAGGCTACATGCTCGGATTGTGCACGTAAATCGAGGCAACATAGAATGAGGTTTTCAAGGCCTCAGAAGCTCGAAATGATTAATTACATATTTGATATTATGGACCTACTCCAACTTCCGGAATCAAAATCCGACCTTGATATCAAAAATTTTACTTTCGGTCAAACTTCTCAAAAATCTTCAAATTTCTAACTTTAACCAAATGACTCCAAAATGACCTACGGATCTCTAAATTAACTTCCGATCGTGCTTCCAATATCATAATCACCATATGGAGCTATTCCCATACTCTAAATCCCAAACAAATATTGATAACACTGAAATGCACTCCAACCGAAACTTATGAAATTCTTCCAAAATATTAACTTCCACAATAGCCGCCGAAACGGTCCTGGGTCATCCAAAACCCGATCCGGATATATTCCCAAGTTCAAAATCATCATATGAACCTCCTAGAACCTTCAAATACCGATTCCGATATCGTGTACTCATAAATCCAATCCTAATCAGTTCTTCCAACTTAAAGCTTTTAAAATGAAATTTTCTTTCCAAATCAATTTCAAACTTCCTGAAATTCAATTTCTAACCACGTGTACACGTCATAATACCTGAAGTGAAGCTACTAATGAACTCAAACTTTCGGACGATACACTAGAGCTCAAAATAACCGACCGGATCGTTACAAGTTATTCCCTAGAAATCATGCATATAGGATTTTGCTCACTTCATTTGCTATTGTATCATATTGTTCACTAGAAATCTTGTTTATATGACTAAGTATAAATAAACTGAGTTCTAATCATCAACTATTAGAGATCCTGCCTATAGAGATAATTGCTTGTTAATTGGTTAATATCAGACTACTAAACATTGTTCTTGAGCGACACTGTTAGGAAAACCTGTATAAGTCTAGGAGTTTTCCAAACAAATTCTATGATGCTCAACTGCTAGATCACCCAGGCATAACACATATAAGATTGGTAACTTAAAATGTCTAACAATCATGTTTTAATCCTGCATAATTTCGTCATAAACAGTATCCTGCATCCGAAATTTACATACGTACTTTGATCGCCTACAAAGTATGTCCATAGACTTATAGTTCTGGATTCTGCCAATGCCTAATTGATGTGTGTTTGTGTGCACTTGCTGCTTAAGTGTGGAGGTCAATATGGGCTCTTGCTATTTTTTATATGAATTCTTTACATGTTTTGATTGTCACCTATCTTTTTTGCATTTTTAGCAGCCTAAGTGACTCTAGAACTACCTAAATAGAGTTTTAATACCCCCTAGACCATATTTATGAGACGGTTATTACAGGCATATGGCATGACCTATAATTTAATTAGAACACTTCTCGGTAATAACTTTAATATAGTAATCAAGTAGTAGGAGATGACAGTCTGTACTCGCTGAATAATATGAGTAACACCTCATCTTGAGGTAGTTACGAAGTACTATTTTATGTTGCATGGGGTGATCTTTTAAGATAAAAAACTTAGGACTCCCATATCATTTCTCTTCTTTTTGAATCAAGTGAGATGTACCTTTGTATAATAAAATTCCCAAACTTTGTACTCTCCTTCTCTTCATTTATTAGACTAATCCATATAATTCAAGTTCTCTCCAAAGTTGTAGACCTTGAAAAGTTCCTAACACATTCTCTTTGAGGTTATTTGAGCCCTTATCCGATCATGGGTAGTGTTGACTAGTCAAATAAAGTTATCTGTAACTAACGCACCTTAAAAATTATTAGGTGGTGACTCTGATCTTTTAATTCTTCCTTTATAAGAGTTGTCAATATTGAAACTCGTTTCACGGGAAAACGAGACGTTACGCCCCTCATGACTCATATAACTAAGTTGCAAGTGCCACAACTAAGACTGATTCAAATCACTTTTCCTATAAGCTGCAACAGTTCACCTTCAACTACATTGGCTTGAAGATGATTCAATTTAGAATGCATTTTTTCTTTCATGAGTACCATGGAGCCTTTACATACTTTAAGTATTCCATTCTCGAAGTGAAACTTATATCCCTGATCATCCAAAGTCGAAAAAGAAATCAAATTTCTCTTTATTCAAGAAACATGCCAACACTTAATGTTTCTGATAACTCCATCGAACATTCTCAATATGATGTTACTAATCTCCCACCTGTAATTGATTGTCATCTCCCATGTGGACAGTCCCACTGATCTGCTTGTAAGTTTAAAATCAATTCATGTAGAAACACATGTAAAAAATAGCACCAGAATCAAGAACCCAGGAATTCCGTCCATGACTAAAACTCAGGGCACAGGCTTCCCCTACATAATTACTATCATCATAATTATTTCCAGTATCAATAATATTTGCCGAATTATCTACATTCTGCTTTCCTCTTTTCACTTTTAGCTCAGGACAATCACTCTTGTAATGATCTTACTCCCCGCGCTCACAACAGTTTTGCTTTCTTGCTCTAGACTTTTATCTGGCGATTGACTTTTTTTTGTTAATGTTATTTTGTTGTGTTCTTCCTCTACTCACAAGAGCCTCACCCTCAATTTTGTTGTCTGGAAAGCTCTTTTTCTACTTTATAGATTTTAGTACATCACTGACATTTTCCAGTGAAATACTGCCTTTCCTAAATAGCAGTGTGTCGGCAAAAGTATCATAAGATGGCGGTAAAGAACATAACACAATCAAGGTCTAATCCTCACTCTCAATTTTGACATTCACGTTCTTCATATCCATTATAATTGAAGTAAACTCATAAAGGTGAGTTTTAACAGGTGTACCTTCGTTCATACGGAGATTGAATAACCTCTTTTTCTATAGAGAGGATTTGTTAGCAATTTCTTAGAATACAGATCTTTCGGCTTCTTCCATGCCATTGTTGCAGAAGTTTCTTCAGTAATTTCCTTAAGAACGCTATTTGTAACGCTCATGAAGATCGCACTCAAAGCCCTCTCCTTCAGGTCAGCCTTCTCTATCTCTTTCATCTCTTCAAGAAAATCCTCATCAATTGCCTTCCATAATCTGTATAACATCAGATACGATTTCATCCTAATCGTTCATAGGCTGGAGCTAGAACCTCGTCAAATTTCTCTACTTCATACTTTATTGAAGATGACGAAGAGATCTTAACCCTAGATTATATGTAGAAATTTGAACATTGCTCTGATACTAATTATTGCGAGATATAGTGGGTTAACTAACACACAATCACACACATAGAAAATGGAGAATAAATCAACACAAGGATTTAATGAGGTTCAGTTAAGTCTAATCCTCAGGCCAGAAGCAGAGAGAGTTTTCCATTATGAATGAGAAGAAAAACGCAATATAAACTATAGAATCTCCAACTACAACCCCTATATATATGTCCCAAATAGTCTCGAACCTATAAGAGAAAGGTTTTTCAATTTAAGAATGACTATAGGTTTACCTTTTCCAAATCTATTAGGAAAATCAATTTTCCTATATAAACATATAGAGATTATAGGTTTCCTAAAAATATAAGGAAATAATTCAAACCATAAAATAACACTTCTAGTCAACACGTAGCACTAAACTAGAGTACTGAATAAATGATGGAGTAATTGAATGAAATTAACTTATAAACACCGCTAATATAATTTTTTTTTTCAATTTCTTAGTGAATTCTACCTATAATATTAAGTAATATATTCGTTTTGTTGTCCAGCTACAGTTATCTTTTTGATTGGTACCGCAATCTCTTTTTGATTGGGCATTAGTTCAACATTACTAGAGGCAGGCCTGTGTTTTATAGTGAAGGATCACCGGACTCTATAAGTTTTGACAGAAATCTTATAAATACCTTGAAAATATATTTAAAGCACTTGACGCCCTTAACATTATAAGTCTTTAGGAGGTTTTGATTGAGCAGAATATTATGCCCCAACGCATAAATATCCCGAGTCTGCCTCTGAACATTACCTATATGTCCTTTTCTAAGTTATTATTAATCTCAAATTTTTATGAAGTGTACGTAAATTGTAATTTGGTACTTGTTCGTACTGTCTAAAACAATGTAACTAATAGCACATGCCACACATGACTCCATATTCAGGTTGAACACATATATTAATGCATATGTAGTCATATATAATCCGTAGCTTTACGGTTAAACATAACATTGAGTACTGATAATCATGATTTCAGTAGTAGCCTAGTGGACAGACTCTTCATTTAATATTTGGAACATGAAAAAAATATTAAAGTGAGTTTTGGGGGATGAACAATAGGCGTGGACCTGTCTTCTTGATGTGTTTCAACATTTAAGGTTATTTTTCTTAAATTGATTGAACATTGCATATTTTGGCAGTTAGATTGTATCATCCATTTTCCGAAGGAATGCATACTTAAATTGACCTCTCATAAAAAGGGACGATGATTATTTCAACTTTTCTCGTGCGTGGGTAAGTTATTTTTGGAAATGGCATGAATTTCATTATTAAAATTATGACAGGACATAGACTACGTATTCAATGGTTAAAATTGTAAAGGACAATAACTTGTAAAATTTAGACCTACAACAATAAAACCACATGCGCTGTCTAGACTTCGTGTACAATCTATTTCAGTAATTAATACTACTCACAAATATATGTAGGCAAAATCTGAAAGATATTAAACTAGATGTTGTATCTCCTTCTAGTTCTATTTTTTTATAATCGTTTGTTTGGATCAACTTGCATGTATCTTTTAGCGTGAAAGAGCAAAATTATATTACTAGTGCAGGTTTATAATTTCATTAAATAAACTACTATTTAATAAATAGAAGTTTAAAAAAATTTATAGATGAGAATATTGATTTAGTATCTTATTTTTTAAATTTTGTTGAGTATGAATTTCGATTATTTGGTATATTTTTAGTTATTGTATATATGTGTGTGTGAGAAAGCATATGGTAATTATTATCATTGGATAACTACAAAAAAAAATTGATGTAATTATATTTATTAAAATTTCTCATCAATGAAGGGAAATATGGTCTTTAAAACTCTTTAACAACAGGATTATCAAATGGTTACTGGTGCATTAGCGAAGGGAAATTCGGCAATTTGCGACGGGAACACTGGTCGCTAAATAGGAACAACGATGGGAAGTTTTTTTTATTGTTAAAGGAATTTAACGACCGCATTATAATCCGGTCGTTAACTTTTAATGACATAGCCTTTATGACCGGCGACGACCGAATTTTTGGTTGTTATTGACTTATAGTGAGTGGATTTGAACTTTTAAGATTAGATTTCCCTCCGCTAAAAGCCAATTTTCTTGTAGTGTAGTGAATTGTCGTGATACTTCTTTTTTTATTTTTTATTATATCATTCACCCACCAGGCTTTCATCTTCCATTATGATGGGGGATTTGGCATGGATCTCTACTTATTTCATGAGTAATAATCAAAAGCTCCATATCGTGATACAGAATTTGCACTTTGAGAAGTCTTTGTAGAGAGATGAAGTCAAACAACCATTATGTGCAAATAGGCAAGAAGTACTTGGCCCCGTATATTTTTTTTAAAATTAAAATATTTGAATCTGAATACACATCTGGATATCAAGATGTGTATTAAGATTATATCTAAATCTGAATATATATATATCTGAATATATTAAGATGTATATTAAGATCTGAATAGAAATAATTAAGATTGTTTGATTTTTAATATCTGAATGTATAAATTTATTTTTATTTGAAATTTAACAAACATAAAATTCAAATGAAATACTAACTAATCTAATAATCTATCAATAAAATATATAACTTTCAAAAATATGATAGTTATTGGTGGTGATGGCTAACCGGTGAATGTCGACTAGAGGCGATGGTTGGTGATAGTTTTGGTTGATGATGGTGGTTCATGCTAGTACCTAGTAGTGATTGGTAGTGGCGGCGATTATGATTGAGGATGGTGGTGGTGAATAGTGATAGTTAATAATGGCAGGCAGTGATAACAGTTGTGACTGAGGAAGGTGATGGGTGGGTAGTGATAGGTTATAAAATAGGCAGTACCGACTGTGGTTGTTGATGGTGATGGGGTGGTCAGTTGTGTTAGTTGTGGTGGATGAGTGTTGATTGTATGTGAGAATGAGGCTGGTCGGAGTGGTGGGAATAGTGAGTGGTGATGGTTGATAATGGTGGCGGCTATGATTGAGAATGATGGTGGCATGATGCTGTTGGTGGTGGTGGGGTTGAGTATATGGTGGTGGTGGTGGTGGTGGTGGTATGGTGGTAATTGATAATAGTAGGCGGCGACAACAATTAATAATGAGTATATGATAGTATCTTAATGAAATTAAGTCTCTGGTATAGATCTTAATCATACAGACCTATTCAGACTCATTAACTGATTGTGAAATAAAAAAAAACAAACACACTTAATGATTATGATCTGAATAATTAAGATTCAAATTTTAAAAACAAACGCACTTAATATCTTAGATTTGAATTATTAAGATTCAGACTTCTATTAAGTGCAAACAAATATGGCAGTTGAAAAAAAGAATGTGTGCAAGTTATACAATTCACAGTTTCTAGCACATAGTGTTAATCATGTGATTATGGATCAATTAACCGAATACCATTTAAGATTAACAAAAAGAAAACATTATTAAAAGCATGTTAGTTATTCCCTAAACATTAATCACAAGAATACCTTCTGTCGGGACGTATCTGTGAGGAGATAATGGATGGCAGTTTAGTTGGTTGGTATATATTTAGAATAGTACGTTACTACTAAATTATGCATCTGCTGAAGAACCTGCATCGATCTTACCAATAAACTGAATACCCCATAATATACTGAATAATTAATATTATATTCTTGATTATCTTTTTCGACTTTTATAATGTATTACACCCCTAATTCACGTTGGACATGCATGCGAACTGAAAACTTGACCTGAGAACATGGTTTACAAGTTTCCCATGGTTTCTCGAGTACTTTAGAAATAATTAGTACTTTTGTTCGTTTCTTATGTGATGCACTTTGACTGGATATGAAATTTATCCCAAAGAAAAAAATGACTTCAAAATTTATGGTCTAAAATAATTCATAAATATTTATGTGATTATGTATTATCTGACTAAAGATAAAATAAGAAGTTTGAAAATAAAATATTTTTAAATATAAAAATATTAAAAACAAACTAAAAATAAAAATAATATCACATAAATTGGGACTGAGTAACAACTATTGCTAATTCAAAAATGAATGTTTGACTTTGACTGATAAATTTTTGGATTGCATTAGAAGTCAGGGCATGCATGTAAGCGTTAAATTAAGTTATGCTTATAGTGGAAACTTTCATTGTTCATCTGTATTTCATATTCCCAAGAGAAATATACATAATGCATGGGAATTAGTTGGACTGATACAGGAACCTTGCCATTTTACCCGATATGATGTATGAACCTATATGTGTGTGTCGTTGTTTATATATTCGATCATTTGTTCAAGGGCGGATCTAGCATGTTATTTACCCATTAATTTTTGTCCAAACAGTATAAATGTGTTTTAAAAATTTATTAAATATCTCTAAATATTTAAATGTAAACCCAACTACTATTGAAAATTTACCCAAAATCGTTACATGAACCCATAAGTATTAAATCCTGGATCTGTTTCTGTTTGTTAGCTCCTCTTCATAGGACAATACCGTGTGACATTGTAAACTTTTCACTGGATTCTAGGGGTTAGAATGATCCAAGCTTTCACCATGTTGAATAGATAAACAAGAGAACGAACTTAGCCAAACTTAATCAAAATTGTCTATTTTAAACATTAGCTATTTGCTTAATGACCACCAGCAGGTGCTGTTAGAAAAGGATTTAGTTTATGCACATTGACAGTATCATTGGTGTATTTGTATCTAGTACAACAAGTTTATTTTGTTTTCTTAGGTATCCAATTAATTTAATTTATCATAAATAGTTACTATTTGTTGTGATAGGTCTCTCTAATTTAACGGTCGGAAATCCATTAGTCTTCAAGTATTACCGCCACTTGTTATAAAAATGTGATTGTCTAAAAGAATCAAGCCCGTACGTAAAATACGTGTTGAGAACATAATATATTATTACATTGTTTCTAAATATCCCCTAATCTGACATCTCAATAGTGACTCGAACTTACTTTAGCGCCCCAGAAATTATATGCAGATTTTAATGGCACAGTTTTCTTACATCATTCTTTTCCTGTTTCTTTCATGGCACGATAAATACATTTGGAGTATATTTTTAAACAGTTGTGATGCCAGATGAAAGTTTCAAATATGAGGGCTAGGAAAACTGCAGATTAAGCCCAACATATTCGACGTTGTACTAAAACAAAGTTACCACGGCTCCCTCCGTCTCATATTAACAGTCGTAGTTACTAAAATTAATTCTCTCAAATTATTTATTACTTTAGAAGTTCGGGACAAAATTAATTATATTTTTTTCTTTTTTACCCTTAGTAATAATAATTATTGGAGACTACAAACACCTAATTTTGTTCAAATACCAATGAAGAAAGATCGTGAATAAGGATAAATTAGTCAAAATCTCAACCTAACTAATTTTTCTAAGGGGCGTGTACAAAAGAATCATGACAGATAATATGAGACGGATTGAGTATTATATAATGTGATAAAAACGAAAAGAAACAAAGAGATAGAGAGAGAGAGGAGAAGAGAAATTACATGTCTAAAAGCTACTCCCTCCGGTTCATAATAAGTGTCCAATTTATTTTTAGCATGCCCATTAAGAAAATATTAAATCTTATACAAAATTACCTAGTATGACTAAACTACCCTTATTTAGTAAGTTAATGTGATGAGAGAGAAAAGGATTTAGAGATATGCACATAAGGGTAAAAGAGTAAAAACAAATTGAATTTTTTCTTGATTACCTAACTAGGTATATTTATTTTCGACCAAAATCAAAAAGTAAATTAGACACTTATGGAACGGAAGGAGTAATGAACAATAGCTGCGAGCTTTAAGCACATTCTCGATTAAAAGTATAACAATCGTCTCATAACAAAGGTGCTAGAACAGGGAAACCATATACTTAATTATACAACATTAAAATTACAGCTACAGTTGTTGTAATGTATATCTCAAAACAAGCACACGAACAAAACATTAACGTAATTGATTGAATGAAAGGCCACTCGTCCAGTGATTCAAAAGCCTCATTTCTCTTTGGACATTCCCTTGAGAAAGTCCTGTGTTCGAATTCCTATCACCTTTGCATCCGATCTCTTCATAATCCTCAGCCTTTTGCATGATTCAGTAAACATCCTGTAAGACCAAACATTAAGACCATGCGTATTAATGCAGGGTTCGGAAAAAAACTGCACCCTAAGGGTGTGATGTAGACAGTCTATTATTATGCTAGACAAGCATTAGTAATTGCTTCAACGCTCGGAACCGTAACTTATAGATCATACGAATATAGAGCCGTAGCTATGATTTAAAGGTTATGGTTCGGAATTCTAATCCTTTTAAATTATAGGGCTCAAAATTAATAATCGAAGTAATATATATTTAATAAATTTCATAAGATAAATACATGATTTGAACTAAAGTTCCTGGTTTCCGCGAACTCATAGTTGATGGGCTAGCTACACCCCATTAAGGGTGGACATCGGTCGGTTCAATTCGGTTATGAATATTATCAGTTTAGCATATCGGTTATCGGTTTACAATTTTTATAAACCGATAACATAACCGATAAGATACCGGTTATCGGTTATCGGTTAATCGGATATTGATATTATCAGTTCGGTTATCGGTTTCCCCATAAAATAACTCAATCTAGAGTTATACAAAAAAAAAAAAAGACAATTCACTGGATATAAGCAAAAAAATAGAAAAATTCACATATAGTATACTAAAGACCTGCGCTTGGAGTAACTAGTAAGGTCTAAGAAGAATGAAGATGAAGCAATTGAAGAGTGGAGTTGAGAAAGAATATGAGAGAATAAAATGAAGTCCCTAGTATTTGTATATACTTAAGGGGTAAAGTCATAATTTTATTAATTCTTATTGGCATAATTTTATTAATTCTTATTGGGCTATCAGTTAACCCATTAACAAAATTAGCAAACCGATATCCGAACCGATAACCTAATAGTAAAAAGAATTCTGATTCGAGTTATCTATTTTACCCGAAATATACTTAGCCCTACGCCCCATGCACACAGACAATTTTATCGTTACTCCACCCCTTCTAGTAATAATGTAATACCAAAAGATCAGATAAAAAGAAAATAATACACACAAGAAAGAAAAGAGAGAGTAAGAATGATTCAAAATATAATTGATTGTGTACTAGGACGAGATGGCAAAGTTGTCTAACAGTTAATGATAGTCCAAGAGAAAACGTGGTCCAGAAAAGTTTTTAATGTGATAATTAGTGCTTGACCTGCTATATACATTGTGCTATGGGACATTCTTGTCTGATTCAACAATTTCATGAAAAAAATACGTGTTTGTCGGCAATTTCTGACTTCTGGAGAAGAAACTGTGACTGTTGAAAATCATTGTACAAACTCAGTTTCCCACTGTCCTTTCACTTTTGTGTGGGGATACTTTATTTACACTTCTGGTCTTTAAAATATATTTTTTAATTTTTCTTTTTAAGTCAATGAGTTTATTTATGCTAAGTAGTTTAACTTGGTAGGATCGGACTTATCATACATGGTTGAATATTTTGTTGCTTCGCTTTTATAAAATTGCTCCTATATAATTCAGGGATTTCTTCCCAAAATTTGGGGTTTCTATGGTGAAAAGAAAGAATATAACCTTAAGTCATTTATATAACTTGTTATATAACTATGATTTTTTTCATTAAAATCAAATAACTTTCATTTTCTTACATAAAAATCATAAAGTTTTCACTTATTCACGTAAAAATCATAATAAACAAGAAAAATAATTTTCTGGTAGTATTTTCTTATTTTACATTTTTTTTGTATGTACGTATGTATATATTATATTCATATAACATACATAATCTATATTTTCTTTTATCTAGCGAATACAATTAATTTTGGTCGACTAGTCATATTTACATTTTTTTTAAATAGGAATGACCCAACTCTACCAAGCTCAATACGTATATACATATATTAAAAACTAATCCTTTCCCCACAAATCAATTTAGTTTGGAATGTACGAGATTCTGATAATAAAAAAGAGGTATAATTAGAGAGCATTTGAAGCAAAAATTCTATAATTTGAATGAAATCTTGAAAAGATAAAGAAAAACTAGGGTATCGAGGTTTGAAAGATTCACTTTGAGTGTTATTTTACTTTATATATGGGTATTAGGTCTAGTGAATCAAGTTGGGTTGGGTTATTTTATTTAAATTGGATTATTATTTATATAGAAACCAAAACAAAAATGTAGTATAAGAAAATAATACTGAAAAGTTGTATTTTTAGGTTACTAATAATTATGTGAATGTATTGAAAAAAATCATTGTTGTAAAACCATTTGTGAAATTCACCCCTATTTAAGCATCACTCCCGCTAATCCACAATAAATGATCAATTTTTTATTTTTATTTTGATCTAAAATAAGTGTCCATTTATATATAAATCAAGAAAAAATTTCAACTTATTTTTTCACAAAATTACTCTTATGTACGTATCCCTATAAGGTCTTTTACTCCTCGCATTAAATTATGCTACAAAATTTAATTAAGGATAGTTTAGTCATACTAACTATTTTTGTCTATAATTTAGTATTTTATTAATGGGTGTGTCCAAGACAAATTTATCATTTATTGTGAACCGGATAGAGTATGAGCTTAATCTTAAGATTTTTAGCATAGAAAACAATGTATTTTTAAAGTAATAGTTCTACATCTACTATATTTGCAATTATAATAATTTTTGCATATATATATTTATACTTTGCGCTAAAAATACTGAATTCAAATAAACTGGATGTCATTCATTCGATATTCGCATTTTAACTGTCGCAAAATTATCAGTATTAATAGTAATGAAAATCCTACCAACAAAGTAATAGTACTCTCTCGTCGCATTTTAACTGTCGCAAAATAAGAAGTAAAAAAACAAATTATTTGACTAGTATAAAGGGTTGAACTTACTCCCAGGGAACGTCGCCGAGAAGCATCCAGTCTCCATCTTTGTCCTCGTATATTGGAATGTACTCTGAACTATCTCCTTCTTTCAACACTTCGCCTGTACTCCACATTTCCCACCAATCTCATTTATTATTTCCTTTGTCGTTTTATTTATTCACTACTTTAAAAATAGATTTTCATATTTACTTCAAAAATATAACTTATTTTACTTTTAATATTCATTCAAAATCATTTTTCAAATCCACTAAAATTATACATCAATAACTACGAGTATCATGATAAATTATGCACTTTGTTTGTTATTATGATGAGGTGTGCTAAATTAATGGTTGATAAGAATGGACAGTGCGTCTAACTCAACCCAAAAGCTAGTTTGTGATATGAGGATTGCACAAGCCATATAAGGAAACCAAGGACCTCAAATCCCTCCGATGCGGAACAACTCAACAATGGTGGATAAGTAAAAATGAACGGAGGGTATACTTGTCACTTTCAACATATCAAGAGAAGACAATTTTTTTTTTCTATCATATCCATAGTATTAATTACTCATTTCAAATCATTTTCTCAAATTCATTAATAATATTCATCAATTAATATGAATATTATGATAAATTATGCACTTTATTTATTATTTCATAATGGAAATACGTAAGTATAAAATATTGTAGTAGTTTACTAATTTCACTATCACCTTTTCGATTATCCATTTTTCTTTTTAATTTTCAATTTAATTTTTAATTCTAACTTGTACTTCCCCTCCCTTCAGCATTTTCATGATAGTTTTTTATTTCTATATTTTTCAAACGTGTTTTGATGAAAATACTTTTCTTGAGTCGAAGGTCTATTCAAAATAACGTTTCTTATATCTAAAAATTTTAATCAGGTAAAATTTTTGTTTTGCAATTCTGCATGGCATAATTAATAAACTAAAGAAACAAACAAACTTACAAATGCTATAGCAACCGAAGAGCTTTTCAAGATTCATGACAAACTCAGAGTAATCCTTTTGAGTACCCAAATCAACTTTTCTAAGAAAAGGAACACCATCCATGCTAACTTTCACGTACATTTTAGAGCTACAATTTTTTCTCCGATAACCACAAACCGGCGGCCAACCAACAACTCGGTTCTTGTTCTGACACTTGGCTTCATCGTCGTGGTTAACGTTGCTGCTATTTCGATCACTGTCAATATCAGAAAACACCCTTTTCTTTTCACCTGGAATTCCCAATCTTAGCTCAGTAATTTCAAGTTCTGTCGCCATTATTTCTTTTGAAGATTCAAAATTTTGAGTTAGTAGTAAATTAGGGTAGTAGTTTTTATTTATAGTGAAGAGAGGAGCAATGCCAGGTCAATGAAGGCTAAATGGTCGGTCACATGAGATAAAAATGGTAGGGAACTATATGTTACCTAAAACACGAATATGGACCGGCAACTTCCTAATTTTATATGGGAGCAAAATCGTACGTTGTATTATATTAATATTGGATATTTAGTGAGTAGTGTTTGATATTTTGTAAATAAAAAACATGCCATGTGATCTCCCTGATTGAAGGGTTTGCCAATTTATATACATATATTTAGACTCACACATGCGTGTATATCTCTGCAAAATAAATACACCGAATATGTTGTGTAATTGTTTCAAGTGCAACGTGAGGCTTCGAGAAAATTCATGAAAAATATAGAAAAAATTTCACAAATAATGATATAATTATGATTTTTTTTTATCAAAGTCATAACTATGTTTCTCGCACAAAAATTATACTCTCTCCGTTTCATAATTGTTTCGGGTAGTTTGACTCGGCATGAAGTTTAAGAAAAAAGAAGAAAGTTGTGGTCTTAAAAGCTTAAGGAATAGAAAAATTGTGACGTCATGCCATTGTGTAACTATAAAAGATTATCATTAAGGGCAAGTCTGTGTGACTCATGGAGGAGCTAGGGTGGCTGTAGCGTGTTCATCCGAACCCCCTTCACTGGAAATTACATTGTATACACTGTATATACAAGGTTAAGATTATTTTCTTTTTGTATATATAGTAGATGATGACTTCCTTTGGCTTTTTGTGTATTTACTTCTTTATATTTTGAATCCCCTTAGTGAAAAATCTGATTCTGTCAGATAGATGAGAAAGCTAATCTATCTTGTATAATCACATGGTGACTTTTGAGGGAACTCACAACCTCTCGGTTGGAAGTGGGGATTGCTTACCATCAGAGCAACCCCTCTTGTTCAATATCAAGCAATGTTGTATAATAGAAACTCCCACAATGTCATCTACAAGACGTCGTAAAAGGAATTGCAACAACATTAATTGGACTTAATTCTGAATAAGGACAATTGAAAGAAATATGTTTGTGAATACAACTATTGTGCAGTAACTATGAATGAAGGAGTATGTAGTGATGGTTGAAGTTGTTTGTAGGCGTTAAATTTTTTATATATATATATATAAGTAAGATACTTGATCTTCATGTGGGCATTGACTTGATCTTCATGTGGACATTGACTTCCATTAAGTGCATGCAAATTAACCGTAAATATTCAATAACCATTTCACATAATTGGCTATATATGAAATAATTGTTAATTTTATTAGACTTCTTCATAAATCAAAAGGACACAACTTTTCAAGAAAAGATACAAAAATATTAATTTATTTAGTTTTATTTATTTATTTTTAAGTAAATTATTAATTTAGAAGGACACTTTGATAATTCAATTTTTAGTTTTTGGGGTTCCCACTTTTAAAAAATTTAAAGATTATAGATTAGTATTTTTTTATTTCGGAAAATATGACTAGAATGTTGTAATTTTCTGAGTTATTGAAAGTTCTATGATTTTTGTATAACAAAACATAATAGTATATAACTTTGATGGAAAAATATTATAGTTATTTAACCATTTGTGAAATTTATCCGAAAAATATATATATAGTGAACCGTTTGGTTTTGGAGATCTTAAAGAATTCCAATGCAAAAGGAAATGAAAATACCCGATAAGCACTAAAAGAGACAAATCAAATATTAAAAGTAGGTTGTTTCAACACATGATGTGATATATCATAGAGTATATACAATTATGAGAGGATATGAATGCAAATTATAGAAGTTATTATAGTTATAGCTAGGCCTTACATTATCATTTTCTAATCGTTATTGACATATTCAAATTAATAAAAGTTTAAATGCAACTTATGGAATGTTGCTTCTTGTGGCGAGTACAAATCTGTATGAACATTTCCAACAATATCCTATCAAAGAACAGCGACAACAAAAATTCAGAAACCATTGTATCTCTAAAATAGGAGGCAAAATGTTTAATCTCAAAGAACAAATAGAATATCATTCAATTCTGTTTAAAAAGAAAATAAAAGCTATTTCGTTGACAATCTGCCACTGCTATTGGTACATAAAATCATGCATTAATCCTTGAATCCACATAATTGCTCAAATTAGTCTATTATATTTAGCAATGATATAGTAGTAGGACTTTTTTCTTTTTTTAAGCATTCAACAGACCTATTTTATCTCATTCCAATAGGGAGTACAAAAGACAAAGGTATTGAATGCGGCAATCAGTACATATGTAGACATTCAGATATAGTAGTAGGACTTATGCAAATTAATGAAAAATTTGACATTCTTCCTTCCAAAAGAGAAAAAAAAGCTATAAAAAGGGGCATTTCCCTCTAATGTTGATTACTACTAATCATGATCTTCAAACATCTTTTTTTTCCAATGGGAAGATGCTCAAGCACTGTATCGACCTTATAAAAATAGAACCGAGAGAATAAAACAATTTCTTTGGCATTAATTATAACGTTTGTGCATTGCACGGGTAATAATATTAGATTTTTTTACGGAAAAAAGGACAGCTCAGTACACTAAGCTTTCGCTATGCAAAGGATCTAGGAAAGGACCGGCGACCAAGACCAGCTCTATAGTTATGCATAGTAAGGCGTGTGCCTTAGGCCCAAATTTGAGGATTATAGGCATTTAAAAAATAATATTAGTACTTTTACTACTAGAGTTTTTTAATATACAAGAATGAAAAAAAAACTTTTTACGTATATAAATAAAGTAATAATTTGACTATTTACTTAAAAATAGGTAAATGAATAACTTTCCCAATGTTTTAATTGTTTGCTACCTCTTCATTAGATAACGTATAAGAATTTTACTCGTAATTGTCCATATCAATCTTTATATTGCACAAACCCCTACATATTTTATTTCTTTCTCTTTAGAATTATTAATCACCTTTCTTTCTCCAAGATTTCATTACTCACCTTATTTCTCCTAGATTTGATTAATTTAAGTGTTCAACTACTTTTAAACTTTCAATCGTTCTATACTTAATATTTGTATGGGTCCAAATTTGGCAACAACAACTATTACCGAACATAATGAGGTTATCATGATGCACCATCTGATGGTCGTCGTGGTGAAAGGTAACACCTGAGGGCGGTCAGTCAATGCATAAAGTCCACCATCGTGTAAACTTAGTGAGAGACAGTAAGAATATGCTTTTCGAATATTCTTTACGTTGTAATTTTTATTATTTTTTGGGAGATTGTCCCTTATAAATAGGAAGAGTAAGAAAAGAAGGGGGAAAACACTTTGTACAAGAATTATTTGAATGTGAATACAAAAGACAACCCTGTTCATTGATTACAGATCTAAAATATAGCATTTCTATTCGATATTAAGAAGGATCTTGGATCCTACAATCATCTGAACAACACTTTTTATCTAAGTCCATCACATTTATTATGTTTGATTTCCACATCTAAAGTTATCACATTTATAAGCAATTATTTGATTCCAACATACTAGATAGCATCATTCATCTTGTTCGTGTCTTCATCACTTAATCTAGATTTTACTACGATTGGCTGAGATTTACCTCATCATCTTCAGTAATTGATTTAATCAAAAAGGTTTCGATACCTTTTGGTAAAATAATTTGGCACCATATGTGGAAATTTCTTTAGCTAAGATTTTAGTTTCATCTAGATCATTGAAAGGGATAGTCACCTCTTCCTAGTTGTACACAAACTAACAATGGCAGGGAAAGGAGAAACAAGGCTAAAAGAAATAGTAAGTATCTCAACCAACATCCTAAATACCATCAACAAAGATAACAGGCAAGATAACAAAAAGGGGACACCAAACACCACACCCACGGGAGACGCTTCACCTCCCCTACACAAAAACGTAACCGCTTCGCGCAAGAAGGAAGCCTCCACATATATAATAGGTGAGGCACCACTAGCAATGAGAAGGCTACTGGAAGAATGGGTAACAAGTACTCTGAACAACATACTGACAAACCCGCCTAAAGGGATGACAGAGATATTGCACATGTAAATGCCACGACGATCGCTGATGAGTGAGATGTCCCTCGCGTAGGTAACACTTATATTGTTGTGCACACAGGTAATGACACGTTCGCAACCGTTTTAAAGAGAATGGAGGAGATGGAAAATAAGAATAAGGTACTTCGTGACGAGATAAAGGAACACCAAGAAAGGGTTGACAAAATACCAAGCGCCCCAAAGTTGTTGCCGAAATGGGACGTTGGTCGATTCATCGAGCAACTATACAATGAAGAAGCGGCCCCCTACACCATTCCAAAGACCTTTAAAATTCTGCCCTACCTGAAGATATATGATGGTACTACCGACCTAGAAGATCATATCATCCATTACGTCATAGCCGTAAAAGGTAACGATCTTTTGAAAGAGCGGGTACCATCAGTGCTACTAAAAAGTTCGGCGAAACCCTAACAGGGAGAGCCCTGACATGGTACTTCCAACTACCTGCACGTTCGCTAGCAATGTTCGAGGAAATGGCAGACAAGTTTGTCATCGCCCACGCAGGATCCAAAAGGCAAAAGCCTGAGTAAGCGACTTATTTGCCGTTAGGCATATGCACGGCGAGGGACTCAGGGACTTCTTAGCTCGGTTCAACAGGGTGAGAATGAGCTTGTGGAATGTATCGAAGAGAATGGCAGTAGCAACCTTCCAGAACGAACTAAACAGGAACGGGTCGATAGCGACCAGATAATTGCTAAGCAGGCTCATGAAATACCCTCCAACCACTAGGAAGAAATCCATAGTGCCTACAGCACCGAGGTACTAGCAGATGACACTGCTAGAAATTCTAAAAATAGTGACCCCAAAAACGACCAAAGTTGGTCGCTTACAAGTCACAAAGCGACCAAAAAACGTCCAAACTAGCTTGGTCGCTATTTTGATGGTCCCTTTACCTTAAAGACCAAAGTTTGTTCGTAATTAACAACCAACTTTGGTCTTTGAGCTAAAAGGACCAAATATTCTGATAAATAATATACGGACTAAATTTGGTCACTTTAATGTTTTAATAATATTAATTTAGCGACTAAAGTTGGTTTCTATATTTAAATTACATTTTTAACTTATTATTATTCAAAATAAAGCAACCAAGTTTGGTCTGTAAATCAAATATTATATTTTAAAATTTAGAAATTAGCGACCAACTTTTGTTTAGTTTTTTCTAAACATAAGCGATCAAAATTGGTCGGTAATTTAAAAAAAAATAAAAATAGAATAGCGACCAATGTTGGTTGCTTTTTAGGAAATCTAGATTAATTAGCAACCAACCTTGGTCGCTATTACCCAGAAAATATTTTTTTAAATAGAAAAGAGATCAAAGTTGGTCACTTTTCTAGGTATAATTTTGACAGAAACTGCATATTTTGGCAGCTACACCACCTGCCAACATACCAAATTTCTAAATAACAATATAATTCAATTCATAAACTTATCGATTATCAATAGGAAGGGTGTAAGTAAAGAAGAAGGGGGGGAGAACACTTTGTAAAAGAATTATCTAAATGTGACTACAAAAGACAACCTTGTTCATTGATTAGAGATCTGAAATATAGCATTTATGTTTGATATTAAGAAGGATCCTGGATCCTACAATCGTCTGAACATCACCTTTTATCTAAGTCAATCACATTCATTACGTTTGATTTCCACAACTAAAGTTATCACATTTATAAGCAATCATTTAATTCCGACATACTAGGAAGCATCATTCATCATGTTCATCTCTTTCATCACTTAATCTAGATTTTATTACGATTGACTGAGATTTACCTCATCATCTTTATTAATTGATTTAATCAAAAAGATTTTGGTATTTTTTGGTCAAACAATTTGGCACCGTTTGTGGGGATTTCTTTAGCTAATATTTAAGTTTCATCTAGATTATTCAAAGTGATAGTCACCTCTTTCTAGACGTGTACAAACTAACAATGGCAGGGAAAGGAGATACAAGGCTAAAAGCAATAGTAGGTGACTCAACCAACATCCTGAACACCATCAACGAAGACAACATGGAAGATAACAAAAATGGGACACCAAATACCACATCTAGGGGAGACGCTTCACCTCCCCCACACGAAAGCGTAACCACTTCGCGCGAGAAGGAAGCCTCCACATCTACAACAGGTGAGGCACCACCAGCAGTGAGAAGGCTACTAGAAGAATGGCTAATTAGTACTCTGAAAAACATAATTGACAAACCCACCCAAAGGGATGACAGAGATATTGCACATGTAAATGCCACAACGATCGCTGATGAGCGAGATGTCCCCGCACAGGTGACACTCATATTGTTGTGCACATAGGAAATGACACGCTCGTAGTCGTTTTAAAGAAAATAGTGGAGATGGAAAATGAGAATAAGGTACTCTGTGACCAGATGAAGGAACTCCAAGAGAGGGTTGACAAAATACCAGGCGCCCCAAAGTTTTTCCAAAACAGGACGTTGGTCGATTCATCGAGCACCATAAAATGAAGAAACGACCCTCTATACCATTACAAAGACATTCAAAATGCCACCCTACCTAAATATATGTGACGAGACTATCAACCCAGAAGATCATATCATCCACAACGTCACAGCTGTAAAAGGTAACAATCTTTCAAAATAGCAGGTACCATCGGTGATACTGAAAAATTTCGGTGAAACCCTAACAAGGGGAGCCCTGATATAGTACTCCCAACTACAGACATATTTGATAGCAACGTTCGAGGAAATAGCAGACAAGTTTGTCACCACCCATGTAGGAGCCAAAAAGGCAGAAGCCATAGTAAATGACATATTTTCCATTAGGAAGATGAAAGGCTAGGGACTCAAGGACTCCTTATCTCGGTTCAACAGGGTGATAATGAGCTTGCAGAATGTGTCGAAGGTAATGGCGGTAACAGACTTTCAGCATGGACTAAATAGGAACGGGTTGATAGCGACAAAAAAATTGCTAAGTAGACTCATGAAATTCCCTCCAACCATTTGGGGAGAAATTCATAACGCCTATTGTGCCAAGGTACGAGCCGATGAAGACGATCTTAATGGTCCGATCCAACAGTTGATATCAGTTCAAACTGAAAAAAGGAAAGATTGTCACAATAACGATCGAAGAGATCAGTCGAGGACCCATCTCGGCCAAGAAAGGCATCATTCCTACGTCAAGACATCTATATCGCGTCCTTCGCGGCACACGGATGCTCCTTATCGACATGCAGCACCACATTAACATGAGAAAGGTATGCCTCCGCTCCTATCTTCTCACAATTTTTGTGTTTCTCCTTCAGAAATAGTGTAAGCACTAGAGAAACTCAGTACCAAGGTACAATGGCCACAAAAGATGAAGTCCAACCCAAGCACTCGGAAGTCGAATGCTCTCCGTGAATTCCACCAGGAAAGGGGTAACGAAATCGAAGATTGCATAAGACTATGGTAGGAGGTAGTGAGAATGCTAAATCACGGACATCAAAAAGAATTGCTGCGATCGAGGATGGATTAACTTCACCCATGGACGCGAACAACCCTAGGGACCTCCACAATCGCATTCTCCCGCTTGCACTATACAGATGATCATCAACGGGAGTGATGACTCAGCAATCAATCATGTAAAGTTCACTACCACACATAAAATCAAACGGCCGGTCACTCATAAATGGTATGATGACCTCAAAGATAGTACCAGCTTCGATAAGTCAGATACCGACGGTTTGTCTTTCCCTCATTATGATGCTCTTGTTCTCACTTTACGTATTGCAGATACTGATGTAAAAAGAATAATGGTATACGATGGATGGTATACGATAGGAGCGGCACGTGTATTATCGATCCTTGAGTCCTCGTACAGATGAGACTCGAAGATAAAATAATATCGTATTGTGTAACACTAATAGATTTTAATAATGCAGTCGAACAAACTTTTGGAGAGATAGTGATACCCGTCCTATCTAGAGAAGTCAACCTGGAAATGTCGTTTCATGTCATGAACCAAGATACAACCTAAAACGCTATCATAGGGCGCCCGTAGATACATGACATGCTAGTGGTCACGTCCAGTCTCTATCAAATAATCAAGTTTCCTACTTTATGGTATTCAACATCCGGGGTGAGTAACGCACCATGCAAGAATGCTATCATTCACCCAGGATTGCACCGATACCCAACATTGAAAAGGGGCAAATGCAGAAGCATATCAATCAATAATGTCAAGAACCAAACTTGACGTGCGGACAGACGTTATCAAGGACCCTGACATCATTGAAGCATTTGAGTTGACAATAGAGGATCTCGATCCCATCCTATTAGATGCAATGACATCATAAAAAAGACTTATATTGAGTACAACCTCCCGGAACTAGGTAAGTTACATAAATTCTTGACAAACAATGCTGCTATATTTGGCTTCTCCTATGTAGATATGCTAGGTGTCCCGAAAGAAATCACCATGCACAAACTGAATGTTGACCCCTTCTACCCGGCAGTGCGGAAAATAAGGAGGAAGCTCAATGCCGTAATCAATGAAGCCCTCAGTGAACAAGTCGATAAGTTGCTCGCAAATGGCTTCGTCCGAGAGTCAAAATATCCCCAGTAGTAGCCAATATGGTCATGGTAAAGAAGAAAAATGAAAAGTAGTGAATGTGTGTAGATTTCACAGACCTAAACAAGGCGTGCCCAAAAGACTCCTTTATATTGCCACATATCGACCAGCTCATCGATGCAACAGTAGGACACGAGTTGCTAAGCTTCTTAGATGCCTACTCGGGTTACAACCAGATCTTCATGGAGGAAGAAGACCAGGAGAAAACTAATTTCATCACTTACTAAGGAACGTACTACTATAAGGTCATGCCGTTCGAACTAAAGAATGCAGGAGCGACATACCAGAGGTTGGTCACCAAGATGTACGAAGACCAACTTGAAAAAACAGTAAAAGTCTACATCAACGACATATTAGTTAATTCGAAGAGGAAAGAATATCATATCAATCATCTAAAGGAAGCCTTTGACATATTAAGGATGTACGGTATGAAACTAAACCCCAAAAAATATGCCTTTGGCATAACCTCAGGCAAATTCCTCGGTTTCCTGGTAAGAGGCATCGAGGTCAACCCAGATCAGATTAAGGCCATCAAAGGATTACCAGAAACACTGACCAACCAAAAATAGGTACAAAAATTGACATGACGGATAGCCGCCCTTTCGGTGTTTATCTCACGATCATCAGATAGATGCCATAAATTTTTTAATGTATTAAGGAAAGATAACGAACTTCAGTAGAATTCAGAATGTATCAATGCCCTAAGAAAACTGAAAGCATATTTGTCCTCACCGCCATTATCGCCAAAGTGGATCGAGGTGAGTGTCTCCCAGTCAACCTAGTTGTCTCCGAAGTCGACTAAGTGCAGTTCTAGTCTACAAAAAATAAGGTACCCCCCCCCCCCACCTTGAAATTTTGGCTCTGGCATAAGTCATAGCTTCAATAAAGCTTAGACTATATTTTCAATGTCACCCCATAAAGGTGGTGACAACCTTTCCTCTCATGAGCATCCTGCACAATCCCGAATTATCGGGTAGATTGGCCAAATGGGCCATAGAATTGAGCGAGCATGATATAACATATTGACTGCGAACTGCAATAAAGTTACAAGTGCTCACCAATTTCGTCACCTACTGCAGTGTGGAAATATTATCATAGGTCAAGCAAAAAGCGTTTCGCACTTCACCTGGACGACCCGACCTATGTGTCCTCTACACCGACGATGCATTTAATGCATCGGGATCTGGATTATGACTCGTACTCAAAGTCGCAACGGGCAAAGTAATTCTCCTATACATACGATGCCCTGAAATGACTAACAATAAGGTCGAGTATGAGGTCAAAATTGTATGACTAAAATCGGCCCTCAAATATGATGCACGACGAGTCATCTTCCGTTGCGACTCTCAACTTGTCGTGAACCAAGTTACTGGGACTTTCCAGATCAAGGAATAGAGGTTGCAGAAATACGAAATGAAAATCCACAAGCTGCTACTAGAATTCGATGAATGTCGACTCGACCAAATACCAGGAGCGCAAAACATCAAAGTAGATGGTCTCGCCAAGCTGGTGGCAGCAACTAAAAATATCACCAAGGAGAATGTGGTCAGCCTCCTCCACCCATCAATAGACCAAGTCAAGGTATATTCTATAAATTTCACTTGGGACTGGCGCAATCGCATCATATCATTTTTTCAGGAGGAAGCACTCCTACAAGATAAAAAGAAGCCAAAAAGCTTTGAATATAAGTGGCCAGGTACAGCCTCATAAACCATGACCTTTACAAAAGGACGTTCGATGGTCCTTTAGCCAAATGCCTTGGACCAAATCAGACCAGGTGTGTGCTCAAAGAGGTACACGAGGGCCACAATGGTGCCCATACATGAAACCGAGCCCTCGTCATATATCTTATTTGTGCAGGCTACGACTAGCCCACTAAGAAAAAAGAGGTCGCGGACTATGTCAAGAAATGTGAGCAATGACAGAAATACGCCCCTATAATACACCAGGCGGGTAAAGTCCTGCACCCCGTCACTTCTGTATGATCTTTACAAAAGGACGTTCGACGGTCCTTTAGCCAAATGCCTTGGACCAAATTAGACCAGGCGTGTGCTTGAAGAGGTGCATAAGGGCCACAATGGTGCCCATACAGGCAACCGAGCCCTCGTTAGATATATTATTCATGCAGGATACTACTGGACCACTAATAAAAAAGAGGTCGCGGACTACGTCAAGAAATGTGAGCAATGCTAGAAATACGCCCCTATAATATACCAGGTGGGCAAACTCCTGCACTCCGTCACTTCTGTATGGCCGTTTATAAAATAGGGGATGGATATTATTGGACCCCTCCTACAAGGGCGAGGTAAGATACACTTCCTTTTGGTTTTAAATGATTACTTTTCAAAATGGATGGAACCAGGTGTGTTCTCTCAAATACACGAACAAGAAGTCATCATATTCATCTAGAAAAATATCATATGTCGTTTCGGTATCCCCAAAGAGATCAGTTACGGCAATGAACATCAGTTCATCAGGAAAGAAATGACTGATTTCTTCAAAAAATGCACATCAAGCGGATACTGCCCACCCCATATCACCCTGCCGGCAATGGTCAAGCAGAACCTTCCAACAAAACAATATTGAATATATTAAAGAAAAAGCTCGAGGAAGCTAAAGGGCTATAGCCGGAACTACTACTAGAGGAGTTATAAGCCTACCGCACAATGCCAAAAACTAGCATAGACGAGATGTTGTATTCACCGGTCTACGGTACCAATAAAGTTATACATGTTGAGGTCGTAGAACCCAGCCTGAGATACTCCAATGAGAGTGAATCAAGCAACGACGAAAATAAAATACAAGACCTAGACGAGGTAGAATAATGAAGGGACATGGCTTACATAAGAATGACAGCCTAAAAACAACAACCAGAAAGGTACTACAACAAGAAGGCCAAAGTACGAGCACTTAGAGTCGGGGACTACGTCCTCAAGTCCAAAACATAGGCATCAAAAGACCTAAATGAAGGAAAATTAGAAATAAACTGGGATGGGCCATATAAAATCACAACAGCAGCAAGAAAATGAGCATTCTAATTTGAAATAATAGAAGGAAAACTACTACAAAACAACTGGAATGTCGCCCACCTCAAATATTTCCATTTCTGAAAAATGATGCCACCTAAGTCGCACTCTTTTTCCCTCACCTGATTTTTGTCCCGGTTGGGTTTTCTCGAAGAGTTTTTTAACGAGGCAACAAGGGAGACGTCTCGATGTTCAAAGTATAATTCATCACTCAGCCTGCCGATAACATCTCCAGGTTGAGCAATGAAGGGACTAGGTACAAGGATATTACTCCGTTAAATGTACAAAATCGACATGTATCTCCAACGCATAAATAAAATTACTTTGTTGAATGTACAAACCAACATATATCTCCAACGCATGAATGAAATTAATCCAATGAATGTACAACAATATGTATCTCCAATGCTCCAATGAATGTACGAAATCAACGTGTAACTCTGATGTATGAATGAAACAGAAATACGCAACACCACACGACTTAGGCCATCGCCGTAGAAGAGTTCGACACCACTAGAACCACGGCGGGTTAACATTTCAAGATTTTGTCAAAATAACACCTGTCACACCTCCTTTTTCTGCTGGCCCGCGAGGGCGCGAAGTGAAGGAGTTTTTTTCCAATTAAAGGACAATCGAAGCGGGATTTATTTAATTAATTCAGAGTCGCCACTTGGGAGATTTATGGTGTCCCAAGTCACCGGTCGAATCTCGAATCAAGGAGAAGAATGACTCTATTTAACAGTCTGCGTACCAGAAATCTGGATAAGGAATTCTGTTAACCCGGGAGAAGGTGTTAGGCATTCCCGAGTTCCGTGGTTCTAGCACGGTCGCTCAACTGTCATATTCGACTTATTTATCTGATTTATAACATGCTTTAACTTATGTGCAAATTTTAAAATTTTAGCCGCTTATGATTCTTGTCCCTTTATAAGAATTACGACGTCGTGACAACGTACTTCGGACCACACCGTACTGGTACGCTTGTGGCCTTTGGTACATTTGACTTCGTCGAGACTTGGATTTGGATCACATAAATGTGCGCCCGGGTTTAAGGAGATAGCATTATTAAATGCGCGCCTAAAGATACTAACGTGTTATTATTTTGAGAAAGCCGTGAAATTCGCTAAAACGGCACATCTCGAAGTCTAAGTATTTTTATATATACATTTATGAGGGCCCTGCAATTCACAGTTTTTATTTGGCGAGGCTCGTCTCATCATTTTATTTAAAGGCAAATCCTAAGTTACTATAATTTTCTATTTTTATTTTTTTTCTCTAAAGAAATAAAGAAAAGGGCCCTAACTAGTCAACATTATTTTATCTGAGAGAGACATGCTTTAATTGAATTCAGATGGCCCATAGCATTTCCAAGTGGTCAACGTGACCACTGGCCCCATCTTGGAATTAAGTGTATCATATGTGGGCTTTGGCATGTGTTCCATTTACAAGAATTAGAATTGAAAGATACCAGTTCAACACAGCAGGAGACTGATCTTTCACCACTGGCCCGTATGTTAAATCTTGCACAACACAAGTATTACTAGGGAATTCTGATTCTAGCTTTTGGCACTAATTAATCATGTTCACTTTGAACTAATTAATTTCTCTTTAAACTACATTTAAGATTGGGATGTATCCGACGACTTTATCATGAGCCGATGGCTTATTCCTACTTTATTCCTTTTAGCATAAACAATGAACATTCACAAGTAATTTGTGAGATTCCACACTTCAACTATATTAAATGAATACTCTTGATACATTATGATTCAAACAGATAGAGTCCACAGTTCAGATTGGTAGCACAGTTCTATTTAATTGCAACTTGAAACACTCATTAAACACAAGCTATCAATTTCGACTGCCATTTAATAAGGCCAACTTTGAGTTTTAAACCATTTCAAGTTAACATCAGTAACCACACAACTCATATGCCAATTGACCCCAATTCAGTTTAACAGTTTAACAGTAAAAAAAATAGTCTACAGTTCAGTTATCTAAATTAAATTACAAAATTCAATTAACGAATCCGAAATTAACTGAATTTAGCTATGACTAAACGCAGAAGAAATGCAGGTTTAGCAGTTGAAGAACATGAGATTTCATTCCACCCTCTAAAAATTACTTCACCATGATTTAAGACATGCACCTGGAAATGTTTGTAATGAAAAGAAAAGGAGGATCATCAGCGGCAGTACATCAACAATACAACAACAGCATCAAATTGTGCTTTAGTCGGCAGCAGAAACCAATTTCAAATCAACCAAAACACACTCAACCAAGCCCGGAATGAGTTTATGAAAACAACAGGAACACAAACACCCCTAAAGACTCAATTGAACCCCTTTTAAGAATCAAAACTGGACAAAGAACTTCAATGTTTTGGACCCAGCTTCACAACAGAATCATGTCAACCTCTACAAGACACAGCAACAACACTAAACTGGAAAATTGAGACTCAACAGCTAAACCACCAAGATATTCCCTTCAAACATTCAATGAAACAATCAAGAAATATTCTCATATTGCCTCCCCCTCCCCTTTGTTTTTCTTTTCTCTTTTATAACCAAAACAGAACCTTCTATCCAATTCCACAGCTCACATTCCAGCCTATTTATTCCCTAGCCCATGTTACTTCTAAAACCTTTTAAATATCCCTTTAGCTTTTTAGTCACACCCCATGTTCTTTCTCATTTCCAGCTAATAAAAGTATTAGACATGGTGTACTTTTGCACTACTTGTCGCTTTTGATTAAACAAATGGGTATGGGGCAGCCTGAATATTGAATTCAGGCGTGCTTTGACAATCACATGGCTACAAACTTTTAAAATCAGCAATTAAGGGATGCCAAACATGACAAATGGATTCATGAAATTTAAACTGAAACAGGTTATCTAATTACTGCCTATAATCACAACGCTAAACTTTGAAACAGCTATATCCAATTTATCCCTAATTAGCATCACAAACAATTCAAAAATTGTTGAATCTATCCGACAGTGGCTCGGATGAGCTCAGGCGATATTGATGAGATTTTTCTCGTATTGTTTGTTGATCCTACGACGATATTCGTATAAACAACTACGACCTATATAATCGATAACGACTAATCGACATTCAAACTATATCCTACGGGCAGGCTCAAAGGGGGCAACAAACCTACTCAACAATTCGACGACCTTAAACGAAGTAAACATACAATGCTATTCTAGCGAATGAACAGAAGGAACCGACCAAATAAAAGGTCAAAAGAGTAGAATAGAATGTTTTTTTAATTAAATCGAAAAAAATAGAAAATATCACATAAACAGAACCAAACATAGAACTAGGTGGATCTAGAAGAAAGGAAGAAAATACCTTGATAGAACAAGAGAAATCAGAACTTGAACGGACCCTTGAACCCGTCTTGGATTCGGCTCGAACTTGGTTTTTTTGAAGTCGAACGGAACTTAATCGAAGTATTTTCAACTGAAAATACTCCGATTAAGGTCTATTAGACCCAAAATCGTTAATTAATCGGACGAAAATCCCTATTTTAGAACTTATAGTTCTTGACCAATTTTTGATTTGAGATTCGAAAAGCCCGGCTAAGTTTCGAGGAATGAGGACTTGGGATTTGGAATGGGGAGAGGGAGGAGGTCCTGGGGTGTTGGTTTGGGTGGCCGGCGACGGCTGGCCGCCGGGTTTCGAGCAAAGGGGTAAGGTGGCGGCTAGGTTTTTTCGTGGGAGAAGATGAAATGGGAATTGGGTTGGGGAATTTTTTGGAATGAAAGCAGGTTTGGGGGTTATTTGTGTATTAAATTCAAACTTTAATCTTAGCCGTTGGATTATTACATCCAACGGCTAAGATTGATTGAGCAACACTGGAACGCGTTCGTTTAAGGGTGATACGACGCCGTTTAATTAAGTTAAGGGACGGGTCGGTTCAAGGCAAAGGGGACGGGTCAGGCGTTTTTGGATTGGGCTCTGGGCATATGTGTTTGGCCCTGGAAGCTGCCCGGTCCAACTCTTATTCCCCAATTCTCTTTTCCTTTCTTCCCTTTAATTTAGTTGCTAATAAAAATTCTAAATTATACTACAAAAATCAAATTAATTTATAAAAATACCAATTAAATTCCACTAACAATTAACACACATAATTAAATATCTATTAAATATAAGTCACACAACTAGGCATTAAAACACAAAAATACATATTTTTTTTGTTATTTTCCATTTTTGTCAAATAAACCTGATTACTTTTAATTGTAAATTAAATCATAATAATGCAAACACAATGTATTTTTATTTATTTATTATTAGTTTTCTTTTTCTTAATTTAAACAAATAAACAAGCACACACGTAAATAATAAAAGAAAAATAACATAAAATCCACAAATATTGCATACAACAAAAAAAAAACTATTTTATTTTGAATTTTTCTGGGAGTAATTCTCATGTAGGGCAAAAATCACGTGCTCACAACACCCCACAGCTAAGGCCATCGCCATGAAAGAGTTCGGCATCACTTGAACCACGAGGGGATACTACTTTGGCGCCAGCCCGAAAGTAACATCCTAATGGACAAGTCCCTTATCAAGGAAAAGAGTTCGACATCACTAAAACCACGATGGGATACCGCTTCGGCACCACCCAGAAAGTAACATCCCAATGGCCAACCCCATATCAAAGAAAAGAGTTTGACATCACTCGAACTATGACGGGATACTATTTCGGCACCAGCCCGAAAGTAATATCTCAATGAACAAGGCCCTTATCAAGGAAAATAGTTCGACATCTAGCCGGAACCACGACGGGATACTACTTCGACACCAACCTGAAAGTAACATCACATTGTCCAAAGCCATTATCAAAGAAAGGAGTTCAACATCACTTGAACTACGATGGGATAATACTTTGACATTAAGTCGAAAGTGACATCCCTACCACCAAGGTCATTTCTAACGAAAAGAGCTCGACCTCACTCAAAACACAATGGGTTAAAATTTCAATAAAGATTTGGAATAGCATGACTATGGTAAAGGTCATCATAGAATGAACAAACAAAAAGGAAAACAGCAATTTGGAGGTGAGCGGCCAAAATAATTTCCATTATAGCAAATACATTACAAGTTCTTTTTTTTACAAAGAGCTCAAAGACGCCCTCACAAAAATGGCAAAAAAAAAATCAAATACAACCAAACACTATGCCACATCATTCCCCGTGGCATACACCTCCTCGTACCAAAAATTGGAGGCGAGTTTGTCCGCGTCATCAAAATTAATAACATCCCCGCCAGGCATGATGGAGTCATACTCGCATGCTTCATGAGTGCACGGGCCTTGGCACGCACATCCCAAAGTTCTGCCTTGGATGCCCTCCCGTCATCATAAAGAGACTTATACACATCAAGCTGGGCCTCAACATGAACCCACAGCTCATACAATTGTCGAGGAACGACAGGATTAGCCGAAGCATGGGATGTAGAGGGTTGCGACTATCGTCGCACGTCCTCCGCTTTCAAAGCATCCACTTGTTCATTTAATGCGGACAATTCCTCCTCTAGATCTTAAATATGCCCCTTAAATCTCGCCACCTTAAGC
>JASVEL010006085.1:0-267319 GCA_032618575.1 Nicotiana noctiflora
GCCGGCCGTAGACTCATCCGCGATGCCTTTTCCTTTGAAATGTGTTGCCTCGTGCGTAGAATCTAGTCAAATTAGAATAATTATATCAAATATGGGTCAAAGAATCATAACCCATTTCAATTTACATGAAATTCGCAATAATACTCTAAGTTGGTAAAAACTAGACCCCGGGCCCACTGCTTGGAAAATTCCGAAATTAGTACCAACGCGATCCTCGTCTCCCCACGAGTCGGTGCATATAAATTTATCGAAATCGGAGTTCAAATGGCCTTTCAAAACTCAAAATCCCGTTTTTAATACTTAGGCCACAATTCTTCACAATTTCTACCCAAATTCATGAAGATTGATGTTAATTCTACCATAAAATTATGTTTTTGAGACAAGAATCTTACCTACGATGAATACCCGATGATATCTCAGTGATTCCTCGTATTTTTCTTCTCTCTAGGGCTCAAAATTGGGTTTTGGGTGAATGAACCCGTGAGCCCTCTGTTCTGTGATTTAATTCACTGCTAGAAAATTTATACCTACGCGTTCGCGATGCTCCTTGCGCGAACGCGATGCCCAGTTCTGTTGCTTCATCGCGAACGCGACGTCCCTTCACGCGTCCGCGATGTTCATTTCCCCAGCCACCTGATCTCACTTCTACGCGAACGTGTATACCCCCACGGGAACGCGAAGCTCTCCCTTTTCCTTCTACGCGATCGCGACTCCCAGTCACGCGAACGCGAAGCTTCACTCCATATGTCCTACGCGAACGCGATGCCCTGTTCGCGAATGCAATTCTTTAGCCCACCTGGCCTTCGCGAACGCGATCCATGTCACATGAACGCGAAGGTCTAATTGCCTGCACATTTACCTGCAGTTTTCTGTAGATTTTGCCAAGCCCAATATGCCCGGTTGATGGTCCGAATTCATCCCGAGGCCCCCGGACCCCAACGAAAACCACCAACATACTCCAAAACATTATACGGACTTGTTCCAATCACAAAAACACCATCCTAAACATCAAAGTCACAATTTACACACGGATTCAAGCCTAAGTTTCTTCAAAACTTTCAAAACTGACATTCAATCCAAAACCCGATCAAACGACGTCCGAATGACCTGAACATTTGCAGACATATCCAAAATCACATAACGAAGGTACAGAAATTGTCGGAATTTCATTCCGACCCCCGGATCAAAATCTCACCTACCATCCGATTTTCGCCAAAATTCAATCTTCGCCAATTCAAGCCTAAAACTACACCGGACCTCCGAATTCAATTCCGATTGCTCTCCTAAGTCATAAATGATCCCCCGAAACTAGTTGAATCATCAGAATCCGATTCTGAGCACTCTAACTCGATAGTCAACTCTAGGTTGACTTTCCATATTCAAGCTTCCTTCAAACATGCTATTTACTTCATTTTCAACCCGAATCACCCCTAACTCACCCGATATACTCTAATACTAATATGAAAGCATAAGATATGTAAATGAAACGTAACAGGGTGGTAATTCCTGTAATGACGGGCCGGGTCGTTACACAACTCTAGGTTGACTTTCCATATTCAAGCTTCCTTCAAACATGCTATTTGCTTCATTTTCAACCCGAATCACCCCTAACTCACCCGATATACTCTAATACTGATATGAAAGCATAAGATATGTAAATGTAAGGTAACGGGGTGGAAATTCCCGTAACGACGGGCCGGGTCGTTACACAAAGTTGAGGACATTGCTAGAGTAATTGATTAGAGCAAAGGGCCATGGTAGTGACCAGAAAAATTGTTCTTTATATCCTATTATTATATGATGAATATGATAGTAAAGTAAGAAGATTAGAAGGAATATATTAAGAACAATAGCAACACATGAAATAATGATAACATACCTACTAGATGAGATGGCAAATAATTATAAGATATTAATCTTTTACGTACTTAGAAGGATAACCGAACCTGAAATAAAAAAAAATATATGGAATCAGAATCAAGAATACGAAATCTAGTTTTAACAGAAATAATAAACCAAGAATGGAGTGAAGAACTAGAAGAAGTATATAATTATGACTATACTAATACATGGGATTCAGGACCCGAAACAGACTAAGATATGATAAATTACGAATATTTAAATTATTGGACAGAAACTATGCTTGAAATAGCTAAAACCGAACAAAATATGAAAAATGGTCTAGATAATTATATGTAAACTAAAAAAATCACACACATAGAGTCATTAAATAAAAATATAGAAAAATTATTGTTATTAAAATCTCTAGCTAAAGAAAATTATAATTTAGCATTTAACCAGCAATGAATCAAAAAATTAACCAGCTACCATCACAAGAAGTAACTAATCAACCTAAACGACCAATAACACCAATAACAGAGCTAATCGGAGCTATATCCGACCCAACCCCCCAAAATGGTATCAGAGCTAACGAAACTATTAGTAATAAACAAGATAGATTAAAAGAAGCAGATAGAATTAAAAATGAATTATATGGATTATATTGTGAATTTAATTATTTAATGTTAGAAAAAGAATCACTAAAACTAGAAGATAGCTTAACTGCTTTAGTAAGAATAACAAGAGAAAATGAGGAGATAGATCGAAAATATGAGATAGAAAAAATTAAACAACAATCAAAAAGAGAAATAAAATAGATAGAAGAAACGAAAAATGCTAGAATAATAGAATTAGAAAAAGAATTAAACATGTTAAAAGAACTATACGAAACTAGACAAAAAGAAAAAGAACAAGAAAATAAATTACAACTTGAGATAAATAGATCCAACGAACAATTACAAGAAGGAAAAGAAGAAAAGTTAGAAAATAATACAAAATTAGAAATAATTAGAACAGAAGAAATAAATGAACCAAATAATAAAAGTGATTTAGAAAATTATTCAGAAACAAGCGAAACATATACGAAACTTTTAGAAAATATAGCACAAGTCGAAGAAAACGAAGAAGGTAGAAATGATCGTATAGAAATAAATGCTATAATAGATGAAAAACCTAGTACATCAGGAACAAAAGATACACAACCAAAACAGAAAAGTTATATAGATTATAATTATAAGAAAACATATAGGACTGATAAAGAACCAAGATATACAAAGTGGATTCCGACACAAATACCAACGATAATACAACATAATTTCTTAGACCTAGATTGTGTAAAAGATATAAATAAAACAATCCAGTTATGGGTAGGTTACATGACAAAACAAATTATAGATAATAAGATAGGAATATCAGATGTACCAGAATACATAGAAAGAACGTTAATAGGAACGACTAAGTTATGGTTACAAAATATGACTAAAGATACCTTAGGAGCATTAAGAAATGATAAAAAATTTGATGGTGAAAAAGCTACAACAGCTATAGAAATTTTGCATAAATATGAAACAACTATAAGAAATAAATTTAGTAGTGCAGGAACAGAAGAAGTAGAACAGCATAGAGAAAAAATATTAAAATAGAAATTTAATGTCAAAATTAGCAATATGTAATATGTGTTACATAGACGAATATACATGTGCATTTAAAGAATTTTACTATAAAGGAATATATAGTATAGAGGAAAGTAAAGAAATAAGAAAATTATATTTTTCAAAATTACAAGAACCATTTAGTTCAAAAATACTAAAAGATTGGAATAATGCAGCATTACAAGATACTTTAGGGGCAAGAATTAAATACTTACAAAACTGGTTCGCAGAATTATGTGAAAAACATAAAGAAGAAATTAAAATGGAAAAAACGTTAATAAAAAATTTAGCATGTTGTAAAGATCAAATAGCACCGCAATTATGATGCAATAAAAGATACTATAATAAAAATCATAATAAAATTAAAAAATACAAAAAGTATAAGTCAAATTCAAGTATAAAAAACCTAGACGGAGATATTATGTGAAAAAATTTAATAACAAAAGGCAGTACAGACCTAAGAAAAAATTATCAGAATGTAAATGTTATAATTGCGGAAAACTAGGACATCTAGCAAAAGACTGCAAAATACCTAAAAACCAAAAAGCTAAACAAGTATCAGAAATAATAATAAAAGACGAAGAATATGTACAATGGAATACATAGATTATGAATTAGAAAGTAATGACAGTATATATGAATTATCAGAAAATGAAATAGAAAATAATTTAATATCAGAGTTAGATAATGAAGACAATAAACTAATAGATGACTGAAAAAGAAATAAATATAATAACCCAAGAAGAATACCAAGATGAAGAATCTACGGAACAAAAAGTAATATTTGATGAAAATATATTTGAACAAATAAAAGGAAAAGAATTAGACCTAAGTGTAGAAAAAATATTAGATATACCAAAAATGAAAAATTGGTTTAAAAGAAGAAAAGAAGAATACTACGTAATTAGCCAAAGAGAACACATAATAGACTGTAAATACACCAAAGGAAAAGCTAAAATACCAATAATAAATAAACGTATAATAAATAAAGAAATACAAGATATAAAGGAAAAAAAACCCAATTAAATACGTACATCTAGGAGGAACAGAAATATTAATAAAGGCATGTTGTAGAGAAGGGATAGATACACCAATAGAAATTAATCTAGCAGATGATAGAATTATACAACCTATAGAAAAAAGTATAATAAGTGCAGTACGAGGAAATTTGATATACCAAAAATTTAAGTTCATAATTAGTGCTAACTATTCAGTAGCAATAAATGATAAAAATATAGATAAATCACTAGTATTATACTGGAAAATGTCAGGAATAGAATTAACCCCAGGTAGTAAGATATTTACAGCAAGATGTATAAATCTATATATATTAACAACTAAACATAAGATAATGGCAAGGAATAAAATAAACAAAATAAAGATAGAAAATCCTTTTGAAAGAATAGTTACAGTTATAGATAACATTGAGTACAGTTATAATGAATTAGACATAGAAGAAGATTTAGACATAGTAAAAGAAAGACTAAGCACATAAAAAAGATTGAGTTTTGAAGTAGGACAAACATCATCAAATAAAACAAGCACATCAGATAAGGTAGGATATAAAATACCTAAACTTATAGAGCAATTACCAGGAGAAATAAAACATCACCATTATTATATAACAGCAGTAATGAACGGAAGAAAATACTTAATACTAATAAATACAGGGCAAGAACAAAACTATATAACAAGAGAATTAATCACAGAAGATGAGATACTAACTAGTGAAAAATTATACCCCGAATTACCTAAAGGAATGATAGCTAGTGAAGAAATAGCGGAAAAAGAAATAATTATAGGAGGAATAATTCTGATAATAAGATATAAAATATACCAAGGAGATAAAAATATTATATTAGGAATAAAATGGCTAGAAAAAGTTAAACCATACAACTTAGATAATGAACAACTAATCATACATTATGAAAATAAGAAAGTAACAATAAAAAGAACTATATTATAAATATGAAAATACATATACTAGTAAAAATAATAGTGGAAGGATACTACAATAGATACTACACACCTATGATAGACACAGGATCAGAAGTAAATTTATGCAGATATAACTGCCTACCAGAAGAGAAATGGGAAAAACTTAGGACACCCTTACCAGTAACAAGATTTAACAACGAAGGAAGCATAAGTACCCACAAATAAAGAAATATAAAAATACAAATATGGGATAAAATACTTACTATAGAAGATATATACAATTTTGAATTACCCACAAGAGATATTTTACTAGGAATACCATTCTTAGATAAATTATACCCACATGTAATAACTAAAACACACTGGTGGTTTACAACTGTCACGACCCCAAATCTGGTCGTGATGGCGCCCAGCACATTGCTAAGCCAGCCTGACCAATCAATAACAATAACGGAGCTAGAAGCTCTCTTCTGCCCATTTAGGCATACCAAATCACGAAGCAATAGCGATACATATAACGAAAACAGGGAACCAAGTCCCATAATACACTAACTCCCATAGACCAAGGGTCAAGAGTCATGAGCCTCTACTGAACGTAAGTGTATAAAGGTTTACAAAGATACCAAGTGCGGAAAGAAATGTCTACAAAATCAAAAGACAGTAGGAAGGAATATCGGGTCCTGCGGACTCTGCAGCCACCTCGTATATCCCACAGATGTCGCCTCGCACAGCTACTGGATCACTGCTGAGAGGTACCTGGATCTGCACACAAGGTGCAGGGAGTAAAATGAGTACTGCCAGACTCGGTGGTAATAAACAAGGGTAAGACAGCGCAGATAAGAAATCCGCAATAAAGCACTATGTAAAGCTATAATCAGCTACCCTGTCATAGAATCAATATTCACTGTACATGTACCAACAAATACCAATAAATAGCATAACAACTAGCAGATGTAGCTAAATGCAATGCAATGCATGATATGACCGCTACGGCGTGTAGCCCGACTCCAATTTTTGGGTACCCGTGCTCACTGTGGGGGTTCAGACTCCGGAGGGGCTCCTACAGCCCAAGCACATCTCATAGAGATTTACTGCGGTGTGCAGCCCGATACAACATATATATATCTCGCTGCGGCGCGCAGCCCGATCCACTACTAGTCGGCTAATATGCAGATACAGCCTCGCAAGCTCAAAAGTAGTTTTTGAAAACTCTTTTATCATTTTTCAGTTGGAAAACAGTAATATCAAGTTCCAGAGATTGGAATTAGCATAATAATAAAAAAAAAATAGCTGCGGACTAGTAGTAAACTAGCATGTCTATATGATAAGACAATGATAACGATCCTCGCGGGATCCAATAACTGGCTCACAGCCCACAATATACTCAACCGTCCGAGAAAGAGGTTCAACGGCTCGAGAATAGCCAATAATACAATATCAACAGGTCGGTCTAATATATAGTCTCCAGTTCATGATCGACCCCGCACTCTCAAGAGTGTGTGTGTCTCGCCGCTATACAGCGTCACAAAGTGGTATACCGGGGTTTCGAACCCGCTGGTCATCACCCACATCTATTACTCACCTCAATACATCGCGACGACTATTCCGCAATGCCCTTGCCATGAGAATCAAGCTCCGCACGCGTAGAATCTGATCCAATACGCAGTAGAAATACAACAAATTAGGCCAATGGGACTACACCCAATCAATACAACTCAATTTACATCAAAATTCCCAAAGTTGTCAAAACCCGACTTTCGGTACGCTTATCGAAAAATCACGAAAGTCACATATTCGGAACCCTCATCTCAATACGAGTCTAAGCATATCAATTTTACCAAATTCGGACTCCATTTGCCCATTCAAAACCTTGATTTTCTAAAGTTCAAGCCTAGGGCTAAATCCTCCATAAATTACCCCAAATTCCTCCATTTTCATGATATAATTGCATAATATTAACAATACTAATCATTGTTTAAGTCCATAGTTGATTACCTGATGATTTCCCTTGAATTTCTCTTCAAAATCGCCCAAATCGCCTCTAAAGCCGAGACCCAAATGTGTGAAATGTTCTGAAATTTTTCTAACTTCTGATACACTTAACTTACAGCGATTTTCGCTTCTGCGGAAATATTTCCGCTCCAACGAGTCCGTATCCGCGACCAAAGGGTCGCTTCAGCGATTCCAGGCCTAGCCGGCCAATTCCGCTTCTGCGAGAAAAGGACCGCTTATGCGCGTCCGCTTCCGCGATTAAACCTCCGCTTTTGCGAAGACATCCGCTTCTGCGCACCAGAGTCCGCTCCTGCGGACTCGCCCAGGCGGTCAAGTGTCCGCTTCCGCGGACCTTCCCATTTTCTTCTCGTCCGCTTCTGCGATCACTGGCTCGCACCAGCGATGCCGCTTCAGCGGAAAATGTTCCGCTTCTGCGATGCCAAGCGCTCCTGCGCTCCTCAGTCCGCTTCTGCGGACTCGCCTCCGCGCCCACATTTCCGCAGGGGCGAAAATGACAGAACCAGAACTCTTCAACCTGCAATTTCCATGATTTTCTTCCGTTTAACCATCCGAAAACACCCCGAGGCCCCCGGGACCTCATCCAAACACACCAACACATCTTAACACCTTATTCGAACTTGCTCCAATCCTCAAAACACGTCTAATAACACCAAAACCCATAATTCACATCAAATTCAAGCCTAAATTCCTTAAAACATTCCGAATTACACATTCAATCAAAAACCCGACCAAACGACGTCCGAATGACCTGAAATTTTGCGGGCACATCCAAAATCACCTAACGGAGCTACTGCAACTATCGAAATTCCATTCCGACCCCCGGATAAAAATCTCACCTACCGTTCGGATTTTGCCAAAATTCAACCTTAGCCAATTCAAGCCTATTTCTACACCAGGCCTCCAAATTCAATTCCGATCGCTCCCCTAAGTCACAAATCACCTCCCGGAACTAACCGAATCATCAGAATCCGATTCCGAGCCCTCTAACCAAATAGTCAACTCCGGGTTGACTTTCTTTATTCAAGTTTCCTTCACAAAGGCTATATGCCTCATTTTCAATCCAATTTACTCCTAACTCACCCGATAGACTTTAACACTGATATAAAAGCATAAAACATGAAATTACAACATAACGAGGTGGTAATTCCCGTGACGACGAGCCGGGTCGTCACATTCTCCCCTCTTAAACAAACGCTCGTCCTCGAGCGGGTCAAGAAACATACCTGAAGTCTCAAACAAGTGAGGATATCTGCTCCGCATCTCCCGCTCGATCTCCCAAGTGGCCTCCTCCACGGGTCGACCTCTCCACTGAACCTTAACTGATGCAATCTCCTTAGACCTCAATTTTCTCACCCGACGACCCAAAATAGCAATAGGCTCCACATCATAGGATAGATCACCATCAAGCTAAATGGTACTGAAGTCTAATACATGAGACGGATCTCCAATGTACTTCCGGAGCATAGACACATGGAATACTGGATGAACGCTGGATAAGCTAGGCGGCAAGGCCAACTCATATGCCACCTCTCCAACTCTCCTAAGTATCTCAAAAGGACCAATGTATCTGGGACTCAACTTTCCTTTCTTCCCAAACCTCATGACACCCTTCATAGGTGAAATCTTCAACAATACTCTGTCACCAACCATGAACGACAACTCTCGAACTCTACGGTTCGCATAACTCTTCTGACGAGACTGTGCTGTACGAAGCCTCTCCTGGATCAACTTTGCTCTATCTAGAGCATCCTGGACTAACTCGGTCCCTATCAATCTAACCTCACCAGGCTCAAACCATCCCACGGGGGATCTACACCGCCTGCCATACAATGCCTCATACGAGGCCATCTGAATACTCGACTGATAACTGTTGTTGTAGGCAAACTCGGCAAGTGGTAGGAACTCATCCCACGAACCACCAAAGTCAATCACACATGCTCGCAACATATCCTCCAGAATCTGAATAGTACGCTCAGACTGCCCGTCTGTCTGGGGGTGAAATGTTGTACTCAACTCAACCCGCGTACCCATCTCTCGCTGAAATGCTCTCCAAAACTGAGAAGTGAACTGAGTACCCCTGTCGGATATGATAGACACCTGGGACTCCATGCAACCGAACAATCTCTCGAATAAAGATCGCTGCCAACCGCTCCGATGAGTAGGTAGTACTAACTGGAATGAAGTGAGCTGACTTGGTCAGTCTATCCACAATCACCCATACGGAATCAAACTTCCTCGCCGTCCGAGGGAGTCCAGTAACAAAGTCCATAGTGATCCTCTCCCATTTCCACTCAGGAATAACAATGCGCTGAAATACACCACCGGGCCTCTGATGCTCGTACTTAACCTGCTGACAGTTGAGGCACCGTGCTACATGTCCGACAATGTCCATTTTCATCTTTCTCCACCAATAGTGTTGTTTCAAATCTTGATACATCTTCGCGGCTCCTGGATGTATAGAATATCGCGAACTATGGGCCTCCTCCAGAATCAACTCACGAAGGCCATCAACATTGGGCACGCATATCCGGCCCCGCATCCTCAATACGCCGTCACTATCAATGGTGACATCTCTAGCATCATCATGCTGAACTCTGTCCCTCAGAAGAGCCAAATGTGGATCATCATACTGGTGCTCACGAATACGATCATATAGAGATGACCGAGATACAACACAAGCCAATACCCTGCTGGGCTCCGAAATATCTAACCTCACTAGCCGATTGGCTAGCACTTGAACATCATAAGCAAATGGCCTCTCCTCAGCTGGAATATATGCCAAGCTCCCCATACTGACCGCCTTCCGGCTCAAAGCATCGGCCACCACATTGGCCTTACCCGGATGATATAATATAGTAATGTCATAATCCTTCAGCAACTCTAGCCATCTCCGTTGTCTCAAATTAAGGTCTTTCTGTTTGAACAAGTGTTGGAGACTACGATGGTCGGTATACACCTCACAAGACACGCCGTACAAATAGTGCCTCCAAATATTCAAGGCATGAACAATGGCGGCTAGCTCCAAGTCATGAACAGGGTAGTTCTTCTCATGTGGCTTCAACTGCCGAGAAGCATAAGCAATCACCTTACCTTCCTGCATCAACACGCAACCTATCCCCACTCTCGAGGCATCACAATAAATGGTATATGAACCTGAAGCTGATGGCAATACTAACACTGGAGCTGTGGTCAAAGCTGTCTTGAGCTTCTGAAAGCTCTCCTCGCACTCATCCGACCACACGAATGGTGCACCCTTCCGGGTCAATTTAGTCAATGAAGAAGCAATGGATGAAAATCCCTGAACAAACCGGCGATAATATCCCGCCAAACCAAGAAAACTCCTGATCTCTGTAGCTGAGGTCGGTCTAGGCCAACTCTGCACCGCCTCTATCTTTTCTGATCAACCTGGATACCATCACGAGACACCACATGTCCCAGAAATGCTACGGACTCGAGCCAAAACTCGCACTTGGAGAATTTAGCATATAGCTTCTCCTCCCTCAATCTCTGCAACACAATACTCAAATGCTGAGCATGCTCCTCCCGACTACGGGAGTAGACTAGAATGTCATCAATGAACACAATCACAAATGAATCCAAATAAGGCCCGAACACACTGTTCATCAGATGCATAAATGCTGCTGGGGCGTTGGTCAGCCCAAAAGACATCACAAGAAACTCATAGTGACCATATCGGGTCCTGAATGCAGTCTTCATAATATCCGAGTCCCCGATCTTCAGCTGATGATAGCCCGAACGAAGATCGATCTTAGAAAACACCCTCGCACCCTGTAACTGATCAAACAAATCATCTATGCGCGGTAGAGGGTACTTGTTCTTCACTGTCACTTTGTTCAATTGCCTATAGTCAATACACATCCGCATGGAACCATCTTTCTTTTTAACAAATAATACCGGCGCACCCCACGGAGACACACTAGGGCGGATGAAACCCTTATCCAGAAGCTCTTGAAGCTGCTCTTTCAGTTCTTTCAACTCAGCTGGTGCCATCCGATAAGGAGGAATGGATATGGGCTGAGTGCCCGGCACCAAGTCAATGCCAAAATCAATATCCCTGTCCGGCGGCATGCCCGGCAGGTCTGAGGGGAATACATCTGGGAAGTCCCTCACAACAGGTACAGAATCAATGCTAGGAGACTCAGCTCCCACATCTCTCACAAAAGCTAAGTACGATAAACACCCTTTTTCAACCATCTTCTGAGCTTTTAAGAATGAAATAACACGGCTAGGGTCGAAATCGGTCGAAGCCCGCCACTCAATCTGAGAAATACCAGGAAGGGCCAACGTAACTGTCTTAGCATGACAGTCCAATATAGCATGGTACGGAGACAACCAGTCCATACCCAATATGACATCAAAGTCCACCATACCCAACAATAGCAAATCTGCCTGGGTCTCCAGACCCCCAATAGATATAACACGGGATCTATAGACATGATCCACAACGATCGTATCACCCACGGGGGTGGATACATGAACAGGCAAATCAAGACTATCACGAGTCGCACCCAAATAATGTGCAAAATAAGAGGACACGTAAGAATATGTGGACCCTGGATCAAATAGAATAGAGGCATCTTTGTGACAGACAGAAATGATACCTGTAATCACTACATCGGAGGCAACTGCATCACGCCTGTCGGGAAGTGCGTAGAATCGCGCCTGGCCTCCACCAGATCTCTCCTCGCCCCTGGGGCGACCACGAGAAGACTGACCTCCACCTCTACTAGACTGAGATGGTGCTGAAGAGGAGGACTGATCCCTCTGCTGAGTCCTGTCCCTATGGAGTCGAGGGCACTGTCTCCTCATGTGACCAAACTCACCACACTCATAACATGCACCCGGTGCCGGAGAAGGGTACTGAAGGGAACCCCTCGCCGCAGAAGAACCCTGGGCTGAAGAAGTAGGTGCTGCACTCTGGGCTGGGAGGGCACTAAGTGAGAAGATCTAGATGAGCGACCTCTGCTCTGCTGGGAATGCCCTCTAGATGGAGCACCACTGAAACTGCCAGAACCGCGAGGCCTCTTGGCCTCCCGCTCCTCTCTCTCTCGGCGATGATCCGCTTCAATGGAGCGTGCCATATCAGCAACCTGCTCGAACGATGATGACAGAACTCGCTCGCTGGTCATAAGAATACGGATAGAGTAGTTGAGGCCAACAATGAACCTCCTGATCCTCTCCCTATCAGTGGGGATCATCCATGTGGCATGCCTAGCCAACCGAGTGAATCTAAGCTCATACTGGGTCACAGACATGTCGCCCTGAATCAACCACTCGAACTGGCGACGTAGCTCCTCGCGACGAGACTGAGGTACATATTTCTCTAGAAAGAGAGTAGAGAACTGCTGCCATGTGAGAGGTGTTGCTCTTGCAAGCCTACGCCTCTCAAACTCCTCCCACCAATCAAATGCGGGACCGGTGAACTGAAATGTAGTAAATGAAACTCCGCTGGACTCAAGAATACCAGCCGTACGCAGCATCTTCTGACACTTATCCAAGAAACCCTGGGCATCCTCGCCCTCAACGCCACTGAAATGGGGTGGCTGAAGTCTACCAAATCTCTCAAGACGACGCTGCTCGTCATCGGGCATAACTTGAACCATATGCTCTGGAGCTGGAGCTGGTGCAGTTGGAGGAATAACCGGTGCAACCACCTGAGCGGGGACCGCCTCTGGCGTCTGAAGTCCCTGAACAACCGGGTCAGGTGTGCGAGCTGCAGGGGTCTGCTGACCACCCCCTGTCTGAGATGTCGCTGCAGTAGCAGTAGCTGAAACTACCTGAGCCAAACCGGAACACACCGATAATATCCGAGCAAGAGTCTCCTGAAGACCAGGAATAGCAATAGATACAGTCTGGGCCTGAACTGGGGCTACTGGCGCATCAACCACCGGGGGCTGCTCTAAACAGGTACAACGGGCGGGTCAGCTGGCACTACCTCAGCTGCCCTACCTCTACCTCTAGCACGACCGCGCCCACGGCCTCTGGCAGGTGGCAATGGAGGTCGTCCACCTCATCCTGATGCTCGAGTTCTCGCCATCTGCGAGAGAATAGAATATAGAAGTTCGGTTCTCGGAACAACAAGATCGCACGACAGAGTTCAAGAAAAGTGAAGTGTTTCCTAAAGGATCGCAGCTTCCCGAGGATAAGTACATGCGTCCCCGTACCGATCCACAAGACTCTACCAACCGGCTCAAGACTTATGAGGCCTAGTAAACCTAGGCTCTGATACCAAATTGTCACGACCCCAAATCTGGTCGTGATGGCGCCCAGCACATTGCTAAGCCAGCCTGACCAATCAATAACAATAACGGAGCTAGAAGCTCTCTTCTGCCCATTTAGGCATACCAAATCACGAAGCAATAGCGATACATATAACAAAAACAGGGAACCAAGTCCCATAATAAACTAACTCCCATAGACCAAGGGTCAAGAGTCATGAGCCTCTACTGAACGTAAGTGTATAAAGGTTTACAAAGATACCAAGTGCGGAAAGAAATGTCTACAAAATCAAAAGACAGTAGGAAGGAATATCGGGTCCTACGGACTCTGCAGCTACCTCGAATATCCACAAACGTCGCCTCGCACAGCTACTGGATCACTGCTGAGAGGTACCTGGATCTGCACACAAGGTGCATGGAGTAAAATGAGTATTGCCAGACTCAGTGGTAATAAACAAGGGTAAGACAGCGCAGATAAGAAATCCGCAATAAAGCACTATGTAAAGCTATAATCAGCTACCCTGTCATAGAATCAATATTCACTGTACATGTACCAACAAATACCAATAAATAGCATAACAGCTAGCGGATGTAGCTAAATGCAATGCAATGCATGATATGACCGCTACGGCGTGTAGCCCGACTCCAATTTTGGGTACCCGTGCTCACTGTGGGGGTTCAGACTCCGGAGGGGCTCCTACAGCCCAAGCACATCTCATAGAGATATTCCTGCGGCGTGCAGTCCGATCCAACATATATCTCGCTGCGGCGCGCAGCCGATCCACTACTAGTCAGCTAATATGCAGATACAGCCTCACAGGCTCAAAAGTAGTTTTTGAAAACTCTTTTATCATTTTTCAGTTGGAAAACAGTAATATCAAGTTCCAGAGATTGGAATTAGCATAATAACAAAAATAGCTGCGGACTAGTAGTAAACTAGCATGTCTATATGATAAGACAATGATAACGATCCTCGCGGGATCCAATAACCTGGCTCACAGCCCACAATATACTCAACCGTCCGAGAAAGAGGTTCAACGACTCGAGAATAGCCAATAATACAATATCAGCAGGTCGGACTAATATATAGTCTCCAGTTCATGATCGACCCCGCACTCTCAAGAGTGTGCGTGTCTCGCCGCTATACAACGTCACAAAGTGGTATACCGGGGTTTCGAACCCGCTGGTCATCACCCACATCTATTACTCACCTCAATACAGCGCGACGACTATTCCGCAATGCCCTTGCCACGAGAATCAAGCTCCGCACGCGTAGAATCTGATCAAATACGGTAGAAATACAACAAATTAGGCCAATGGGACTACACCCAATCAATACAACTCAATTTACATCAAAATTCCCAAAGTTGTCAAAACCCGACTTTCGGTACGCTTATCGAAAAATCACGAAAGTCACATATTCGGAACCCTCATCTCAATACGAGTCTAAGCATATCAATTTTACCAAATTCGGACTCCATTTGCCCATTCAAAACCTTGATTTTCTAAAGTTCAAGCCTAGGGCTAAATCCTCCATAAATTACCCCAAATTCCTCCATTTTCATGATATAATTGCATAATATTAACAATACTAATCATTGTTTAAGTCCATAGTTGATTACCTGATGATTTCCCTTGAATTTCTCTTCAAAATCGCCCAAATCACCTCTAAAGCCGAGACCCAAATGTGTGAAATGTTCTGAAATTTTTCTAACTTCTGATACACTTAACTTACAGCGATTTTTGCTTCTGCGGAAAATTTTCCGCTCCTACGAGTCCGTCTCCGCGACCAAAGGGTTGGTTCAGCGGTTCCAGGCCTAGCCGGGCAATTCCGCTTCTGCGAGAAAAGGACCGCTTGTGCGCGTCCGCTTCCGCGATTAATTCTCCGTTTCTGCGAAAACTTCCGCTTCTGCGCACCAGAGTCCGCTCCTGCGGACTCGCCCAGGCGGTCAAGAATCCGCTTCTGCGGACCTTCCCATTTTCTTCTCGTCCGCTTCTGCGATCACTGGCTCGCACCAGCGATGCCGCTTCAGCGGAAAAGAGTCCGCTTCTGCGGTGCCAAGCGCTCCTGCGCTCCTCAGTCCGCTTCTGCGGACTCGCCTCCGCGCCCACATTTCCGCAGGGGCGAAAATGACAGAACCAGAACTCTTCAACCTGCAATTTCCATGATTTTCTTCCGTTTAACCATCCGAAAACACCCCGAGGCCCCCGGGACCTCATCCAAACACACCAACACATCTTAACACCTTATTTGAACTTGCTCCAATCCTCAAAACACGTCTAATAACACCAAAACCCATAATTCACATCAAATTCAAGCCTAAATTCCTTAAAACATTCCGAATTACACATTCAATCAAAAACCCGACCAAACGACGTCCGAATGACCTGAAATTTTGCAGGCACATCCAAAATCACCTAACGGAGCTATTGCAACTGTCGAAATTCCATTCCGACCCCCGGATAAAAATCTCACCTACCGTTCGGATTTCGCCAAAATTCAACCTTAGCCAATTCAAGCCTATTTCTACACCAGGCCTCCAAATTCAATTCCGATCGCTCCCCTAAGTCACAAATCACCTCCCGGAACTAACCAAATCATCAGAATCCAATTCCGAGCCCTCTAACCAAATAGTCAACTCCGGGTTGACTTTCTTTATTCAAGTTTCCTTCACAAAGGCTATATGCCTCATTTTCAATCCAATTTACTCCTAACTCACCCGATAGACGTTAACACTGATATAAAAGCATAAAACATACAATTTCAACATAACGGGGTGGTAATTCCCGTGACGACGAGCCGGGTCGTCACAACAACACCATGCAAACAAAAAATAGGAGCAAAAAGAGTTCTAAAAAAGAAAAGAAAAACAAATGATTGGATAAAAGGAAGTGAGAAAATAACACAAAAATTAGAAAATGAAAAAGAAGATACTAATAAAATAGAATTAATTATTTTTTCAATAAATACAGTCAAAATAATTCAAGAAAAACTAGAACCATTGTATAGTGAAAACCTCTTACAAGGTTGGGAAAAACATAAAACAAAGGTAAAAATAGAGCTAATTGATGAAAATAGTATAATAACACAAAAACCCTTAAAATACAATTTTAAATATTTAAATGAATTTAAAATACACATTGATGAATTACTAGAACAAGGTTATATACAAGAAAGCAATAGCAAACATACAAGTCCAGCATTCATAGTAAATAAACATAGTGAACAAAAAAGAGGAAAAAGTAGAATGGTTATTGATTATAGAAACCTAAATACAAAAACTAAGACGTATAATTACCCAATTCCAAATAAGATACTAAAAATAAGACAAATACATGGATTTAACTACTTTAGTAAATTTGATTGCAAATCAGGATTTTACCACTTAAAGTTAGAAGAAGAATCTAAGAAACTTACAGCATTTACCGTACCCCAAGGATTCTATGAATGGAACGTATTACCTTTTGGATATAAAAACGCACAAGGTAGATATCAACATTTTATGGATAACTATTTCAAACAACTAGAAAATTGTATAATATACATTGATGATATACTATTATATTCAAAAACACATGATGAACATATAAAATTATTAGAAAAATTCATACATATTATAGAAATATCTGGAATAAGCCTAAGTAGAAAAAAAGGCTGAAATAATGAAAACCCAAATAGAATTTCTAGGAATAGAAATAGATAAAAGCGGAATTAAAATGCAAACTCATATAGTACAAAAGATAATAAATTCAAATGAACAATTAGATACAAAGAAAAAACTACAATCATTTTTAGGATTAGTACACCAAGTAAGAGAATATATACCAAAATTAGCAGAGACTTTAAAACCATTACAGAAAAATCTAAAAAAGGATATAGAGTACCATTTTAGTGAAGAAGATAAAAAGCAAGTAAGAAAAGTCAAACAAATATGTAAAAACCTACCAAAATTATACTTCCCAGATGAAAATAAAAAATTTTCATATATAGTAGAATCTGATGCAAGTGAAAAAAGCTATGGAGGAGTATTAAAATACAGGTATGATAAAGAAAAAATAGAACATCATTGTAGGTATTATTCAGGAATATTTACAAACCCGGAGATAAAATGGGAAATCAATATAAAAGAATTATATGTAGTATATAAATGTTTACTGGCATTTGAACCATATATTGTATATAATAAGTTTATTATAAAAACAGATAATACACAAGTAAAATGGTGGTTAACCAGGAAGATACAAGATTCAGTTACAACAAAAGAAATATGTGATGACCCGGCCCGTTATCATGTGAGTTATCACCTTGTTATCCCCGTTAAATGCTTGTGAATGTTTCAATATGCATGTTTGGCGAGTTTGAGTCAATTCGGATTGAGTTTAGTTGGAAATGAGACAAAAAGTCTCGTAGAAGAAGGAATAGTTGGGAAAAGTCAACTGGACGTTGACTTGTGAGTTAGAGAGCTCGAAATCGAATTTTAATGATTCGGTCAGCTCCGGGAGGTCATTTATAAGCTAGGAAAGCGATTGGAAGTGAATTTGGAGGTCCGGTGTAGAAATAGGCTTGAATTGGCCAAGGTTGAATTTTGGCGATATCCGATCGATAGGTGTGATTTTGATCCGGGAGTCGGAATGGAATTCCAACAGTTGCAGTAGCTCCGTTGTGTGATTTTTGATGTGCCTTGAAAATTTCAGGTCATTCGGAGATCGTTTGGTCGGATTTTTGATCGAATGTCGGTTGTAGAAGTTTGAATGAAAACTTAGGCTTGAATTGCTTGAATTCGATGTTATTCTGTGTTAAAGTATGTGTTTTTATCATCGGAGCATGTTCGTATGGTGCTATGGAGTATGTTTGTGGCTTTCGTTGGGGTCCCGGGGGACCCGGGGTGGTTTCGGGAGGTTAAACGGGAGAAAAACATGGAAATTGCAGGGTTGAAGATTTCTGGTTCTGTTGTTTTCGCTCCTGCGGAAATGGGAGCGCATGAGCGAGTCCACAGGAGCGGAAAAGAGAGCGCAGAAGCGCTGGGGTTCGCTGCGGCAGATCCTGGTCCGCAAGGGCGGCACCACTGGGGCGGAAGGAAAGACCGCAGATGCGGTCTGGGCTCGTTATGGGAGGATCCGTAGAAGCCGTAGACTTGTCGCCTAAGCGAGTCCGCAGGAGCGGACTCTGGTGCGCAGAAACGGTAAGGCGCGCAGGTGCGAAGGCGTGTTTGCAGGAGCGGTCTCGCAGGAGCGAGACCTGGGCCGCAGAAGCGGAACTGGGCGGTTTGGTGTAGTCTCGCAGAAGCGACCACTTGGTCGCGGAGGCGGCATCGTAGAGGTGGATTTTTGTCCGCAGAAGCGGAAATCGCGCCTGTGTTAAAAATAACAGAAGGGTTAAAATTTCATAAGTTGCACAACATTTGGGCTCGGTTTAGAGAAGTGAATTGGGCGATTTGGACGAGAAATTGCTGGGAGATCACCGGGTTATCATCGGAGGTGAGTTTTATGGTTCATTTACGCGTTTTTATCTTGAAATCCCCCTTTATTTCACTGAAATTGGATCAAATTGTGGGGAAATTTAGCCTAGGCCACGGCTTTGGTAAAATACCGATTTGAGCAGGCAAATAGAGTCCAAATTTGGAAAATTTTATATTCCTAGACTCTTATTGAGACGAGGGTTCCGAATATGTAACTTTTATAATTTTTTGAGAGGCGCACCAAAAGTCGGGTTTTGACAACTTTGTGGGTTTTGATGCAATTTGGGTTATTTCGAATGAGTTGCGTAAAATTGGCATATATTGATGTATTATCATTGATTTTTAACAGATTTGGCATCCGAGGAGATTGATTTGCCAGGCAAGCGCAAGGCGGGCTAAGGCTTCTACCGGTTCGAGGTGAGTGGTGGTAGTAAATAATGTACTGAGGGTTTGAAACCCCGTACTTGCACTTTACAGTGCTATGTTAAGAGGAGACACGCGTCATGTGACGGGCGTGGTGACATTGTGATTGGGGGATTGGACTTGGTCCTTCCCGACTGAAAGCGTATTATGTATTATGACTGTGAATGAGAGTATAACTGTGTAATTGGGCTACTAGCCATGTTTGGGGCCTTGTGCCGACCTGTAGAGTATTAGGGTAGCCAATAGAGCTAAGCGACCCTTATATCATGCTGGATACATACACCCAGCCATAGAATATCATGCTGGATACATACACCTAGCCGAAGAATATCATGCTGGATACATACACCCAGCCGTAGAATATCATGCTGGATACATACACCCGGCCGTAGTATATCATGCTGGATACATACACCCAGCCGTAGTATATCATGTTGGATACATACACCCAGCCGTAGTATATCATGATGGATACATACACTCAGCCGTAGTTATAGCTGTATAGCATATCATGGGCCGTACTAGATGTGTACCTTGAGAGAGACTGTCTAGGGTGAAATTCCCTGTTCTAGCTGAGTGGGCCTGCGAGGCCAAGTCTATACTTATTGAGACAGGGTCGAGGACCCACTATGAGATATTATATTGGGCCTGAGAGGCCAAGTCTATATTGACCGAGATAGGGTCGAGGACCCACTATGAGATATTATATTGGGCCTGAGAGGCCAAGTCTATATTGACTGAGATAGGGTCGAGGACCCACTGTGAGATATTATATTGGGCCTGAGAGGACAAGTATATACTGACTGGGATAGGGTCGAGGACCTACTATGAGGTATTATATATATACCTATGTTGGATCGGACTGCACTCTGCAGTGATATATATGTGGATCGGACTGCACGCCGCAGTAATATACAAGTGGGACGGACTGCACGCCGCAGTACTATTATGCTTGGGCTGTAGAAGCCCCTCCGGAGTCTGAGTCTCCACACATTCCCAGTGAGCGCTGGTATATTATGGGATCGGGCTGCACGCCGCTGCAGTATAATTATATATGTGTAATATTTGTGTGGATCGTGCTGCACGCCGCAGTATCATAGCGCTTGGGCCTAGGGAGCCCCTCAGAAGTCTTTATACACCCCTAGTAAGCGCCGTCGGCGTTAAATGGAGCGGGCTGCGCGCCGCAGCGGTATACGTATTGGAGCGGGCTGCACGCCGCAGCATTATACTTATTCATATCCATATATACTTATACATTATAGACATAGGTATATATTTACATACATTGAGATGGTTGTTCACCGTAGCGGTACGAGTGAGGATTTGGTCAGTGTGGGACCTTGTTGAGATAGATGTGGACTGGAGATCAGAGTAGCGATGACTTACCTGTGGGGGGTTTGCCTTAGAACTGTTTAGTGACAGTACATGAGTTCTTATTTTCAGTTATTGTTTATTAGTATTACTCACTGAGTTGAAATATACTCACCCCACTCCCCTGCACTTTTTATGCAGATATACAGGTTCAGGAGGGCAGTTGAGCTATCGCAACTGCTTTATTATCCCCATTCTGTGGAGACCTCGAGGTAGCTGCCGACGTCCGCAGTACCTGACCTCTTCCTTTTTTATCATTTTGATGTCTCCATTCTACTTAGACTTGATGGTGCAGTAGATCTCATTTGTAGAGGCTCAGACTCGTGACACCACGATTTGGTTGGCACCGTATTTTGTATGTTTCTATTATTACGTTTATCATTTTGATATGAACACTTGTTGTTTACGTTTAACTTGATTAACCAGAATTAATAAATGGCTGGGTTAAGAGATGATATGGTCGGGCTTGCCTAGCATTGTGTTGGGCGCCATCACGACCGGGGTTTGGGTCGTGACAAGTTGGTATCGGAGCCCAGGTTAACAGGTCTCGCGAGTCATGAGCCGGTTTAGTAGAGTCTCGTGGATCGGTACGGGGACGCCTGTACTTATCCTCGGGAGGCTGCAAACCTTTTAGGAAAGTTTCAAATTCTTGGAATTCTTATCGTGCTTACTTGATTCAGCTTGAGATGTAATTCTTGAAAATCCTTCTACACTTTTGTAAGTGCACTCGAGTGCTTAGTGATAAATTTGCCTTGACGGCTTATGATTCCCCAATCGAGAGACGAGATATAATCTCTGTGAGTTCATGTTGGGCTAGTCTGGAGGACTTGGGGCCGGATCCTTGTCTATGGCTTGAGCAACGAGGTGCTAATTCCGCGAGCCGGTATTATGAAATTCATGCGATCAGTATTGATCTTAATTGTGAAAATGGCAGTTCGATAATGGGTGAGCTACAAGGTATTCAATCCTTATTGTGATCTGTTACGTAGCCCTAGCCATGGGCGTGGTGAGTATGTTCATGTTCCTTAGTGGAAAGGTAAAGTGCATTACGTGTGGTAGTATTAGTTGTGCTAGGTGTATCATGGTGAAAGGTATATGTGTTATGATTTGAGCAGGTGCAGCGCATGTTCATGTATTAATGCTGATGATATAATTTTGTATTATTGAGTTTTATGTTGTTGATATGCATTGTGATGTCTTGTCGAGTTGCGGATGTATTGTTAGGATGATTTTGGTGATTCGCTGGCAGGTGGATAGGCCAAATTACAGAGGAAGCTCTGTCGCAATTTCTGGAAAATTTGGGTCTTAGAAAAGATTTTGTCACCTAAAGAATGGGCTTAGCTGTTTTATGTGAATGAATACAAGAATTGCAAAAGAGTTAAGATTTCTGATGATTCGAGTCTCCGCCGAAGCTTGTAAATGACGTGAGTTTAATCTCACTGTAACATTGGGGCATCATTTGAGTAATAATGCTATGAGTGGCTAAAAGTGCCTTGACGGATATGGCCTCGAGCTATGTTGGAAGGTTGCTATTGACTAGTTAATTGCACGGTTGTGCGTTATGTTGATCCTGTCTCTAAGTACGTCGAACATTTTGGTAAAGGTTATGGTGCTTCGTAGATGTGAAGAAATACTAGGATGTTTTGAACGGCTGTTGCTAAAGAATGTTCAGCGTATAGAAAAGAATGGTAGCTAATTGTATCTGTATGTAATCATGTTCTGCAGCGTCAGAGTTCTAACAAGGCACGAGTGGTTCTGTTCAATAAGACAGCTGAATTGTAATTGAATAAGGGCGAATGACGCTCGAGAATAGCCTTGCGGTGTTTAAAACTTTATTGTAACAGTCAAGTGTCTTAAGATTGTGCATGCGGCTAAGGACGGTGGTTTCGTTAGAAGAGATCAAGACTTGTGTTAAATTATGTGAATGATAAGATTCTAGGTATCTATATTGGAGAGTATCGACAACGAATTCAAATCGCAGGAAGTTCTTCAAAATAATGTATTGTAGAATGTGGTATTTCTGGGAAACATTGAGAGAGTATTCAGTGACCTATGGGTCTTAGACCGTGGGGTCTTATGTACGAGTCTCGTGTGGTAACCTGAGTTGAGGTATGGTGATCTTTCGGTAAAGGCTAATATTAAATTAAGGATGAATCAGAAAGGAAACTGGGTAAATGGAACAACTTGTTAATAAACCGAAATGGTATGATAAGGAATACAATTAATTCCTGGTATGTGGTGGAAGTAATGAGCCTTGCAGTTATGGTACAACAAAGCTCTTGATGAGCTGGCAGTTGCGTAGCTCGATGTGGGTAAAAGGACTCAGTCCTGACAGTTAAGCTTATGCAATGAATGGGAGAAAAGAGTTTGTGATGTATTTTACTGTGGTTTGCAAATGAGTGTATTTCCTGTTGGTATGCAAAGCTTGGAATGTGTAATGAGTTTTCTCTATATGGGATCATGAAAGTTCTTGACTAGTTGAGTGCGCCGATGTTTGCGGCGTAGGAAAGGAATATGAATTTCCATGTTATCTTAGTGTGGTATGGTATATGCGATGCGTTATGGAAAGATGATAACGGCATGTTCAACGTTTGGAGATCAGTTCATATTATATGAGAAGTTATTAAAATTTCCAAGCAGCGTGGGCAGCTGCAGATAATCTGAGAATCAATCTTTCTGATGATTAAGGAAAATGGTACTGCTATTCTAGTAATTTGGTAGGGTATATGGTCCAAAAGGACAAGGTAATGTAAACTGATAATATCTAGTGGTATGGTGGTATTCTCTTGTTGAATTGACTGTAATAATTGAGTCGTTGATGGCATAGTGAAATTTCTGACGGGCTATCGTGGTATGAATGAATGCTTGATGTGTGTTATGCATTCCTGCGGTGGAGTGTGGAATCAGGCATACTGATTCATGTGTTATGTATGTGTTGGAGACTAGAAGTTCTTGTTATCCGCCTACGCAGTGGCAGTGTATCGTGTGTATTGGCACTGTTTAGCGATTATTGGAAACTGGAAGCCCTAGTGGTTATCGCGTTACTTGAGATGATGAACTGGAATAATGATATATGATTGCAAACTGGTTGCCATAAGTCACGTTGTCTAGACTAATGTGATATGGACTATGTCAGGAAAATGTCACAACTGCGTGGCAGAGTGCATCAGATCATGCTCCAGCAGGGTAGATGTACCCTAGGGCCAGCGGACGGCTGGTAGGTATTGCTTTGTCAGTTGGGCCTTCGTGGCGGATGTCAGTGTAGAGGTATCTACCATTGATTCAACTCCAGTATTGAGAAACTTTGTCGGATGCGTTTCATGTGGCCAAGCTTGAGGCTATATATATATGTTTGTTGCAATGAGCAACTTGACTCGATGTACATTTCCCTTGCTAGATGTATTCGTGGATCGAGTGGCACGCCGCCACAGGTATAGTATTTGGATCGGGTGGCACGCCGCCACATGTATGGTATCAGGATCGGGTGGCACGCCGCCACGGGTATGTTACTGGAACGGGTTGCGCGCCGTAACAGTGTAATGCAAAAAAAGAGTTAGTTATATGTTACCTGGTGTGCAATACTTCCTGGCTTCTGAGGAAAAGTTCGTATTGAGTATCGCTCGGCGAATAGCACATCAGTTGTGTCCTTTCAGGATTTGATAGCGTATATCAATTGTATCACCGTAGGCGTGATTGATTTCTTGAGTTCAGATCTAGATATGTGTGTGGATGACCGCTTTGAGCATGGTGACTCGAGGTGCTCCATGAGTAATGGTGTTTGGATAGGATCATGAGTTGTGGCAAGGCCACGTGATGTTATGACCTTTCAAGGAGAATTCAGGTACCCAAATTCTATGATGTGAGACGAGGTCTCAGTTATGTGTTGTAATGGTATTGAGGAATTTTAATTATGGCTCTTTTGTGTGAGTCGGTTGTCATGATTCGAGTGTGTTCAGATTGTTCTTATTGTGTAATGACCCGGCCCGTTGTTACGGGAATTTCCACCCTGTTACCTTGCATTTACACATCTTATGCTTTTATATCAGTGTTAGAACCTATCGGGTGAGTTAGGAGCGAATTGAATAGAAAATGAAACAAATAGCATGTTTGAAGGAAGTTTGAATATGGAAAGTCAACCTAGAGTTGACTATTGAGTTAGAGTGCTCGGAATCGGGTTCTGATGATTCGACTAGTTTCGGGGGATCATTTATGACTTAGGAGAGCAATCGGAATTGAATTTGGAGGTCCGGTGTAGTTTTAGGCTTGAATTGGCGAAGGTTGAATTTTGGCGAAAACCGGACGGTAGGTGAGATTTTGATCCGGGGGTCGGAATGGAATTCCGACAATTTCGGTAGCTTCGTTATGTGATTTTGGATATGTCTGCAAATGTTCAGGTCATTCGGACGTCGTTTGATCGGGTTTTGGATTGAATGTTAGTTTTGAAAGTTTTGAAGAAACTTAGGCTTGAATCCGTGTGATAATGGTGATTTTGATGTTTAGGATGGTGTTTTTATGATTGGAACAAGTCCGTATCATGTTTTGGAGTATGTTGGTGGTTTTCGTTGGGGTCCCGGGGGCCTCGGGGTGAATCCGAGACCATCAACCGGGCATTTTGGGAACATGAAAAGTCTGCTGTAAATTGCAGGTTGGTGCAACAGGCATTAAGCCTTCGCGTTCGCGTGGACTAGGTCGCGTTCGCGAAGGCAAGGCTGGCTAAGGCATCATGTTCGCGATCAGGCTGTCGCGTTTGCGTAGGCAAGGTTGGACAAAGCTTCACGTTCGCGTGGGGACCTACGCGTTCGTGTGGGGACCTACGCGTTCGCGTAGGAGAAAGATGGAGACCATCGCGATCGCGTGAAGGGTAGACGCGTTCGCGTAGAAGAAATCCGGCGGCTGGGGGAATTGAACTTCGCGGACGCATGATAGGGCGTCGTGTTCGCGATGAAGTAATCGAACAGGCCATCGCGTTCGCGTGAGGGACATCGCGAATGCGTAGAGTTAAATTCCCAGGCAGTGAGTTTAATTACAGAACAGAACCAGTCGCGGGTTTATACCCCAAAAATATAATTTTGAGCCCTAGAGAGATGAAATCATGGGAAAATACTGGGAATTAATCGGGTATTCATCGGAGGTAAGTTTCTTGACTAAAAAATATCATTTTATGGTAGAATTAACATCAATCTTCATGAATTTAGGTAGAAATTGTGAATGATTGTGGCCTAGAAATTTAAAACGAAAATTTTGATTTTGAAAGGGCAATCGAACTCCGATTTTGGTAAATTTTATATGTACGGACTCGTGGCGAGACGAGGATCCTGGAAGTATGAGTTTCAAAATTTTTCGAGATGTGGGCCCGGGGCTCGGGTTTTGCCAATTTCGTGATTTTTGATATTTTTCGAGTTCTTTCGATTGGGTTATGTTCCATTAGCCTATTTTGATATATTTGTACTGATTTTGGCTAGTTTTGACGTGCGTGGATGCCGGTTCGAAGAGCTAAGGCGTCGCGGGCATGAGTTTTCGCCGGTTCGAGGTGGGTAATACTTGTAAATGATGTCCCTGAGGGTTAGTAAACCCCGGACTTGCACATCTTAGTGCTGTGTTGAGGTGACTTGCACGCCGGATAACGGGCGTGGGGTAGAGCACCATTGGGGATTGTGACTTGGTCCGTCCTGCGTAATTAATAATAACACCTAATTGTTGAAATGAATTGGACTAATTATCATGCTTGGGCTTCGTGCCGATTATTTGAATCCTTCGGGGATTGGTATCATTGTCTTGATAACACTGTGCATATTTTTATCTAAATTTAAGGATTTAAATGGTATTTTGCTATTCAGCATTTTTATAAGGTTATGAAAAACTTGAACAATGTCTTAATTACATTTTTAGCTGTGAGCTAATATGATATTGGGGCCGAGGGCCAAATGTTAGAGCATGATAATTTATGTGAGCATTTGCATACACATGCATGGATCGGACTGCACGCCGTAGTGGTATATGGATCGGGCTGCGCGCCGCAGCATGTGTGATATATTGTGCTTGGGCTGTAGGAGCCCCTCCGGAATCTGAACCCCCACAGTGAGCACGGGTACCCAAATTAGATCGGGCTACACGCCGTAGCGGTCATATGCATTGCATGGAATACATACATTGGTTTACGTGTACTACGTGGCATAACATTTAGCACTCATACATTACTGGCACACATGCATTAGTTGCCTTATTGACCAGATCTCCTGGTGGAAATTGTTAAGGAGTGCTGAGCCCGAGGGGCTGATTTGAGTGCGGACTTGCATTGCTTGAGATTGTATCAGGTATTGGTATGTTATCATGAAAGAAATAAGCTAAAAATTGAGATTTCTAATAATCTATTCACATATGCTGGAAAGGAATAAAAAGATAGTTCTGTATTGTGTTGCATGAGATAGTGCCTTGCGTGGTTTTCTTCCCTTCAGCATTATTTACTTTTATTACCGCTGAGTTGGAAGTACTCACACCCGACTCCTGCACCTTGTGTGCAGATCCAGGTACATTACAGCAGAGCTGATTCCATTGCGGCTCGGGAGTGCTTTTGGACAGTCGAGGTAGCTGCCAGCGTTCGTAGGACCTGATTCTCCAGTTTGTCTATATTTTTGTTCTGACCATCCCACACTTGTGCACAGTTATATTCGCTATTTACACTTTGTATACTCTGTAGAGGCTCATGACTCTTGACCCTGCGGTCTATGGGAGTTGGTATATGTTGGGACTTGGTTTCCCGTTTTCTATATAAATATATATCACTGTTGTTTAATGATTTGATATGCTTAAATGGGATAAGGCGAGCTCCTAGCTCCGTTATTGTTATTGATTGGTCAGGCTGGCCTAGCAGTGTGCTGGGCGCCATCACGACCGGATTTGGGGTCGTGACAAGTTGGTATCAGAGCCTAGGTTTACTAGGCCTCGTGAGTCTTGAGCCGGTTAGTAGAGTCTTGTGGATCGGTACGGGGACGCCTGTACTTATCCTCGGGAGGCTGCGAACCTTTAGGAAACACTTCACATTTCTTGGAATTCTTATCGTGCGTACTTGATTCAACTTGAGATATGCTTTTTGAAACTCTTTCCGCACGTCTGTGTACGCTTCGAGCGCTCAGTAATATAATTGCTTTGAGGGCTTGTGATTTCCTGATTGAGGGGCGAAATATAATCTCTGTGAGTTCATGTTGGGCCAATCGGGATGACTTGAGGCTGGACCTTGTTTATGACTTGAGCATCGAGGTGCTGATTTTTGTGAGTGGTGGCAAAAGATAATGTACTGAGGGTTTGAAACCCCGTATTTGCACTATACAGTGCTATGCTGAGATGATATACGCGTCATGTGACGAGCGTGGTGGTATTGTGACTGGGGATTTGGACTTGATCCTTCCCGGTTGATAGATTACTGTGTATAATGACTGAGACTAGACTTATATCTATGTACTTGGGCTAGTAGCCATATTTAGGGCCTTGTGCCGATCTGTAGAGTATTAGGGAAGCATACTAATGGATGAGCTGTTAATTGTTCAACTCTTATCTAATATGTTGTGTATCCCCGAGCTATGGGCGTGGTGAATATTTATCATTTCTCGTAATTGGAAGGTAAAGTGCCTTACATGTAGTAAAACGAGTTTAAACTCAGAAAGACTAAAGTGATTATACTATGTGTATCTTGGTGGGAAGTATTGTGATGAAATGCTAAATTGAGAAGAAGTAGGAGGGTTGATTCTCATGTGTAATTGAAAAGTATTTGATATGTGTTATGATGCGAGCAGGTGTAACGCAGATTCAGGTATAAATTGTGATAATATGATTCGTATAGTATTGAGATTAATGTTGTTGATATACATTGCGATGTCTTGTTAAGTTATGGATGTATTGTTAGAATGGTTTGGTGATTCTCTGGCAGGTGGATAGGCCAAATTACAAAGGAAACTCTGCCGAAATTTTTGAAAAATTTGGGACTTAGAAAGATTTCTGTCACCCAAAGAGAGTGGGCTTATTGGTGGTGCGTGTATAAATGTAAGAATTGCAGAAGAGCTAAAGTCTCTGATGATTCGAGTCTCTTTCAAGACTTGTAAATGACTTGAGTTTAATCTCATTGTAACATTTCGGCATCACTTGAGTAATAATGATATGAGTGGTTAAAAGTGCTTTGATGAATGGCTTCGAGCCAAGTTGGGGAGATTGCTATTAAATAACTAATTGCACGGTTGTGTGCTATGTGGGCACTGTCTTTAAGTATGTTGGGAAATTCTGGTAAAGGTTATGGTGCTTCGTAGATCTGAGGAATACTAGGGTGTTTTGAACTGTTGTTGGTAAAGAATGTTCATCGTATAGAAAAGAAAGATAGCGAATTGTACCTGTAAGTAATCATGTTCTATGATGTCAGAGTTCTAACAAAACACGAGTGGTTCTACTCAATAGGACAGTTGAATTACAGCTGAATAAGGGTGAATGATGCCCGAGAATGGTTTTGCAGTGTTCAAGATTTTGCTTGTAACAGTCGGGTGCCTTAAGATTGTGTATGTGGCTAAAGATGGCGGTTTCGTTAGAAAAGATCAAGGCTTGTGTTATATCATGTGAATGATGGGATTCTAGGTATCCGTATTGGTAAGTAATGATAACAAATCCAAAAATCGCGGGAAGTTCATCAAAATAAAGTGTGGTAGAATGTGGTACTTCTGGGAAACATTGAGAGAGTATTCAGTGGCCTATGGGTCTTAGACCGTGTGGTCTTGTGTACGAGTCCTGTGTGGTAAAAAGGGTTGAGGCATTGTCATATTACAGTAAAGACTGATATGAAATTAAAGATGAATCAGAAAGGAAACTGGGTAAATGGAACAACTTGTTAATAAACCAGAATGGTATAAAAAGGAATACGATTGATTCCTGGTATGTGGTTGAAGTAATGAGTCTTGTAGATATTGTGCAGCAAAGCTCTTGAGTGGTGGCAGTTGTGTAACTTGATATGGGTATAAGGACTCAGTCCTGGTAGTTAAACTTATGCAACTAATGGGAAGAAAGAGTTTGTGATGTGTTTTACCATGGTTTGAAAATGAGTATATTTCCTGTTGATATGCAAGGCTTGGAATGGGTAATGAGTTTTCTCTATATGGGATCATGAAAGTCTTTGACTAGTTGAGTGCACCGATGTTGAGGCGGAGGAAAGGGATATGAATTTCCATGATTGTCTTAGTGTAGTGTGGTATATGTGATGTGTTATGGAAAGATGATAATGGCTTGTTCAAGGTTTGAGATCAGTTCATATTATATGGGAAGTTATTAAAATCCCCAAGCAGCGTGGGCAGCTGCAGATAATCTGAGAATCAATCTTCCTGGTGATTAAGGAAAATGGTACTGCTATTCTAGTAATTCGACAGAGTATATGGTCAAAAAGGACAAGGTAATGTAAACTGATAATATCTAAAGGTATGGTGGTATTCTCTTGTTGGATCGATTGTAATAATTGAGTCGTTGATGGCATAGTAAAATTCCTGAATGGCTTTCGTGGAACGAATTGGATGCTTGATGTGCGTTATGTATTCGTACGGTGGAGTGTGGAACCAGGTATAGTGATTCATGTGTTATATATGTGTTGGAGACTGGAAGTTCTCTTAATCCACCTTCGCAGTGGTGGTATGTCGTGTGTATCGACACCGTTTAGCGGTTATTGGAAATTTGAAGCCCTAATGGCTCTCTTGTTACTTGATACAATGAAATTGAATAATGGTATATGATTGCAGACTGGTTGTCATAAGCCAGGTTGTCTAGGCTAATGTGATATGGACTATGTTAGAAAAATGTCACAAATTTCGTGGCAGAGTGCATCAGATCATGCTCCAGCAGGGTAGATGTACCCTAGGGCCAGCGGACGGCTGGTAGGTATTGCTTTGTCAGTTGGGCCTTCATGGCGGATGTCAGTGTAGTAGTATTTACCATTGATACAGTTCCGGTATTGAGAAACTTTGTCAGATGCATTTCATGTGGACGAGCTTGAGGCAATATATATATATATTTGTTGCAACGAGCAACTTTACTCGATGTGCATTCCCTTTTGCTAGATTATGCGTGGATCGGGTGGCACGCCGCCACAGGTATGGTATCTGGATCGGGTGGCACACCGCCACGGGTATGTTATTGGAACGGGTTGCGCGCCGCAACGGTGTGATGTGGAAAATATAGCTTCCTATATGTTACTTTGTATACAATACTTCCTGGCTTCTGAGGAATAGTCCGTATTGGGTATCGTTCGGGGAATATCACATCAGTTGTGTCCTTTCAGGATTTGATAGCGTATATCAATTGTATCACCGTAGGTGTGATTGATTTCTTGAGTTCAGACCTAGACCTGTGCGTGGCTAACCGTTTTGAGCTTGTTGGCTTGAGGTGCTTCATGAGTAATAATGTTGGGATAGAATCACGAATCGTGGCAAGGCCACGTGATGTTATGACCTCTCGAGGAGGATTCAGGTACTCTATTTCTATAATGCGAGACGCGATCTCAGTTCTATGTTATGATGGCACAGAGGGATTGAATTGCAGCTCTATTTGCTGGAGACAGTTGTCATGATTTGAGTTGTCATGATTGGAGTGTGTGCAGACATTTCTATTGGAGCCTATGTTGTGTTCGTCATGGCTTAGGCCGGTGTTGAGGTGTCATATCACCAGTGCGTTGTGTTATAATCGAAATGACCGTTGGAGTCATTAATGAATACGAGCATATTGGATCTTAGCTTGTTAGAAAGGTAAAAATCGAGGTTTGGCTCCGAAACCTATTGTGGTATCAGTTTTAAAAGGGAAATAGATGCACGAATGGTTAACCTTAGAGATGGGTTCTGTATATCGCGTGCTTCAACTGCCGTGGGCAGGATATGGAGGTGTTGGAATAAGACTCTATCTAATGAAAGAGGTTTTCAGCTAGTATTTGGTTATTGTGGCTAGTTGTTGTGATTAGAGACTATCGTCTCGAGTGATTGGGTTGCTGATACATCATATGATCTCACCCAGAGTAGTGAATATGGTTTATTGTAGTGGATTCAAGTGTATCCTGAGTATAGGCATGGGATTGGCAATTGGCATATGATTTCAGAAAGTGCAATGTGATTTATGGTTCAGATGGTCTGTGAAATTTCGGCTATATGGTGTTTTCGGACTTATGTGAGATAGGGTGACGTATGATCGCCCGAATATATGCTTGGTAAGGTCATTCAGCTATTGGGTTGCTTCTAGTACAACTCTGAGTCCGCTCGAGGATGAGCGTTTGTTTAAGTTGGGGAGAATGTAACGACTCGGCCCGTCGTTACGGGAATTTCCACCCCGTTACCTTGCATTTACATATCTTATGCTTTTATATCAGTGTTAGAACCTATCGGGTGAGTTAGGAGCGAATTGAATTGAAAATGAAGCAAATAGCATGTTTGAAGGAAGTTTGAATTTGGAAAGTCAACCTGGAGTTGACTATTGAGTTAGAGTGCTTGGAATCGGGTTTTGATGATTCGACTAGTTTCGGGGGATCATTTATGACTTTGGAGAGCAATCGGAATTGAATTTGGAGGTCCGGTGTAGTTTTAGGCTTGAATTGGCGAAGGTTGAATTTTGGCGAAAACCGGACGGTAGGTGAGATTTTGATCCGGGGGCCTGAATGGAATTCCGACAATTTCGGTAGCTTCGTTATGTGATTTTGGATATGTCTGCAAATTTTCAGGTCATTCGGACGTCGTTTGATCGGGTTTTGGATTGAATGTTAGTTTTGAAAGTTTTGAAGAAACTTAGGCTTGAATCCGTGTGAAAATGGTGATTTTGATGTTTAGGATGGTGTTTTTATGATTGGAACAAGTCCGTATCGTGTTTTGGAGTATGTTGGTGGTTTTAGTTGGGGTCCCGGGGGCCTCGGGGTGAATCCGAACCATCATCCGGCATTTTTCGAACATGAAAAGTCTGCTGTAAATTGCAGGTTGGTGCAACAGGCATTAAGCCTTCGCGTTCGCGTGGCCCAGGTCGCGTGCACGAAGGCAGGGTTGGATAAGGCATCGTGTTCACGATCACGCTGTCGCGTTTGCGTAGGCAAGGTTGGACGAAGCTTTGCGTTCGCGTGGGGATGTAACGACCCGGCCCGTCGTTAAGGGAATTACCACCCCATTACCTTGCAATTACATATCTTATGCTTTTATATCAGTATTAGATTATATCGGGTGAGTTAGGAGTGATTTGGATTGAAAATAGATTATATCGGGTGAGTTAGGAGTGATTTGGATTGAAAATGAAGCAAATAATATGTTTGAAGCAAGCTTGAATATGGGAAGTCAACCAAGAGTTGACTATTGAGTTAGAGTGCTCCGAACCGGATTCTGATGATTCGACTAGTTCCGGGGGATCATTTATGACTTAGGAGAACAATCGAAATTGAATTCGGAGGTCCGGTGTAGAAATAGGCTTGAATTGGCTAAGGATGAATTTTGGCGAAATCCGAACGGTGGGTGAGATTTTGATCCGGGAGTCGGAATGGAATTCCGACAGTTGCGGTAGCTCCGTTAGGTGATTTTGGATGTGCCTGCAAAATTTCAGGTCATTCGGGCGTCGTTTGATCGGGTTTTTGATCGAATGTGTAATTCGGAAAGTTTTTAGAAATTTAGGCTTGAATCCGTGGGTAATTGGTGATTTTGATGATTAGGATGGTGTTTTTGTGATTGGAACAAGTTCGAATAAGGAATTAGGATGTGTTGGTGTGTTTGGATGAGGTCCCGGGGGCCTCGGGGTGTTTTCGGATGGCCAAACGGGAGAAAATGTGGAAAAATTGCAGGGAAGTGTTCTGGTTCTGTTGTTTTCGCTCCTGCGGAAATGGGGGCGCAGGAGCGAGTCCGCAGAAGCGGACGAGGAGGCGCGGGAGCGCTTGTTTTCGCAGAACCGGAAATATGTCCGCTGAGGCGGCGTCGCAGGAGCGAAGGGTAGACCGCAGAAGCGGTCAAGAGGCGAAATGGAGAAGTCCGCAGAAGCGGGTGGTTGGCCGCATAGGCGAGTCCGCAGGAGCGTACTCTTGGTCGCAGAAGCGGAACATTCCGCAGGAGCGGAAGACTTTCCGCAGAAGTGGATCCGCAGGAGCGGTCCGTGTATCGCAGAAGCGAAAATCGCAGTGAGTTAAGTGTATCAGAAGTTAGAAAATTTCAGAAACTTTTCACACATTTGGGTCTCGTCTTTAGAGGCGATTTGGGCGATTTTGAAGAGAAACTCAAGGGAAATCATCAGGTAAGCAACTATAGACTTAAACTGTGATTAGTATTGGTATTATTATGCAATTATATCATGAAAATGGAAGAATTTGGGGTGATTCATGGAAGATTTAACCCTAGGCTTGAACTTTAGAAAATCAAGGTTTTGAATGAGCAAATGGAGTCCGAATTTGGTAAAATTGATATGCTTAGACTCGTATTGAGATGAGGGTTCCGAATATGTGACTTTCGTAATTGTTCGAGAAGCGTACCGAAAGTCGGGTTTTACCAACTTAGTGTATTTATGCAAATTTCATGTAAATTGAAATGGGTTATGGTTCTTTGACCCGTATTTGATATAATTATTGTGAATTGACTAGATTCTACGCACGAGGGAGCTAAATTCAAAGGAAAAGGCATCGCGAACGAGTCTACGACCGGCTAGAGGTGAGTAGTTTGTGTATATGGTAGCTTGAGGGTTCGAAACCCCGGCTTAGCACATTGTGACGCTAGTAGGGCATGGCTCGCACACCGTGGCAGGTGCGAGATTAATTGTGACTAGGGATTGAGACATGGTCCATCCCGGATGTGAATAATATGTTGTTAGTGTTGGAAATACACTGTATTTGATATATTTGTGGGCGGTAAGCCTTGTTTGGGGCCTTGTGCCGATCTGTAGCGTCCTTAGAGGACAAATATTTATATGATTGCTATATTTGCTTAAATCACGGATCTCGGTCCTGGAAATTGAAGTCACCTCTTGAAATACTAAGTCACCGACTTTTGCAAATTTAATAAAGTTAAAGTATCTTTCATAAATTATGAATTGGAAACTGGAATTAAGAAAAATGAACTGTTTTGTGACTTATTTGCTTATTGTGGACTGAGCATGGGATCGGGCTGCACGCCGCAGTGGTTGATATGAGGATCGGGCTGCACGCCGCAGCAGTATTGCGCTTGGGCTGTAGGAGCCCCTCCGGAGTCTGTACACACCCCGAGTGAGCGCCGTCGACGTTAAATTGGATCGGGCTACACGCCGTAGCGGTTATGTGCATTGCATTGCATCTTTATTTGTTAAATTACTCTGTGGTAGCTGAATTGTATTGTTGATGCTAGTTCGTAGGAGATTCGGACTGTAGTGTAGCTTCATATTGTGGTATTCTGCGGATTTCTTATTTTCAGCTACTTGTATATATTTATTACTCACTGAGTACTTAGTACTCACCCCTACTCCCTGCACCTTTTGTGTGCAGACTCAGGTACTCAGGAGCAGTAGACAGGCAATTCCAGTGGTTGCAGTGTCATATCAGGTTGCTGAGGCTGCCTACGTTCGCAGAACCTAGCTTCTCCTCTCATTTTCCAGTTGCTATTTTGTATTTTGTATTCAGACTTGAGTATTTCTATATAGTACTCTCTATTCCTGTTGGGTTTTATTAGAGGCTCTAGACTTGTGACTCCGGATCTTTGGGAGTGTCGGTATTTTGTTCATTATTAGTATTATTGGAGTTCTTAAACTCATATATTCTTCTTGGGTTGTCCATTTGGGACTGATATCGTGGTGATAATTAAATTGTTGGTCTGGCTGGCCTAGTTTGATTGTTGGGCGCCATCACGACCGGATTTGGGTCGTGACAAGTTGGTATCAGAGCTCTAGGTTATTAGGACTCGCGAGTCATGAGTCGGTTTAGTAGGCTTTCGCGGATCGGTACGTAGACGTCCGTATCTATCCTCGGAAGGCTACGAAACTTTAGGAAAAACCTCATTTTCTTGGATTCATATCGTGCGATTTGTGTTATCATGAAATTAAAATTTTCCATATTCTATTCTCTCGCGGATGGCGAGAACACGAGCTAACGGACGTGGCGGACGACCACCGTTGGCAACTAGAGGCCGTGGTCGTGGTAGAGGTAGAGCGGCGGTGCCGGCACCTGGCGACCCACCGGTGACCGGACTCGGGGTCGGATTCCCGCACCGGTGGCCCGGACTCGGGACCGGGTTCCGGCGGCGGACGCTCGAGCAACTCGGGTTCGAGGCACCGGCGGTGCCTGTTGCGATCTCGGGTCTTCGGGAGACCTTGGCTCGGATCTTATCGGTGTGCACGAGGCTTGGCTCGGGTAGTTGCGGCTACTACTGCGGTATCTTCTTCACGGGCAGGGGGAGGGAATCGGACCCCCGTGGCTCGCACACCGAGCCGGTGATACAGGGTATTCCGTTGCACCAGCTCCTGCTGATATGGTTCCAATTATACCCGATGATGAGCGGCGTCGTTTGGAGAGATTTGAGAGGCTACGGCCTCCGACATTCGGTGGTGCGGAGGGCGAGGACGCCCGGGGTTTTCTTGACAGATGTCAGCGCATGCTTCGCACCGCGGGTATTCTAGAGTCCGGCGGTGTTTCATTCACCACTTTTCAGTTCACGGGTGCAGCATTTCGGTGGTGGGAGGATTTCGAGAGGCGTAGGCCCGCTGGGGCAGCGCCTCTCACTTGGCAGCAGTTCTCCACGATATTTTTGGAGAAGTACGTGCCTCGGTCTCATAGAGAGGAGCTGCGACGTCAGTTCGAGTGGTTGAAGCAGGGAGAGATGACGGTTAATCAGTACGAGATGAGATTCACACAGTTGGCTGTCATGCCATGTGGATGGTTCCTACAGACAGAAAGAGGATCCGAAGATTTATTGATGGCCTTATTTATCCCATCCACATATTGATGACCAGGAGAGAACTTCGGCAGTCACCTTCGAGGAGGTGGTTGATGCTGCCCGTCATATTGAGACAGATCGCCGCAGAGAGCGGGAGGAGAGAGAGGCTAAGAGGCCTCGTGGAACTGGCAGTTACAGTGGTGCTCCATCTAGGGGCCAATCTCAGCATATCAGAGGTCGTTCTTTCGGATCTCATCAGTCTGGACGTGCTGAGTCCAGTGGGGTTCAATCAGATCGTGGTCGTCAGGGCCATCAGGGTTATCAGGTTCAGCAGAACCGTCAGCAGAGTCAGCCTGCACTGAGTGCTCTTCCAGCTCAGAGCTCTGCTCCTGTTTCCTCAGCACAGGGTTCATCCGTAGCGAGGGGTCCTCAGCAGCCCCTTCTTCCATCTTCAGGCCGTTGTTTTGAGTGCGGTGATTTGGGCCATATCAGGAGAGAGTGTCCTCAGTGGCTTCGTAAGCGGTCTCAGCAGAGGGATCAGCCCTCGTCTTCTACTCCTGTATCTTCGACACCAGCACAGTCGGCTAGGACTGGTGCGCAGGTATCCAGAGGTCGCCCTAGGGGTGAGGATCGTACCGGTGGAGGCCAGGCTCGTTTCTATGCTCTTCCGGATAGGAAGGATGCTAGTGCTTCAGATGCGGTCATTTCAGGTATTATCTCAGTCTGCCACATAGATGCTTCTGTCTTATTTGATCCCGGATCCACCTATTCTTATGTCTCTACTTATTTTGCACATCACTTGGGTATGACCCGTGGTATTCTTGCTTTGCCGTACATGTGTCTACCCTAGTGGGGGATACTGTTGTTGTGGATCAGGTATATCGATCCTGTATTATTACTATTGGGGGTCCGGAGACCCGAGTTGATCTATTACTACTGGGCATGGTAGATTTCGATGTAATTCTAGGCATGGATTGGCTATCTCCTTACCATGCGATTATGGACTGTCATGCCAAGACAGTCACACTAGCTATTCCAGGTAATCCGAGGATCGAGTGGCGTGGCTTGACTGATTATGTATCCGACAGGGTGATTTCTTATATAAAGGCCCAACGAATGATTGGCAAGGGTTGTTTATCTTATTTGGCCTTCATTAGAAATGTTGAGGTCGAGACACCTAGTCTTGATTCGGTCCCCATTGTGAGGGAGTTTTCGGATGTATTTCCAGCAGACCTGTCGGGCATGCCGCCTGACAGAGATATCGATTTTGGTATTGACTTGGTGCCGGGCACTCAGCCCGTTTCTATTCCTCCCTATCGCATGGCACCAGCAGAGTTAAAAGAATTGAAAGAACAGCTTCAGGAACTCTTAGATAAGGGTTTCATTCGTCCGAGTGTGTCACCTTGGGGTGCACCGGTGTTGTTCGTAAAGAAGAAAGATGGCACAATGAGAATGTGCATTGATTATAGGCAACTGAACAAGGTAAAAGTGAAGAATAAGTACCCATTACCTCGTATTGAGGACCTATTTGATCAGCTCCAAGGAGCTAGTGTATTTTCTAAGATTGATCTTTGATCGGGCTACCATCAGTTGAAGACCAGGGACTCGGATATTATGAAGACAGCGTTCGGGACGCGATATGGGCACTACGAGTTCCTAGTGATGTCTTTCGGGCTGACTAATTGCCCAGCTGCATTCATGCACTTGATGAATAGTGTATTTCGGCCGCACCTTGATTCTTTTATGATTGTGTTTATTGATGATATTCTGGTGTATTCACGCAGTCAGGAGGAGCATGCACATCACTTGAGGGTGGTATTGCAGAGGTTGAGAGAAGAGAAGCTCTATGCGAAGTTCACTAAGTGTGAGTTCTGGCTTGATACTGTGGGTTTTCTGGGACATGTAGTGTCTAGTGATGGTATTCGGGTTGATCCACAGAAGGTTGAGGCAGTGCAGAATTGGCCCAGACCTTCCTCAGCTACAGAGATTCGGAGTTTTCTCGGCTTGGCAGGCTATTATCGTCGGTTTGTTCAGGATTTCTCATCTATTGCTTCACCGTTGACTAAGTTGACACAGAAGAATGCTCCATTTGTGTGGTCCGATGAATGTGAGGAGAGCTTTCAGAAGCTCAAGGAGGCTTTGACCACCGCTCCAGTACTTGTGTTACCATCAGCTTCAGGGTCATATACGGTGTATTGTGATGCTTCTAGAGTTGGACTCGGTTGTGTGTTGATGCAGGAGGGTAGAGTTATTGCATATGCTTCTCGTCAGCTAAAGCCCCACGAGAAGAACTACCCTGTTCATGATTTGGAGTTAGCTGCTATTGTTCATGCCTTGAAGATTTGGAGGCATTACCTATATGGTGTATCTTGTGATGTATATACGGACCACCGCAGCCTTCAGCATTTGTTTAAGCAGAAAGATCTAAATTTGAGGCAGCGGAGATGGCTTGAGTTGCTTAAAGACTATGATATTACTATTTTGTATCATCCCGGGAAAGCCAATGTAGTGGCTGCTGCGTTGAGCCGGAAGGCTATTAGTATGGGTAGTTTGGCTTATATTCCAGTTGGGTAGAGACCCCTAGCAGTTAATGTTCAGGCGTTAGCTAATCAGATGGTGAGGCTGGATATTTCTTAGCCCAGTCGGGTGATGGCTTGTGTAGTAGCTCGTTCTTCTTTATATGATCGTATTCGAGAGCGCCAGTATGATGATCCACACTTACTTGTCCTTAAGGACAGAGTTCAGCATGATGATGCCAGAGATGTCACTATTGATGGTGATGGTGTATTGCGAATGCAGGGCCGGATATGCGTGCCCAATGTTGACGGCCTTCGTGAATTGATATTAGAGGAGGCTCACAGCTCGCGGTATTCTATCCATCCAGGAGCCGCGAAGATGTATCAGGATTTGAAGCAGCATTACTGGTGGAGAAAGATGAAGAAAGATATTGTGAACCATGTGGCTCGGTGTCTAAACTGTCAGCAGGTCAAGTATGAGCATCAGAGACCTGGTGGTGTGTTCCAGCGTATTGATATTCCTGAGTGGAAGTGGGAAAGGATTACTATGGACTTTGTTAGTGGACTCCCTCGGACGGCGAGGAAGTTTGATTCAGTTTGGGTGGTGGTGGATAGGTTGACCAAGTCGGCTCACTTCATCCCAGTGTGTACTACTTATTCCTCAGAGCGGTTGGCAGAGATATTCATCCGTGAGATAGTGAGATTGCATGGAGTTCCCATTTCTATTATATCAAACAGAGGTACCCAGTTCACTTCTCAGTTCTGGAGGACATTTCAGCGAGAGTTGGGTTCACAGGTAGAGCTGAGCACAACATTTCATCCACAGACGGATGGACAGTCTGAGCGTACTATTCAGATATTGGAGGACATGTTGCGTGCTTGTGTCATTGATTTCGGTGGTTCGTGGGCTGATTATTTGCCTTTGGCGGAGTTTTCTTATAATAATAGCTATCAGTCCAGTATTCAGATGGCACCGTATGAAGCTTTATATGGGAGGCGGTGTAGGTCTCCATTCGGTTGGTTCAAGCCCGGCGAGGCTAGGTTGTTGGGGATAGAGTTAGTCCAAGATGCCTTAGACAAGGTAAAGGTGATTCAGGAGAGACTTCGCACAGCTCAGTTGCGTCAGAAGAGTTATGCGGACCGAAAGGTCCGAGATGTGTCCTATTCAGTGGGTGAGAAGGTGTTGCTGAAGGTTTCACCTATGAAGGGTGTTATGAGGTTTGGAAAGAAAGGGAAGTTGAGCCCAAGGTTTATTGGACCTTTTGAGGTGCTTAGGAAAGTTGGGGAGGTGGCTTATATGCTTGCTTTGCCACCCGGTTTGTCGGGAGTTCACCCGGTGTTCCATGTATCTATGCTCCGGAAGTATGTCGGAGACCCGTCTCATGTGTTATACTTTAGCACGATACAGCTAGATGAGGATTTGACTTATGATGTGGAACCAGTAGCCATTTTGGGTCGACATGTTCGTAAGCTGAGATCCAAGGACATAGCTTCAGTGAAAGTGCAGTGGAGATGTCATCCCGTGGAGGAAGCAATTTGGGAGACCGAGCAGGAGATGCGGAGCAGATATCATCACTTGTTTGATGCTCCAGGTATGTTTCTTAACCCGCTCGCGGATGAGCGTTTGTTTAAGTTGGGGAGAATGTAACGACCCGGCCCGTCGTTACGGGAATTACCACCCCGTTACCTTGCATTTACATATCTTATGCTTTTAAATCAGTATTAGAGTATATCGGGTGAGTTAGGAGTGATTTGGATTGAAAATGAAGCAAATAATATGTTTGAAGGAAGCTTGAATATGGGAAGTCAACCAAGGGTTGACTATTGAGTTAGAGTGCTCGGAACCGGATTCTGATGATTCGACTAGTTCCGGGGGATCATTTATGACTTAGGAGAACAATCGAAATTGAATTCGGAGGTCCGGTGTAGAAATAGGCTTGAATTGGCTAAGGATGAATTTTGGCAAAATCCGAACGGTGGGTGAGATTTTGATCCGGGAGTCGGAATGGAATTCCGACAGTTGCAGTAGCTCCGTTAGGTGATTTTGGATGTGCATGCAAAATTTCAGGTCATTCGGGCGTCGTTTGATCGGGTTTTTGATCGAATGTGTAATTCGGAAAGTTTTAAGAAATTTAGGCTTGAATCCGTGGATAATTGGTGATTTTGATGTTTAGCATGGTGTTTTTATGATTGGAACAAGTTCGAATAAGGAATTAGGATGTGTTGGTGTGTTTGGATGAGGTCCCGGGGGCCTCGGGGTGTTTTCGGATGGCCAAACGGGAGAAAATGTGGAAAAATTGCAGGGAAGTGTTCTGGTTCTGTTGTTTTCGCTCCTGCGGAAATGGGGGCGCAGGAGCGTGTCCGCAGAAGCGGACGAGGAGGCGCAGGAGCGCTTGTTTTCGTAGAAGCGGAAATATGTCCGCTGAGGCGGCGTCGCAGGAGCGAAGGGTAGACCGCAGAAGCGGTCAAGAGGCGAAATGGAGAAGTCCGCAGAAGCGGGTGGTTGGCCGCATAGGCGAGTCCGCAGGAGCGTACTCTTGGTCGCAGAAGCGGAACATTCCGCAGGAGCGGAAGACTTTCCGCATAAGCGGATCCGAAGGAGCGGTCCGTGTATCGCAGAAGCGAAAATCGCAGTGAGTTAAGTGTATCAGAAGTTAGAAAATTTCAGAAACATTTCACACATTTGGGTCTCGGCTTTAGAGGCGATTTGGGCGATTTTGAAGAGAAACTCAAGGGAAATCATTAGGTAAGAAACTATGGACTTAAACTATGATTAGTATTGGTATTATTATGCAATTATATCATGAAAATGGAAGAATTTGGGGTGATTCACGGAAGATTTAACCCTAGGCTTGAACTTTAGAAAATCAAAGTTTTGAATGAGCAAATGGAGTCCGAATTTGGTAAAATTGATATGCTTAGACTCGTATTTAGATGAGGGTTCCGAATATGTGACTTTCGTAATTTTTCGAGAAGCGTACCAAAAGTCGGGTTTTACCAACTTAGTGTATTTATGCGAATTTCATGTAAATTGAAATGGGTTATGGTTCTTTGACCCGTATTTGATATAATTATTGTGATTTGACTAGATTCTACGCACGAGGGAGTTAAATTCAAAGGAAAAGGCATCGCGGACGAGTCTACGACCGGCTAGAGGTGAGTAGTTTTTGTATATGGTAGCCTGAGGGTTCGAAACCCCGGCTTAGCACATTGTGACGCTAGTAGGGCGTGGCTCGCACACCGTGGCAGGTGCGGGATTGATTGTGACTAGGGATTGAGACTTGGTCCATCCCGGATGTGAATAATATGTTGTTAGTGTTAGAAATACACTGTATTTGATATATTTATGGGCGGTAAGCCTTGTTTGGGGCCTTGTGCCGATCTGTAGCGTCCTTAGAGGACAAATATTTATGTGATAGCTATATTTGCTTAAATCATGGATCTCAGTCCTGGAAATTGAAATCACCTCTTGAAATGCTAAGTCACCGGCTTTTGCAAATTTAATAAAGTTAAAGTATCTTTCATAAATTATGAATTGGAAACTGGAATTAAGAAAAATGAACTGTTTTGTGACTTAATTGCTTATTGTGGACTGAGCATGGGATCGGGCTGCACGCGGCAGTGGTTGATATGAGGATCGGGCTGCACGCCGCAGCAGTATTGCGCTTGGGCTGTAGGAGCCCCTCCGGAGTCTGTACACACCCCCAGTGAGCGCCGTCGACGTTAAGTTGGATCGGGCTACACGCCGTAGCGGTTATGTGCATTGCATTGCATTTTTATTTGTTAAATTACTCTGTGGTAGCTGAATTGTATTGTTGATGCTAGTTCGTAGGAGATTCGGACTGTAGTGTAGCTTCATATTGTGGTATTCTGCGGATTTCTTATTTTCAGCTACTTGTATATATTTATTACTCACTGAGTACTTAGTACTCACCCCTACTCCTTGCACCTTTTGTGTGCAGACTCAGGTACTCAGGAGCAGTAGACAGGCATTTCCAGCGTTTGCAGTGTCATATCGAGTTGATGAGGTAGCTGCCTACGTTCGCAGAACCTAGCTTCTCCTCTCCTTTCCGGTTGTTATTTGTATTTTGTATTCAGACTTGAGTATTTCTATACAGTACTCTCTATTCCTGTTGGGTTTTGCTAGAGGCTCTAGACTTGTGACTCTCGATCTTTGGGAGTGTCAGTATTTTGTTCATTATTAGTATTATTGGAGTTCTTAAACTCATATATTCTTCTTGGGTTGTCCATTTGGGACTGATATCGTGGTGATAATTAAATTGTTGGTCTGGCTGGCCTAGTTTGATTGTTGGGCGCCATCACGACCAGATTTGGGTCGTGACAGGGGACCTACTCGTTCGCGTAGGAGAAAGATGGAGACCATCATGATCGCGTGAAGGGTAGACACGTTCGCGTAGAAGAAATCCGGCGGCTGGGGGAATTGAACTTCGTGGACGCGTGATAGGGCGTCGCGTTCACGATGAAGTAATCGAACAGGCCATCGCGTTCGCGTGAGGGACATCGCGAATGCGTAGAGTTAAATACCCAGGCAGTGAGTTTAATTACAGAACAGAACCATTCGCAGGTTTATACCCCAAAAACATAATTTGAGCCCTAGAGAGAAGAAATCACGGGAAAACGCTGGGAATTCATCGGGTATTCATCGGAGGTAAGTTTCTTGACTCAAAAACATCATTTTATGGTAGAATTAACATCAATCTTCATGAATTTAGGTAGAAATTGTGAAGGATTGTGGCCTAGAAATTTAAAACGAAAATTTGGATTTTGAAAGGGCAATCGAACTCCGATTTTGGTAAATTTTATATGTACGGACTCGTGGCGAGACGAGGATCCTGGAAGTATGAGTTTCAAAATTTTTCGAGATGTGAGCCCGGGGCTCGGGTTTTGCCAATTTCGTGATTTTTGATATTTTTCGAGTTCTTTCGATTGGGTTATGTTCTATTAGCCTATTTTGATATATTTGTACTGATTTTGGCTAGTTTTGACGTGCATGGATGCCGGTTCGAGGAGCTAAGGCGTCGCGGGCATGCGTTTTCGCCGGTTCGAGGTGGGTAATACTTGTAAATGATGTCCTAAGGGTTAGTAAACCCCGGACTTGCACATCTTAGTGTTGTGTTGAGGTGACTTGCACGCCGGATAACGGGCGTGGGGTAGAGCACCATTGGGGATTGTGACTTGGTCCGTCCCGCATAATAAATAATAACACCTAATTGTTGAAATGAATTGGACTAATTATCATGCCTGGGCTTCGTGCCGATTATTTGAATCATTCGGGGATTGGTATCATTGTCTTGGTAACACTGTGCATATTTTTATCTAAATTTAAGGTTTTAAATGGTATTTTGCTATTCAACATTTTTATAAGGTTATGAAAAACTTGAACAATGTCTTAATTACATTTTTAGCTATGAGCTAATATGATATTGGGGCCGAGGGCCAAATGTTAGGGCGTGATAATTTATGTGAGCATATGCATACACATGCATGGATCGGACTGCACGCCGCAGTGGTATATGGATCGGGTAGCGCGCCGCAGCAGGTGTGATATTAATATTGTGCTTGGGCTGTAGGAGCCCCTTCTGAATCTGAACCCCCACAGTGAGCACGGGTACCCAAATTAGATCGGGCTACATGCCATAGCAGTCATATGCATTGCATGGAATACATACATTGGTTTATGTGTACTACGTGGCATAACATTTAGCACTCATACATTACTGGCACACATGCATTATTGCCTTATTGACCAGATCTCCTGGTGGAAATTGTTAGGGAGTGCTGAGCCCGAGGGGCTGATTTGAGTGCAGACTTGCACTGCTTGAGATTGTATCAGGTATTGATATGTTATCATGAAAGAAAGAAGCTAAAAATTGAGATTTCTAATAATCTATTCACATATGCTGGAAAGGAATAAAAAGATAGTTCTGTATTGTGTTGCATGAGATAGTGCCTTGCGTGGTTTTCTTCCCTTCAGTATTATTTACTTTTATTACTGCTGAGTTGGAAGTACTCACACCCGACTCCCTGCACCTTGTGTGCAGATCCAGGTACATCACAGTGGAGCTGATTCTATTGCGGCTCGGGAGTGCTTTTGGATAGTCGAGGTAGCTGCCAGCGTTCGCAGGACCTGATTCTCCAGTTTGTCTGTATTTTTGTTCTGACCATCCCACACTTGTGCACAGTTATATTCGCTATTTACACTTTGTATACTCTGTAGAGGCTCATCACTCATGACCCTGCGGTCTTTGGGAGTTGGTATATGTTGGGACTTGGTTTCCCGTTTTCTATATATATATATATATATATCACTGTTGTTTAATGATGTGATATGATTAAATGGGATAAGGCGAGCTCCTAGCTCCGTTATTGTTATTGATTGGTCAGGCTGGCCTAGCAGTGTGCTGGGCGCCATCACGACTGGATCTGGGGTCGTGACATATTGGAGCCTGTGTTGTGCTCGTTGTGGCATAGGCCGATGTTGTGGTGTCATGTCACCAGTGTGGTGTGTTATGATCGAAATGACTGTTGGAGTCATTAATGGATACGTGCATATTGGATCTTAGCTTCTTAGAAAGGTAAAAATCGAGGTTTGGCTCCGAAACCTATTGTGGTATCAGTTTTAAAAGGGAAATAGATTCACGAATGGTTGACCTGAGAGATGGGTTCGGTATATCGCGTGCTTCAGCTGCCGTGGGCAGGATATGGAGGTGTTGGAATAAGACTCTATCTAATGAGAAAGGTTCTTTCTGCTAGTATTTGGTTATTGTGGCCAGTTGTTGTGATTAGAGACTATCGTCTCGAGCGATTCGGTTGTTTGATACATCATGTGATCTCACCCGGGGTGGCAAGTATGGGCTATTGCAGATGGATCGTGTGTATTCTGAGTATAGGCATGAGATTCAGATTTGGTATGTGATTTCGGAAAGTGTAATGTGGTCTATGATGCGGATGGGCTGTGAGATTTCGAGCCATAGTGTGTGCCGGACTTGTATGAGATAGGGTGACGTGGGATCGCCCCGAATATACGCTTGGTAGGTCATTCAGCTATTGGGTTACTCCCAGTAAACCTCTTGGTCCGCTCGAGGATGAGCGTTTGCTTAAGTTGGGGAGAATATGATGACCCGGCCCGTCATCATGTGAGTTATCACCTCGTTATCCCCGTTAAATGCTTGTTAATGTTTCAATATGCATGTTTGGCGAGTTTGAGTCAATTCGGATTGAGTTTAGTTGGAAATGAGACAAAAAGTCTCTTAGAAGAAGGAATAGTTGGGAAAAGTCAACTGGACATTGACTTGTGAGTTAGAGAGCTCGGAATCAAATTTTAATAATTCTGTCAGCTCCGGGAGGTCATTTATAAGCTAGGAAAGCGATTGGAAGTGAATTTGGAGGTCCGGTGTAGAAATAGGCTTGAATTGGCCAAGGTTGAATTTTGGCGATATCCGATCGATAGGTGAGATTTTGATCCGGGAGTCGGAATAGGAATTTCGATAGTTGCAGTAGCTCCGTTGTGTGATTTTGGATGTGCCTTGAAAATTTCAGGTCATTCGGAGATCATTTGGTCGGATATTTGATCGAATGTCAGTTGTAGAAGTTTGAATGAACACTTAGGCTTGAATTACTTGAATTCGATGTTATTCCGTGTTAAAGTATGTGTTTTTATCATCCGAACAAGTTCGCATGGTGCTATGGAGTATGTTTGTGGCTTTCGTTGGGGTCCCGGGGGACCCGGGGTGGTTTCGGGAGGTTAAACGGGAGAAAAACATGGAAATTGCAGGGTTGAAGATTTCTGGTTCTGTTGTTTTCGCTCCTGCGGAAATGGGAGCGCAGGAGCGGAAAAGAGAGCGCAGAAGCGCTGGGGTTCGCTGAGGCGGATCCTGGTCCGCAGGGGCGGCACCGCTAGTGCGGAAGGAAAGAACGCAGATGCGGTCTGGGCTCGTTATGGGAGGATCTGCAGAAGCGGTAGACTTGTCGCCTAAGCGAGTCCGCAGGAGCGGACTCTGGTGCGCAGAAGCGGTAAGGCGCGCAGGTGCGAAGGCGTGTTCATAGGAGCGGTCTCGCAGGAGCGAGACCTGGGCCGCAGAAGCAGAACTGGGCGGCTTGGTGTAGTCTCGCAGAAGCAACCACTTGGTCGCGGAGGCGGCATCGCAGAGGCGGATTTTTGTCCGAAGAAGCGGAAATCGCGCCTGTGTTAAAAATAACATAAGGGTTAAAATTTCATAAGTTGCAAAACATTTGGGCTCGGTTTAGAGAGGTGAATTGGGCGATTTGGACGAGAAATTGCTGGGAGATCACCGGGTTATCGTCGGAGGTGAGTTTTATGGTTCATTTACGCGTTTTTATCTTGAAATCCCCCTTTATTTCACTGAAATTGGATCAAATTGTGGGGAAATTTAGCCTAGACTAGGGCTGTGGTAAAATACCTGTTTGAGCGGGCAAATGGAGTCTGAATTTGGTAAATTTTATATGCCTAGACTCGTATTGAGACGAGGGTTCAGAATATGTAACTTTTATAAATTTCGAGAGGCGCACCAAAAGTCGGGTTTTGACAACTTTGTGGGTTTTGATGCAATTTGGGTTATTTCGAATGAGTTGCGTAAAATTGGCATATATTGATGTATTATCATTGATTTTTAACAGATTTGGCATCCGAGGAGATTGATTTGCGAGGCAAGCGCAAGGCGGGCTAAGGCTTCTACCGGTTCGAGGTGAGTGGTGGTAGTAAATAATCTACTGAGGGTTTGAAACCCCGTACTTGCACTTTACAGTGCTATGTTGAGAGGAGACACGCGTCATGTGACGGGCGTGGTGACATTGTGATTGGGGGATTGGACTTGGTCCTTCCCGACTGATAGCGTATTATGTATTATGACTGTGAATGAGAGTATAACTGTGTAATTGGGCTACTAGCCATGTTTGGGGCCTTGTGCCGACCTGTAGAGTATTAGGGTAGCCAATAGAGCTAAGAGACCCTTATATCATGCTGGATACATACACCCAGCCGTAGAATATCATGCTGGATACATACACCCAGCCGTAGAATATCATGCTGGATACATACACCCAGCCGTAGAATATCATGCTGGATACATACACCCAGCCGTAGTATATCATGCTGGATACATATACCCAGCCGTAGTATATCATGCTGGATACATACACCCAGCCGTAGTATATCATACTAGATACATACACTAAGCCGTAGTTATAGTTGTATAGCATATCATGGGCCGTACTAGATGTGTACCTTGAGAGAGACTATCTAGGGTGGAATTCCCTGTTCTAGCTGAGTGGGCCTGCGAGGCCAAGTCTATACTTATTGAGACAGGGTCGAGGATCCACTATGAGATATTATATTGGGCCTGAGAGGCCAAGTCTATATTGACTGAGATAGGGTCGAGGACCTACTATGAGATATTATATTGGGCATGAGAGGCCAAGTCTATATTGACTGAGATATGGTCGAGGACCCACTGTGAGATATTATATTGGGCCTGAGAGGACAAGTATGTACCGACTGGGATAGGGTCGAGGACCCACTATGAGGTATTATATATATACCTATTGTCACGACCCAAAACGGAGGACCATGACTAGCACCCGACCATACTTGCCGAGCACCAACGTACATTTTATCTAACCTTCTTTATTATCTTTTAGGCTGACGAGACCAATATAAAAGGTAGACATGGATCATGAACAACCAACAATAAAATATGATTGCATGAACCTACATAACATGGGATGACCGGACAATCAAGAAACTATATACATATGGTACAAGCTACCACGCTAAAATGAAAGACTATACAACAAAAACCAGCCGACAAGGCATACCAAACTATACATGAGTCGACACTTTTCTATGAGCCTCTAAAGGAACATAAGTGCTGCAACATAGCCGGAACAGGGCCACGACATACCCATAATGTCTATAACAAAAATGCATACCAAGACCAAGGCAAGTCCGAAGAAGGGATCTCACCAATCACCGCTGAACTGGACAACCTACTGTGATGGGGGAGCTGCACCTGCCTGTCTATCAGGACTGCAGCACGACATGCAACGTCCACAAATAAAAGGACGTCAGTACGAATAAAGTACTGAGTATGTAAGGTAGAGAACCATAAATATGAACAACAATGTGAGCAGGGATAGAGAATATACAACCTGTAACATCTGAGTACCTCTGAGGGCTACTGATATGAAATGCATGATACATATGTATAAATACATAATCTTTTAAAACATACGCCTCTATGGGCATCATCATCATCATATCGTACCCGGCAGTAATAGGCTCGGTAAAAACATACCCGGCCATTATAAGGCTCGGTAGAATCGCACCCGGCCACGTGGAGCTCGGTAAAACCCAACTGATCAGTGGTTGCACAATAGATGCCGTACCCGGCCGACTATAGCGCGGCTCGGTAGAGTAAAATAGATATATATATATAATGCATGTTCAACTCCTGGAAACACCTTGTAGACCTTTCGGAGTGACGTAAGGTCGGTATCCTATGTACAACTTATTAGGACTAACTCTTCACTATGAACCTTATAGGAACCAGGAAGTACCAACAAGATTGATAACATAAGAATAAGAGAAGCAACATCAACCATCAATCGTTCCATAAGAGGGGAAACAATGTAAGTACTCCTTAGCTTCTAAGAATAGAGTATCTTTGGAAGCTCGTTCATTACATTATGTTAGTCGGAGTCGTGCAAAAGAAGGAAAGGGACAGCCACACATACCTTGTATATACTGCCACAACCTCAAGCTATGCAAATGTCACGACTCCTTAGTCTACAATAGGAGAAATGACACTATCGTTAACGTTTAAGCGTCGCAACTATTATGTACCAATCACAACCTATTTTGTGATGAAACGGACAACACCTCCCCTATATGTATGACTTCACACCATTCAAAAAAATCACCAAACAGCCTAAACAACATCAATAATAAACATATTGAGCCTCCCAAAACAGTCCACACACAACCTAATCACATCATACATATGACGGCCACTATAGTCGTACCAAATGACCCAAAAATATTACGAAGAACTAGCAGACCACAACCCAACATATATATGGTGTTTCTCCACACCCTTCCTCCTCCAAAACTCCACAAAACAGTAATTAAAACGCAGCCCAACAGCAACACAAAACAGTCCACAAAACAGTCCGCTACAAGTGAATAACTTGAACTCACGGCTTCCGATCACCGTCCCGTGAGTTCTTACATGTATATAACGAATTGCCATGATTTACAGCAGAATAAATGTATGAAATATAGCAGTAAACTCACCTTTGTTGTTGGATAACTCAGGCTTTAACTTGGTTCTTCAAACTCTAGTGTTTACCCCCAATTTGAACTTGAAAGAGAGGGAAAATCAATTAGGGTTTGTGGATAATTTTTGGGAGGAATTTTGCAGGGTTTTTGGTCTGGTTATTTGTGAAATATAAAGAGGGATATATTGCAGAAGATAAGCCTTTTAATGGGCTGCTTATCTGACCCGAAATTCCCTCTTTTGGGCCGACATTTAACCAAGTAGGTGACTCACCTACTTGCACCTAGCAACTTGTGCAGTCTCACGAAAATGTCTATATCTCTCTATTCCAATGTCGTATTGCTAAACCGTTTAATGCGTTGGAAACTAGACTCATAGATCTTCAATTTGGTGGGTAGATCGCCCCGTAATTCCAAGTATATTGGGAGAAATACTTAATAACATTTGACCTAAAGTTTAGGTAAAACTATGAACCTAAGTTGCAACAACTTTTGTCGACTTTTGTTTCATAACTCGTTTGACTTCAAGAATTATGATACGGATATTATATGATTCAAATACCTTAAATCATGACCTCCTAAGTATACTAAGCATTTATAGGTTTACCCAAAAGTATGAGTTACATCATCCTTGATTCGTTTAACTTCTAATACTTGTTAATCACCCTTATGCACCCTTGTATCACTTGAGATTAATCGGATTACCTTCTTATCATCTCAAGGATAATTCCTTCTTGGATTTGTGTTATCTAACTTATGGAATGAACTAACATCTGTGGATATGGGTTATAACACCTATGTTGGATCGGACTGCACGCCGCAGTGATATATATGTGGATTGGACTGCACGCCGCAGTAATATACAAGTGGGATGGACTGCACGCCGTAGTACTATTGCGCTTGGGCTGTAGGAGCCCCTTCGGAGTCTGAGTCTGCACACATTCCCAGTGAGCGCTGGTATATTATGGGATCGGGCTGCATGCCGCAGCAGTATAATTATATATGTGTAATATTTGTGTGGATCATGCTGCACGCTGCAGTATCATAGCGCTTGGGCCTAGGGAGCCCCTCCGAAGTCTGTATACACCCCCAGTGAGCACTGTCGACGTTAAATGGAGCGGGCTGCGCGCCACAGCGGTATATGTATTGGAGCGGGCTGCACCCCGCAGCATTATACTTATTCATATCCATATGCATTCGTAATTACTTATACATTATAGACATATGTATATATTTACATACATTGAGATGGCTGTTCACCGTAGCGGTACGAGTGAGGATTTGGTCAGCGTGGGACCTTGTTGAGATAGATGTGTACTGTAGATCAGAGTAGCGATGACTTACCTGTGGGGGGTTTGCCTTAGAACTGTTTAGTGACAGTACATGATTTCTTATTTTCAGTTATTGTTTATTATTATTACTCACTGAGTTGAAATATACTCACCCCACTCCCCTGCACTTTTTGTGCAGATATACAGGTTCAGGAGGGCAGTTGAGCTATCGCAACTGCTTTATTATCCCCATTCTGTGGAGACCTCGAGGTAGCTGCCGACGTCATCAGTACCTGACCTCTTCCTTTTTTATCATTTTGATGTCTCCATTCTGCTTAGACTTGATGGTGCAGTAGATCTCATTTGTAGAGGCTCAGACTCGTAACACCACGATTTGGTTGGGATCGTATTTTGTATGTTTCTATTATTACGTTTATCATTTTGATATGAACACTTGTTGTTTAAGTTTAACTTGATTAACCGGAATTAATAAATGGCTGGTTAAGAGATATTATGGTCGGGCTTGCCTAGCATTGTGTTGGGCGCCATCACGACCACGGTTTGGGTCGTGACAAAATATGGAGAGTAGTGCTGAATATATTAAACTTTACATTTACAATTGAAGTAATCAGTACTAACAAAAATGTCATTGCAGATTACATATCAAGACAAAGCTACACAGACTGACATAACTATGGAAGAAGATACATTACAAAAGATACTCAAAACCATGACTACACTTTCAGTGAAAGTGGAAAGTATGGATGATGAGATAAGAAAGCTTAAGATTAATGAAGATAAACTGAAATCTAAAGCTATTCCAAGTCAGCAGCATGACTCAAAAAATGCGGAGCTATGTCGATCGGAAGACAATAAAAATCCAGAGCTAAAAGGAGACGTTGGGAAACTCCTAAAAACCCATAATGTTTGTTCAGTTACAGCTGCAGGTACAAGTAACCAAGTTAGGAAGCAAGGAAATATAAACCTAAACAAATTATTCGAAAAACCATTTACAAGAACACCAAAAAATATACCATATACAGAACCCCAGACATCATCATATGGAGATAGCCTACAAAGTAGCAAAGAGACATACAACCACATAACACGCAACTACATAGAAAATATATATATAATCCAAACCTTTCTAAACCTAAATCCCAAAGCTATAGATAACCAAAACCCAGATGAAAACTACACTACCCAAAAGCTACAAGGTTACAACAAACTAATAGCACAACCCAAAACTAGTCCAAATCTAGTTAGAACTTGTTACAACTATGGTTTGTTAAGTACTGTATATACATACGATGGAGAAGAGTTAACAGGTATACCAGAGATACACAAAGCATTTACGACATACAAAAGAATTACAAAAGGAAATCTATTCTTTGTAAAATTTTATGTGGCACCAGCAGAGATATTATATGATGAAATAAAACCCATAATCCAAGTGGTAAAGATAGGACTAACAAGAGATATGTTAATCCCAGAAGAAATAAGTCAGAAACAGGAGATAAGGAAAGAAGAGATACCCGATTTTTATGCAAATAAAAGGATAATTGGAATATCTACAATTATACAAGAGCTAGGAAACAATTTTCTAAATGGTAACCCCATATGGAGTTATTATTCAAGAAACCAGCTAATGATTTATTCAAATGCGAAAGAATTAAGACAAGCAGATATGGAAGATGTCCAGAAATGGATTTTATCCTTACTCAAACCAGAGGAAAAACCTACAGCAAGAGCTCTGAAAGAAAGATTTATTTCACAAGGATTATTAACAGGATACTGTAAATTAATAGGACACAAATATCCAGATCATATATGTTCAAAATGTAACGGTGATGACAACATAGTCCCAGAGGTACAGTTCGAGTAAAACAACAGAAGAAAAGAAGACAAATCTATGATGAAGATATAAGAGATTCGTTCGTCAACTGACAAAGAAAGAAAAGACATAAAGAAAAAGAAGGAGAAGACAAAAGAAAAGAAGACAAAAGAAGAGATATAAAGTCATAAAGATAGTGACTTTTGTAAAAAGTCATAAAGTAAATAGTGTATTATCTGTGTAAATTATTATGTCCGGCCAAATGAATAGTAAAGGCCATTTGTAAATAGTAAAGGTCAAATAGTAGAGGTCATATGTAAATAGTAAAGGTCAAATAGTAGAGGTCGTTTGTAAATAGTAAAAGTCATAGTTTTTTTTATAAATAGGATAGTTATGTACATTTTAGAAGTAAGACTTCGAGAGAAGCAAAGCCTTCAAGCCTTCATTGTAAACACTTCCAAATTCCTTCAAATAAAATATATTCAGTTTGAAATATCTATGGAGCAACAAGCTAGTAACATGAATCTACAAGAACAGGTAAAATCATTTATGATTATGCATAGCTAAACTCTTATATTCCTGATAATCATCTTATAATACTATAACTTTCATCATGTTATAATAATGTTATAAAGAATAATTTGAGCAAGTTTGCCATGGAAGTAGGCTAAAATTAAACCTAGGCTAAGTCAATCCTAGTGGGAAACCGGTGGGGCGAGGATATGCCGTTTAGGGGAGTACCAAAGTTGAGGACATTGCTAGGGTAAATGATTAGAGCAAAGGGCCATGGTAGTGACCAGAAAAATTGTTCTTTATATCCTATTATTATATGATGAATATGATAGTAAAGTAAGAAGATTAGAAGGAATATCTTAAGAACAATAGCAACACATGAAATAATGATAACATACCTACTAGATGAGATGGCAGATAATTATAAGATATTAATTTTTTACGTACTTAGAAGGATAACCGAACCTGAAATAAGAAAAAATATATGGAATCAAATTCAAGAATACGAAAATCTAGTTTTAACAGAAATAATAAACCAAGAATGGAGTGAAGAACTAGAAGAAGTATATAATTATGACTATACTAATACATGGAATTCATGACCCGAAACAGACTAAGATATGATAAATTACGAATATTTAAATTATTGGACAGAAACTATGCTTGAAATAGCTAAAACCGAACAAAATATGAAAAATGATCTAGATAATTATATGCAAACTAAAAAAACACACACATTGAGTCGTTCAATAAAAATATAGAAAAATTATTGTTATTAAAATCTCTAGCTAAAGAAAATTATAATTTAGCATTTAACCAACAATGAATCAAAAAATTAACCAGCTAAGACAAATCTATGATGAAGATATAAGAGATTCGTTCGTCAACTGACAAAGAAAGAAAAGACATAAAGAAAAAGAAGGAGAAGACAAAAGAAAAGAAGACAAAAGAAGAGATATAAAGTCATAAAGATAGTGATTTTTGCAAAAAGTCATAAAGTAAATAGTGTATTATGTCTGTAAATTATTATGTCCGGCCAAATAAATAGTAAAGGCTATTTGTAAATAGTAAAGGTCAAATAGTAGAGGTCATATGTAAATATTAAATGTCAAATAGTAGAGGTCGTTTGTAAATAGTATGGAAAAAACTTAGGACACCCTTACCAGTAACAGGATTTAACAACGAAGGAAGCATAATTACCCACAAATCAAAAAATATATGTGACGACCAGGCCTATCGTCACGGGAATTACCACCCCGTTATGTTGTAATTACATGTTTTATGCTTTTATATCAGTGTTAGAGTCTATCGGGTGAGTTAGGAGTGAATTGGATTGAAAATGAGGCATATAGCCTTTTTGAAGGAAACTTGAATAAGGAAAGTCAACCCGGAGTTGACTATTTAGTTAGAAGGCTCGAAATAGGATTCTGATGATTCGGGTAGTTCCGGGAGGTGATTTGTGACTTAGGGGAGCGATCGGAATTGAATTTGGAGGACCGGTGTAGAAATAGGCTTGAATTGGCTAAGGTTGAATTTTGGCGAAATCCGAACAGTAGGTGAGATTTTGATCCGAGGGTCGGAATGGAATTCCGACAATTTCTGTAGCTTCGTTATGTGATTTTGGATGTGTCCGCAAAATTTTAGGTCATTCGGACGTCGTTTGGTCGGGTATTGATCGATTGTTAGATTCGAAAGTTTTGAAGAAACTTAGGCTTGAATCCGTGTGTAATGGGTGATTTTGATGTTTACGATGGTGTTTTTATGTTACGAGCAAGTTTGAATGAGGTAATGTGATGTATTGGTGGCCTTGGTTGAGGTCCCGGGGGTCCCGAGATCATTTCGGATGCCTAACGGGCAAGTTTTGATCATGAAGTTGCTGCAGAAAAATTGCAGACAGTGATTGCTCTATGCAATCGCATAGAGTCATTGCGATCCTATAGAAGAGCCTGAGGGGTGAGGAAAAATGTGATATGCTATCGCATAGCTAGGGGTGCGATCGCATAGGCTTATTACACTGCACATTGCAATCGCATAACCAGTACTGCGATCGCAGAGAAGAAAAAGATGAGGCCTGGAAGATTGTGCTATGCGATTGCGGAGGTGCATTGCGATCGCATAGAAGGGGAAATTGGCAGGGAAATTTAACTCTATGCGATCACATAGAATGAATGGTCTGGCAGAGAAATTAAAACCAGAACAGAACCAGTCGCGGGTTTCACACCCCAAAATACCATTTTTGAGTTCTAAGAGAATGTATTGACGGGAGATTGCTGGGAAATCATTGGGGTTTCGTCGGAGGAAAGTTTTGTGGCTTAATTACATCATTTTAACATGAAATCCTTGGCTAATTCTATGTAAATGGAAGATTAGAGGTGGGTTTGAGCCCTAGGCCTAAAATTGAAGAAAAACACTGATTTGAGTGGGCAAATGGAGTCCGATTTTGGTAAATTTTATATGCCTAGACTCGTATCGAGATGAGGGTTCGGAATATGTAACTTTCGTAATTTTTCGAGAAGTGTACCGAAAGTCGGGTTTTGGCAACTTTGTGAATTTTGATGTAAATTGAGTTGTTTTGATTGGGTATCGTTCCATTGGTCTAATTTGATGTGCATTTACTGTATTTGATCAGATTCTATGCATGCGGAGCTTGATTCTCATGGCAAAGGCATCACAGAGTAGTCGTCGCACTGTATTGAGGTGAGTAATAGATGTGGGTGATGACCAGCGGGTTCGAAACACCGGTATACCACTTTGTGACGCTGTATAGCGGCGAGACACGTACTCTCTTGTGAGTGCGGGGTCGATTGTGATTAGGGACTAGGCTTAGTCCGACTTGTTGATACTATGTTACGATATTAGGCTATTCTTGAGCCGTCGAACCTCCTCCTCGGATGGTTGCATACTATATTGTGATATTGGCTACCCTTGAGCCGTTGAACCTCCTTTTTGGACAGTTGAGTATATTTGTAGGCTGTGAGCCAGTATTGGATCCCGCAAGGATCGTTATCATTGTCTGGTGATATTGACATGCTAGTTTACTACCAGTCCGTAGCTATTTCTGTTATCACGCTATTTCCAACCTCTGGAACTTGATATTACCGTTTTCAACTAAAAATGATAAAAGAGTTTTCAAAACTACTTTTGAGCCTGCGAGGCTGTATTTGCATATTAGCTGACTGGTAGTGGATCGGGCTGTGCGCCGCAGTGGTACACAGGTTGGATCGGTGTGACGACCCGGCCCGTTGTCACGGGAATTACCACCCCGTTTTGTTGAAATTGTATGTTTTATGCTTTTATATCAGATGTTAAAGTCTATCGGGTGAGTTAGGAGTGAATTGGATTGAAAATGAGGCATATAGCCTTTGTGAAGGAAACTTGAATAAGGAAAGTCAACCCGGAGTTGACTATTTGGTTAGAGGGCTCGGAATCGGATTCGGATGATTCGGTTAGTTCCGGGAGGTGATTTGTGACTTAGGGGAGCGATCGGAATTGAATTTGGAGGCCGGTGTAGAAATAGGCTTGAATTGGCTAAGGTTGAATTTTGGCGAAATCCGAACGGTAGGTGAGATTTTGATCCGGGGGTCGGAATGGAATTCCGACAGTTGCAATAGCTCCGTTAGGTGATTTTGGATGTGCCTGCAAAATTTCAGGTCATTCGGACGTCGTTTGGTCGGGTTTTTGATTGAATGTGTAATTCGGAAAGTTTTAAGGAATTTAGGCTTGAATTCGATATGAATTATGGATTTTGATGTTGTTAGACGCGTTTTGAGGAATGGAGCAAGTTTGAATAAGGTATTAAGATGTGTTGGTGGCTTTGGTTGAGGTCCCGGGGGTCTCGGGATCACTTTTGGATGCCTAACGGGCAAATTTTGACCATGGAGTTGCTGCAGAAAATTGCAGTCAGTGATTGATCTATGCGATCGCATAGTGTCATTGCGATCGCATAGAAGAGATTGGAGGGGTGAGAAAAATGTGCTATGCGATCGCATAGCAAGGGGTGCAATCGCATAGGTTTGTCAGACTGTGCATTGCGATCCCATAGACAGTGTTGCGATCGCAGAGAAGAAAAGATGAGGCCTGGAAGGTTGTGCTATGCGATCGCGGGTGTGCATTGCGATCGCATAGAAGGGGAAATTGGCAGGAAAATTTAACTCTATGCGATCGCATAGGGTCATTGCGATCGCGTAGAAGAAATCGTTCTGGCAGTGAATTAAATCACAGAACAGAGGGGTCGCGGGTTCATACACCCAAAACGCCATTTTTGAGTTCTAGAGAGAGAAACTCACGGGAATTGCTGGTAATTCATCGGGGATTCGTTGGAGGTAAGTTTTGTGGCTTAATTACATCATTTTAACATGAAATCATGGGTTAAATTTATGTAAATGGAAGATTAAAGGTGGGTTTGAGCCCTAGGCCTAAATTAAAGAAAAGCACTGATTTGAGTGGGCATATGGAGTCCGATTTTGGTAAATTTTATATGCCTAGACTCGTATCGAGATGTGGGTTCCGAATATGTAACTTTTGTAATTTTTCGGCAAGCGTACCGAAAGTCGGGTTTTGACAACTTTGGGAATTTTGATGTAAATTGAGTTATATTGATTGGGTGTCGTCCCATTGGCCTAATTTGTTGTGTTTCTACTGTATTTGATCAGATTCTACGCGTGCGGAGCTTGATTCTCGTGGCAAGGGCATTGCGGAGTAGTCGTCGCGCCGTATTGAGGTGAGTAATAGATGTGGGTGATGACCAGCGGGTTCGAAACCCCGGTATACCACTTTGTGACGCTGTATAGCGGCGAGACACGCACACTCTTGAGAGTGCGGGGTCGATCATGAACTGGAGACTATATATTAGTCCGACCTGTTGATATTGTATTATTGGCTATTCTCGAGCCGTTGAACCTCCTTCTCGGACGGTTGAGTATATTGTGGGCTGTGAGCCAGTTATTGGATCCCGCGAGGATCGTTATCATTGTCTTATCATATAGACATGCTAGTTTACTACTAGTCCGCAACTATTTTTGTTATTATGCTAATTCCAATCTCTGGAACTTGATATTACTGTTTTCCAACTGAAAAATGATAAAAGAGTTTTCAAAAAATACTTTTGAGCCTGCGAGGCTGTATCTGCATATTAGCTGACTAGTAGTGGATCGGGCTGCGCGTCGCAGCGAGATATATGTTGGATCGGACTGCACGCCGCAGTAAATCTCTATGAGATGTGCTTGGGCTGTAGGAGCCCCTCGGAGTCTGAACCCCCACAGTGAGCACGGGTACCCAAAATTGGAGTCGGGCTACGCGCCGTAGCGGTCATATCATGCATTGCATTGCATTTAGCTACATCGGCTAGCTGTTATGCTATTTATTGGTATTTGTTGGTACAGGTACAGTGAATATTGATTCTATGACAGGGTAGCTGATTATAGTTTTACATAGTGCTTTATTGCGGATTTCTTATCTGCATTGTCTTACCCTTGTTTATTACCACTGAGTCTGGCAGTACTCATTTTACTCCCTGCACCTTGTGTGCAGATCCAGGTACCTCTCAGCAGACTTGATTCGGTAGCTACTCGGAGGCATTATGCGGGATAGTCGAGGTAGCTGCAGCGTCCGCAGGACCTGACTCCCCTTCTAGCTGTCATTTCTTATCTTGTTGTCTTTCCTTTCCGCACTGAGTTTGTTATAAATTTTATTACACTTATGTTCTTTAGAGGCTCATGACTCTTGACCCTTCGGTCTATGGGAGTTAGTATATTTTGGGACTTGGTTTCCCCGCTGTTGGTATAAGTATTACTATTGTTTCATATTTTGAAATGCATAAATGGGCTAAAGAGAGCTTCTAGCTCCGTTATTGTTATTGATTGGTCAGGCTGGCTTAGTAATGTGCTGGGCGCCATCACGACCGGATTTGGGGTCGTGACAAGTTGGTATCAGAGCCTAGGTTTACTAGGCCTCATGAATCTTGAGCCGGTTGGTAGAGTCTTGTGGATCGGTACGGGGACGCCTGTACTTATCCTCGGGAGGCTGCGAACCATTAGGAAAACTTCACTTTTCTTGAACTTTGTCGTGCGATCTTGTTGTTCTGAGAACCGAACTTCTATATTCTATTCTCTCGCAGATGGCGAGAACGCGAGCATCGGGACGAGGTGGACGACCTCCATTGCCACATGTTAGAGGCCGTGGGCGCGGTCGTGCTAGAGGTAGAGGTAGGGCGGTGAGGCAGTGCCGGTTGACCCGCCCGTTGTACCGGTTCAGGAGCGGCCCCCGGTGGTTGATGCTCCGGCGGCCCCGAGTTCGGGGCCGGACTATATCTATTGCTATTCACGGTCGTCGGGAGACTCTTGCTCGAGATATTATCGGTGTGTTCCGGTTTGGCTCGGGTAGTTTCAGCTACCGCTACGCAGCGACATCTCGGTCGGGGGTGGTCGGCGGACCCTGCGGCTCGCACGCGACCGGTTGTTCGGGGACTTCGGACACCGGAGGCGGTCCCTGCTCGGGTGGTTGCACCGGTTATTCCTCCAGTGGCACCAGCTCCAGCTCCAGAGCATATGGTTCAGGTTATGCCCGATGACGAGCGGCGTCGTCTTGAGAGATTTGGTAGACTTCAGCCACCCCATTTCGGTGGCGTTGAGGGCGAGGATGCCCGGGGTTTCTTGGATAAGTGTCAGCAGAAGATGTTGCGTACGGCTGGTATTCTTGAGTCCGGCGGAGTTTCATTTACTACATTTCAGTTTCACTGGTCCCGCATTTGATTGGTGGGAGGAGTTTGAGAGGCGTAGGCATGCAAGAGCAGAGCACCTCTCACATGGCAGCGATTCTCTACTCTCTTTCTAGAGAAATATGTACCTCGGTCTCGTCGCGAGGAGCTACGTCGCCGGTTCGAGTGGTTGATTCAGGGCGACATGTCTGTGACTCAGTATGAGCTTAGATTCACTCAGTTGGCTAGGCATGCCACATGGATGATCCCCACCGATAGGGAGAGGATCAGGAGGTTCATTGATGGCCTCAACTACTCTATCCGTATTCTTATGACCAGCGAGCGAGTTCTGTCATCATCGTTTGAGCAGGTTGCTGATATGGCACGCTCCATTGAAGCGGATCGTCGCCGAGAGAGAGAGGAGCGGGAGGCCAAGAGGCCTCGCGGTTCTGGCAGTTTCAGTGGTGCTCCATCCAGAGGGCATTTCCAGTAGAGCAGAGGTCACTTATCTAGACCTTCCCATTCAGGCCGCCCTGAGCAGAGTGGAGGTTCTTATGGTCGTGGTCGACGGGGGTTTCAACAGGGTCAGTCATCACTTAGTGCCCTCCCAGCCCATAGTGCAACACCTACTTCTTCAGCCCAGGGTTCTTCTGCGGCGAGGGGTTCCCTTCAGTCCCCTTCTCCAGCGCCAGGTGCATGTTATGAGTGTGGTGAGTTTGGCCACATGAGGAGACAGTGCCCTCGACTTCGTAGGGACAGAACTGAGCAGAGGGATCAGCCCTCCTCTTCAGCACCATCTCAGGCTAGTAGAGGTGGAGGTCAATCTTCTCAAGGTCGCCGTTCTATCTGTCACAGAGATGCCTCTGTTCTATTTGATCCAGGGTCCACATATTCTTACGTGTCCTCTTATTTTGCACATTATTTGGGTGCGACTCGTGATAGTCTTGATTTGCCTGTTCATGTATCCACCCCGTGGGTGATACGATCGTTGTGGATCATGTCTATAGATCCTGTGTTATATCTATTGGGGGTCTGGAGACCCAGGCAGATTTGTTATTGTTGGGTATGGTGGACTTTGATGTCATATTGGGTATGGACTGGTTGTCTCCGTACCATGCTATATTGGACTGTCATGCTAAGACAGTTACGTTGGCCATTCCTGGTATTTCTCAGATCGAGTGGCGGGGTTCGACCGATTTCGTCCCTAGCCGTGTTATTTCGTTCTTAAAAGCTGAGAAGATGGTTGAAAAAGGGTGTTTATCGTACTTAGCTTTTGTGAGAGATGTGGGAGCTGAGTCTCCTAGCATTGATTCCTGTACCTGTTGTGAGGGACTTCCCAGATGTATTCCCCTCAGACCTGCCGGGCATGCCGCCGGATAGGGATATTGATTTTGGCATTGACTTGGTGCGGGGCACTCAGCCCATATCCATTCCTCCTTATCGAATGGCACCAGCCGAGTTGAAAGAACTAAAAGAGCAGCTTCAAGAACTTCTGGATAAGGGTTTCATCCGTCCTAGTGTGTCCCCGTGGGGTGCGCCGGTATTATTTGTTAAAAAGAAAGATGGTTCCATGCGAATGTGTATTGATTATAGGCAATTGAACAAAGTGATAGTGAAGAACAAGTACCCTCTACCGCGCATAGATGATTTGTTTGATCATTTACAGGGTGCGAGGGTGTTTTCTAAGATCGATCTTCGTTCAGGCTATCACCAGCTGAAGATCAGGGACTCGGATATTACGAAGACTGCATTCAGGACCCGATATGGTCATTATGAGTTTCTTGTGATGTCTTTTGGGCTGACCAACGCCCCAGCAGCATTTATGCATCTGATGAACAGTGTGTTCGGGCCTTATTTGGATTCATTTGTGATTGTGTTCATTGATGACATTCTAGTCTACTCCCGTAGTCAGGAGGAGCATGCTCAGCATTTGAGTATTGTGTTGCAGAGATTGAGAGAGGAGAAGCTATATGCTAAATTCTCCAAGTGCGAGTTTTGGCTCGAGTCCGTAGCATTTATGGGACATGTGGTGTCTCGTGATGGTATTCAGGTTGATCAGAAAAAGATAGAGGCGGTGCAGAGTTGGCCTAGACCGACCTCAGCTACAGAGATCAGGAGTTTTCTTGGTTTGGCGGGATATTATCGCCGGTTTGTTCAGGGATTTTCATCCATTGCTTCTTCATTGACTAAATTGACCCGGAAGGGTGCACCATTCGTGTGGTCGGATGAGTGCGAGGAGAGCTTTCAGAAGCTCAAGACAGCTTTGACCACAGCTCCAGTATTAGTGTTGCCATCAGCTTCAGGTTCATATACCGTATATTGTGATGCCTCGAGAGTGGGGATAGGTTGTGTGTTAATGCAGGAAGGTAAGGTAATTGCTTATGCTTCTCGGCAGTTGAAGCCACATGAGAAGAACTACCCTGTTCATGACTTGGAGCTAGCCGCCATTGTTCATGCCTTGAAGATTTGGAGGCACTATTTGTATGGTGTGTCTTGTGAGGTGTATACCGACCATCGTAGTCTCCGGCACTTGTTCAAACAGAAAGACCTTAATTTGAGACAGCGGAGATGGCTTGAGTTGCTTAAGGATTATGACATCACTATATTATATCATCCGGGGAAGGCCAATGTGGTGGCCGATGCTTTGAGCCGGAAGGCAGTCAGTATGGGGAGCTTGGCATATATTCCAACTGAGGAGAGGCCACTTGCTTATGATGTTCGGGTGCTAGCCAATCGGCTAGTGAGGTTAGATATTTCGGAGCCCAGCAGGGTATTGGCTTGTGTTGTATCTCGGTCATCTCTATATGATCGTATTCGTGAGCGCCAGTATGATGATCCACATTTGGCTGTCCTTAGGGACAGAGTTCGGCATGATGATGCTAGAGATGTCACCATTGATAGTGACGGCGTATTGAGGATGCAGGGCCGGATATGTGTGCCCAATGTTGATGGCCTTCGTGAGTTGATTCTGGAAGAGGCCCATAGCTCGCGGTATTCTATCCATCCAGGAGCCGCGAAGATGTATCAAGATTTGAAACAACACTATTGGTGGAGGAAGATGAAAATGGACATTGTCAGACATGTAGCACGGTGCCTCAACTGTCAGCAGGTTAAGTACGAGCACCAGAGGCCCGGTGGTGTATTTCAGAGCATTGATATTCCTGAGTGGAAATGGGAGAGGATCACTATGGACTTTGTTACTGGACTCCCTCGGACGGCGAGGAAGTTTGATTCTGTATGGGTGATTGTGGATAGACTGACCAAGTCAGCTCACTTTGTTCCAGTTAGTACTACCTACTCGTCGGAGCGGTTGGCATCGATCTTTATTCGAGAGATTGTTCGGTTGCATGGAGTCCCGGTGTCTATCATATCCGACAGGGGTACTCAGTTCACTTCTCAGTTTTGGAGAGCATTTCAACGAGAGATGGGTACGCGGGTTGAGTTGAGTACAACATTTCACCCCCAGACAGACGGACAGTCTGAGCGCACTATTCGGATCTTGGAGGATATGTTGCGAGCTTGTGTGATTGACTTTGGTGGTTCGTGGGATGAGTTCCTACCACTTGCTGAGTTTGCCTACAACAATAGTTATCAGTCGAGTATTCAGATGGCCCCGTATGAGGCATTGTATGGTAGGCGGTGTAGATCCCCCGTGGGATGGTTTGAGCCTGGTGAGGTTAGATTGATAGGGACTGAGTTAGTCCGGGATGCTCTAGATAGAGCAAAGTTGATCCAGGAGAGGCTTCGTACAGCACAGTCTCGTTAGAAGAGTTATGCGGACCGTAGAGTTCGAGAGTTGTCTTTCATGGTTGGTGACAGAGTATTGTTGAAAGTTTCACCTATGAAGGGTGTCATGAGGTTTGGGAAGAAAGGAAAGTTGAGTCCCAGGTACATTGGTCCTTTTGAGATACTTAGGAGAGTTGGAGAGGTGGCATATGAGTTGGCATTGCCGCCCAGCTTATCCAGCGTTCATCCAGTATTCCATGTGTCTATGCTCCGGAAGTACATTGGAGATCCGTCTCATGTATTAGATTTCAGTACCATTCAGCTTGATGGTGATCTATCCTATGATGTGGAGCCTATTGCTATTTTGGGTTGTCAGGTGAGAAAATTGAGGTCTAAGGAGATTGCATCAGTTAAGGTTCGGTGGAGAGGTCGACCCGTGGAGGAGGCCACTTGGGAGGTCGAGCGGGAGATGCGGAGCAGATATCCTCACTTGTTTGAGACTTCAGGTATGTTTCTTGACCCACTCGAGGACGAGCGTTTGCTTAAGAGGGGGAGAATGTGACGACCCGGCCCGTCGTCACGGGAATTACCACCCCGTTATGTTGAAATTGTATGTTTTATGCTTTTATATCGGTGTTAAAGTCTATCGGGTGAGTTAGGAGTGAATTGGATTGAAAATGAGGCATATAGCCTTTGTGAAGGAAACTTGAATAAGGAAAGTCAACCCGGAGTTGACTATTTGGTTAGAGGGCTCGGAATCGGATTCGGATGATTCGGTTAGTTTCGAGAGGTGATTTGTGACTTAGGGGAGCGATCGGAATTGAATTTGGAGGCCCGGTGTAGAAATAGGCTTGAATTGGCTAAGGTTGAATTTTGGCGAAATCCGAACGGTAGGTGAGATTTTGATCCGGAGGTCGGAATGGAATTCCGACAGTTGCAGTAGCTCCGTTAGGTGATTTTGGATGTGCCTGAAAATTTCAGGTCATTCGGACGTCATTTGGTCGGGTTTTTGATTGAATGTGTAATTCGGAAAGTTTTAAGGAATTTAGGCTTGAATTCGATATGAATTATGGATTTTGATGTTGTTAGACGCGTTTTGAGGAATGGAGCAAGTTTGAATAAGGTATTAAGATGTGTTGGTGGCTTTGGTTGAGGTCCCGGGGGTCTCGGGATCACTTTTCGATGCCTAACGGGCAAATTTTGACCATGGAGTTGCTGCAGAAAATTGCAGTCAGTGATTGCTCTATGCGATCGCATAGTGTCATTGCGATCGCATAGAAGAGATTGGAGGGGTGAGAAAAATGTGCTATGCGATCGCATAGCAAGGGGTGCGATCGCATAGGTTTGTCAGACTGTGCATTGCGATCGCATAGACAGTGTTGCGATCGCAGAGAAGAAAAGATGAGGCCTGGAAGGTTGTGCTGTGCGATCGCGGGAGTGCATTGCGATCGCATAGAAGGGGAAATTGGCAGGAAAATTTAACTCTATGCGATCGCATAGGGTCATTGCGATCGCATATAAGGATTGGTCTGGCAGTGAAATTAAAACCAGAACAGAACGAGTCGCGGGTTCATTAACCCAAAACGCCATTTTTGAGTTCTAGAGAGAGAAACTCACGGGAATTGCTGGTAATTCATCGGGGATTCGTTGGAGGTAAGTTTTGTGGCTTAATTACATCATTTTAACATGAAATCCTTGGTTAAATCCCTGTAAATGGAAGATTAAAGGTGGGTTTGAGCCCTAGGCCTAAATTAAAGAAAAACACCGATTTGAGTGGGCAAATGGAGTCCGATTTTGGTAAATTTTATATGCCTAGACTCGTATCGAGATGAGGGTTCCGAATATGTGACTTTTGTAATTTTTCGACAAGCGTACCGAAAGTCGGGTTTTGACAACTTTGGGAATTATGATGTAAATTGAGTTATATTGATTGGGTGTCGTCCCATTGGCCTAATTTGTTGTGTTTCTACTGTATTTGATCAGATTCTACGCGTGCGGAGCTTGATTCTCGTGGCAAGGGCATTGCGGAGTAGTCGTCGCGCCGTATTGAGGTGAGTAATAGATGTGGGTGATGACCGGCGGGTTCGAAACCCCGGTATACCACTTTGTGACGCTGTATAGTGGCGAGACACGCACACTCTTGAGAGTGCGGGGTCGATCATGAACTGGAGACTATAGATTAGTCCGACCTGTTGATATTGTATTATTGGCTATTCTCGAGCCGTTGAACCTCCTTCTCGGACGGTTGAGTATATTGTGGGCTGTGAGCCAGTTATTGGATCCCGCGAGGATCGTTATCATTGTCTTATCATATAGACATGCTAGTTTACTACTAGTCAGCAGCTATTTCTGTTATTATGCTAATTCCAATCTCTGGAACTTGATATTACTGTTTTCCAACTGAAAAATGATAAAAGAGTTTTCAAAAACTACTTTTGAGCCTGCGAGGCTGTATCTGCATATTAGCTGACTAGTAGTGGATCGGGCTGCGCGCGCAGCGAGATATATGTTGGATCGGACTGCACGCCGCAGGAATATCTCTATGAGATGTGCTTGGGCTGTAGGAGCCCCTCCGGAGTCTGAACCCCCACGGTGAGCACGGGTACCCAAAATTGGAGTCGGGCTACGCGCCGTAGCGGTCATATCATGCATTGCATTGCATTTAGCTACATCTGCTAGCTGTTATGCTATTTATTGGTATTTGTTGGTACAGGTACAGTGAAGATTGATTCTATGACAGGGTAGCTGATTATAGCTTTACATAGTGCTTTATTGCGGATTTCTTATCTGCTGTCTTACCCTTGTTTATTACCACTGAGTCTGGCAGTACTCATTTTACTCCCTGCACCTTGTGTGCAGATCCAGGTACCTCTGAGCAGACTTGATTCGGTAGCTACTTGGAGGCATTGTGCGGGATAGTCGAGGTAGGTGCAGCGTCCGCAGGACCTGACTCCCCTTCTAGCTGTCATTTCTTATCTTGTTGTCTTTCCTTTCCGCACTGAGTTTGTTATAAATTTTATTACACTTATGTTCTTTAGAGGCTCATGACTCTTGACCCTTCGGTCTATGGGAGTTAGTATATTTTGGGACTTGGTTTCCCCGTTGTTGGTATAAGTATTACTATTGTTTCATATTTTGAAATGCTTAAATGGGCTAAAGAGAGCTTCTAGCTCCGTTATTGTTATTGATTGGTCAGGCTGGCTTAGTAATGCGCTGGGCGCCATCACGACCGGATTTGGGGTCGTGACAATCGGACTGCACGCCGCAGTAATATTGTGCTTGGGCTGTAGGAGCCCCTCCGGAGTCTGAACCCCACAGTGAGCACGGGTACCCAAATTGGATCGGGCTACGCGCCGCAACGGTCATATCATGCATTGCATTGCATTTAGCTACATCTGATAGCTGTTATACTGTTTTGCTGGTACTTGTTGGTACAGGTACAATGAAGATTAATTCTATGACAGGGTAGCTGATTATAGCTTTACATAGTGCTTTATTGCGATTTCTTATCTGCGCTGTCTTACCCTTGTTTATTACCACTGAGTCTGGCAGTACTCATTTTACTCCTTGCACCCTGTGTGCAGATCCAGGTACCTCTTAGCAGTGATCCGGTAGCTGTTCGAGGCGACATCTGTAGGATATTCGAGGTAGCTGCAGAGTCCACAGGACCCGATATTCCTTCCAACTGTCTTTTGATTCTGTATTGATATTTCTTTCCGCACTTGGTATCTTGTAAACCATTATTACACTTATGTTCTTTTTTAGAGGCTCATGACTCTTGACCCTTCGGTCTATGGGAGTTGGTGTGTGTTGGGACTTGGTTCCCCGTTTTCGATATATATATATATATATATTTCGGTCTATGGGAGTTGGTGTGTGTTGGGACTTGGTTCCCCGTTTCCGATATATATATATATCACTGTTGTTTCATGTTTTGATATGTTAATTGGGATAAAGAGAGCTCCTAGCTCCGTTGTTGTTATTGAGTGGTCAGGCTGGCCTAGCAGTGTGCTTGGCACCATCGCGACCGGATTTGGGGTCGTGACAATATAAAAATACAAATATGGGATAAAATACTTACTATAGAAGATATATACAATTTTGAATTACCCACAAGAGATATTTTACTAGGAATACCATTCTTAGATAAACTATACCCACATGTCATAACTAAAACACAAAATAGGAGCAAAAAGAGTTCTAAAAAAGAAAAGAAAAACAACTGATTGGATAAAAGGAAGTGAGAAAATAACACAAAAATTAGAAAATGAAAAAGAAGATACTATTAAAATAGAATTACTTATCATCATGTTATAATAATGTTATAAAGAATAATTTGAGCAAGTTTGCCATGGAAGTATGCTAAAATTAAACCTAGGCTAAGTCAATCCTAGCGGGAAACCGGTGAGGCGAGGATATGCCGTTTAGGGGAGTACCAAAGTTGAGGACATTGTTAGGGTAAATGATTAGAGCAAAGGGCCATGGTAGTGACCAGAAAAATTGTTCTTTATATCCTATTATTATATGATGAATATGATAGTAAAGTAAGAAGATTAGAAGGAATATCTTAAGAGCAATTGCAACACATGAAATAATGATAACATACCTACTAGATGAGATGGCAGATAATTATAAGATATTAATCTTTTATGTACTTAGAAGGATAACCGAACCTGAAATAAGAAAACATATATGGAATCAGATTCAAGAATACGAAAATCTAGTTTTAACAAAAATAATAAACCAAGAATGGAGTGAAGAACTAGAAGAAGTATATAACTATGACTATACTAATACATGGGATTTAGGACCCGAAACAGACTAAGATATGATAAATTACGAATATTTAAATTATTGGACAGAAAATGTGCTTGAAATAGCTAAAACCGAACAAAATATGAAAAATGATCTAGATAATTATATGCAAACTAAAAAAATCACACACATAGAGTCATTAAATAAAAATATAAAAATATTACTGTTATTAAAATCTCTAGCTAAAGAAAATTAGAATTTAGCATTTAACCAGCAATGAATCAAAAAATTAACCAGCTACCATCATAGGAAGTAACTAATCAACCTAAACAGCTAATCGGAGCTATATCCGACCCAACCCCCCAAAATGGTATCAGAGCTAAAGAAACTATTAGTAATAAACAAGATAGATTAAAATAAGCAGATAGAATTAAAAATGAATTATATGGATTATATTGTGAATTTAATTATTAAAAAATCTCTAAAAATAATAATAATAGACTAGAACAACTTATAGATATAATCTCAGAATTAGAATGAAAATTAATTATTCAACTTAAAAAATGAATAAAGAAGAATTTGTAATAGATGAAAAAACATATGAAAACCCAGAAGGGTTAAAAATAAAAATTGTACTTTCTAATATAGGAAGAAAATATAAGAAAATAGGAGACAACTTATATCTAATGTTAGAAACAGAATCACTAAAACTAGAAGATAGCTTAACTGCTTTAGTAAGAATAACAAGAGAAAATGAGGAGATAGATCGAAAATATGAGATAGAAAAAATTAAACAACAATCAAAAAGAGAAATAAAACAGATAGAAGAAACGAAAAATGCTAGAATAATAGAATTAGAAAAAGAATTAAACATGTTAAAAGAACTATACGAAACTAGACAAAAAGAAAAAGAACAAGAAAATAAATTACAACTTGAGATAAATAGATTCAAAGAACAATTACAAGAAGGAAAAGAAGAAAAGTTAGAAAATAATACAAAATTAGAAATAATTAGAACAGAAGAAATAAATGAACCAAATAATAATAGTGATTTAGAAAATTATTCAGAAACAAGCGAAACATATACGGAACTTTTAGAAAATATAGCACAAGTCGAAGAAAACGAAGAAGGTAGAAATGATCGTATAGAAATAAATGCTATAATAGATGAAAAACCTAGTACATCAAGAACAAAAGATACACAACCAGAACAGAAAAGTTATATAGATTATAATTATAAGAAAACATATAGGAATGATAAAGAACCAAGATATACAAAGTGGATTCCGACACAAATACCAACGACAATACAACATAATTTCCTAGACCTAGACTGTGTAAAAGATATAAATAAAACAATCCAGTTATGGGTAGGTTACATGACAAAACAAATTATTGTCACGACCCCAAATTCGATCGTGATGGCGCCCAGCATATTGCTAGGCCAGCCCTGACCAATCAACAACAATCACGAAGCCATAAGCTCACTATATCCAATTTAAGCAAAACAGTATAATCCAACAGTGATAGATATATTAAAAACAGGGAACCAAGTCCCAACACTTGCCAACTCCCATAGACCGAAGGGTCAAGAGTCATGAGCCTCTAATGAACATAGTGTATTAATGGTTTACAAGATACCAAGTGCGGAAAGATATAGTAATACAGAATCAAAAGACGACAGTAAGAAGGAATATCGGGTCCTGCGGACTCTGTAGCTACCTCGAATATCCTACAGATGTCGCCTCGAACAGCTACCGGATCACTGCTGAGAGGTACCTGGATCTGCACACAAGGTGCAGGGAGTAAAATGAGTACTGCCAGACTCAGTGGTAATAAATACAGGGGTAAGACAGCGTAGATAAGAAATCCACAGTAAAGCACAATGTAAAGCTATACCAATACCCTGTAACAGTTCAATACCAACAGTAGAGAGAACAATATTAACAACAAGTACAACAACTAGCAGGTGTAGCTAAATGCAATGCAATGCATGACATGACCGCTACGGCGCGTAGCCCGATCCAATTTGGGTACCCGTGCTCACTGTGGGGTTCAGACTCCGGAGGGGCTCCTACAGCCCAAGCACAATATCACTGCGGCGTGCAGTCTGATCCCACATATATACCGCTGCGGCGCGCAGCCCGATCACTACCAGTCAGCTAATATGCAAATACAGCCTCGCAGGCTCAAAAGTAGTTTTGAAAACCCTTTTATTATTTTTCAGTTGGAAAACAGTAATATCAAGTTCCAGAGATTGGAAATAGCATGATAACAGAAATAGCTACGGACTGGTAGTAACAAACATGTCAATATCATAAGACAATGATAACGGTCCTCGCGGGATCCAATAACTGTCTCACAGCCCACAAGTATACTCAACTGTCCAAGAAGGAGGTTCAACGGCTCAAAAGTAGCCAATATCACAATATAGTATGCGACCATCCGAGAAGAAGGTTCGACGGATCAAGAATAGCCTAATATCATAACACAGTATTCTCAACAAGTCGGACTAAGCCATAGTCCCCAATCACAATCGACCCCGCACTCACAAGAGAGTACGTGTCTCGCCGCTATACGGCGTCACAAAGTGGTATACCGGGGTTTCGAACCCGCTGGTCATCACCCACATCTATTACTCACCTCAATACAGCGCGACGACTACTCTGCAATGCACTTGCCACGAGAATCAAGCTCCGCACGTGTAGGATCTCCGACGAAACCCCGATGATTTCCCAGCAATCTCCCATCAATATCTTCTCTTGGAACTCAAAAATGGAGGTTTTGGGTATGGGGTTCGCGACTCGACTGTTCTGTTATATTAATTCACTAACTGCCAGGCGACCCTCTGCGATCGCAGCCCCAGGCTCGCGATCGCGATGAACAAATTCATCAGGCTCCAAAATTACTCCACGCGATCGCGACATACTCTACGCGATCGCATTGCTTCATGCCTCAATACTACGCTATCGCTTGATTCCACCCGCGATAGCACTGCTTCAAGACCCAGACCTACGCGATCGCACACTAAACATCGCGATCGCGATGCACAACCAGTCGACCTTACGCGATCGCATCACTCTTCCCGCGATCGCGAAGAACAAATTTTTCGGCCTCACACCAAAACACTACGCGATCGCAGAGCTTCCCAGCTTTACCCTACCCAATCGCGGACATAGCTTCGCGATCGCGAAGCACAAAAATCCTCTGCACTAATTGCAACAGAAACAGCAGTGCATTTGGCACAAAATGGTCCGTTTGGACCCAAGAATTCATCCCGTGGCCCCCGGGACCCCAACGAAAACCAACAACATGCTCCAAAACACGATACGAACTCGTTCCAATCATAAAAACACCATCTTAAACATCAAAATCACCAATTACACACGGATTCAAGCCTAAATTCCTTAAAGCTTTCTGAATTACACATTCGGTCAAAAACCCGACCAAACGACGTCCGAATGACCTGAAATTTTGCAGGCACATCCAAAATCACCTAACGGAGCTACTGCAACTGTCGGAATTCCATTCCGACTCCCGGATCAAAATCTCACCTACCGTTTGGATTTCGCCAAAATTTAACCTTAGCCAATTCAAGCCTATTTCTACACCGGAACTCCAAATTCAATTATGATCGCTCCCCTAAGTCACAAATCACCTCCCGGAACTAACCGAATCATCAGAATCCGATTCCAAGCCCTCTAACTAAATAGTCAACTCCGGGTTGACTTTCCTTATTCGAGTTTCCTTCAAAAAGGCTATATGCCTCATTTTCAATCCAATTCACTCCTAACTCACCCGATAAACTCTAACACTGGTATAAAAGCATAAAACATGTAATTACAACATAACGGGGTGGTAATTCCCGTGACGACGGGCCGGGTCGTAACATTCTCCGCCTCTTAAGCAAACGCTCGTCCTCGAGCGGGTCAAGAAACATACCTGAAGTCTCAAATAAGTGAGGATATCTGCTCCGCATCTCCCGCTCGATCTTCCAAGTGGCCTCCTCCACGGGTCAACCTCGCCACTGAACCTTAGCTGATGCAATCTCCTTGGACCTCAATTTTCTCACCTGACGACCCAAAATAGCAATAGGCTCCACATTATAGGATAGATCACCATCAAGCTGAATGGTACCGAAGTCTAATACATGAGACGGATCTCCAATGTACTTCCGGAGCATAGACACATGGAATACCGGATGAACGCTGGATAAGCCGGGCGGCAAGGCCAACTCATATGCCACCTCTCCAACTCTCCTAAGTATCTCAAAAGGACCAATGAACCTGGGACTCAACTTCCCTTTCTTCCCGAACCTCATGACACCCTTCATAGGTGAAACCTTCAACAATACTCTGTCACCAACCATGAAAGACAACTCTCGAACTCTACGGTCCGCATAACTCTTCCGGCGAGACTGTGCTGTGCGAAGCCTCTCCTGGATCAACTTTGCTCTATCCAGAGCATCCTGGACTAACTCAGTCCCTATCAATCTAACCTCACCAGGCTCAAACCATCCCACGGGGGATCTACACCGTCTGCCATACAATGCCTCATACGAGGCCATCTGAATACTCGACTGATAACTGTTGTTGTAGGCAAACTCGGCAAGTGGTAGGAACTCATCCCACGAACCACCAAAGTCAATCACACATGCTCGCAACATATCCTCCAGAATCTGAATAGTACGCTCAGACTGCCCATCTATCTGGGGGTGAAATGCTGTACTCAACTCAACCCGTGTACCCATCTCTCGCTGAAATGCTCTCCAAAACTGAGAAGTGAACTGAGTACCCCTGTCGGATATGATAGACACTGGGACTCCATGCAATCGGACAATCTCTCGAATAAAGATCGCCGCTAACCGCTCCGATGAGTAGGCGGTACTAACTGGAATGAAGTGAGCTCACTTGGTCGACCTATCCACAATCACCCATACGGAATCAAACTTCCTCGCCGTCCGAGGGAGTCCAGTAACAAAGTCCATAGTGATCCTCTCCCATTTCCACTCGGGAATATCAATGCGCTGAAATACACCACCGGGCCTCTGATGCTCATACTTAACCTGCTGACAATTAAGGCACCGTGCTACATGTCTGACAATGTCCATTTTCATCTTTCTCCACCAATAGTGCTGTTTCAAATCTTGATACATCTTCGCGGCTCCTGGATGGATAGAATACCGCGAGCTATGGGCCTCCTCCAGAATCAACTTACGAAGGACATCAACATTGGGCACACATATCCGGATCTGCATCCTCAATACGCCGTCACTATCAATGGTGACATCCCTAGCATCATTATGCTGAACTCTGTCTCTAAGAACAGCCAAATGTGGATCATCATACTGGCGCTCACGAATACGATCATATAGAGATGACCGAGATACCACACAAGCCAATACTCTGCTGGGCTCTGAAATATCTAAACTCACTAGCCGATTGGCTAGCACCTGAACATCATAAGCAAATGGCCTCTCCTCGACTGGAATATATGCCAAGCTCCCCATACTGACCGCCTTCCAGCTCAAAGCATCGGCCACCACATTGGCCTTTCCCAGATGATATAAAATAGTGATGTCATAATCCTTAAGCAACTCAAGCCATCTCCGCTGTCTCAAATTAAGGTCTTTCTGTTTGAACAAGTGCTGGAGACTACGATGGTCAGTATACACCTCACAAGACACGCCGTACAAATAGTGCCTCCAAATTTTCAAGGCATGAACAATGGCGGCTAGCTCCAAATCATGAACGGGATAGTTCTTCTCATGGGGCTTCAACTGCCGAGAAGCATAAGCAATCACTTTACCTTCCTGCATCAACACACAACCTATCCCCACTCTCGAGGCATCACAGTAAACAGTATATGAACCTGAAGTTGATGGCAATACTAACACTGTAGTTGTGGTCAAAGCTGTCTTGAGCTTCTGAAAGCTCTCCTCGCACTCATCCGACCATACGAATGGTGCACCCTTCCGGGTCAATTTAGTCAATGAAGAAGCAATGGATGAAAATCCCTGAACAAACCGGCGATAATACCCCGCCAAGCCAAGAAAACTCTTGATCTCTGTAGCTGAGGACGGTCTAGGCCAACTCTGCACCGCCTCTATCTTCTTCGGATCAACCTGAATACCATCACGAGACACCACATGTCCTAGAAATGCTACAGACTCGAGCCAAAACTCGCACTTGGAGAATTTAGCATATAGCTTCTCCTCCCTCAATCTCTGCAACACAATACTCAAATGCTGAGCATGCTCCTCCTAACTACGGGAGTACACTAGAATGTCATCAATGAACACAATCACAAATGAATCCAAATTGGACCTGAACACACTGTTCATCAGATGCATAAATGCTGCTGGGGCATTGGTCAGCCCAAACGACATCACAAGAAACTTATAATGACCATATTGGGTCCTGAATGCATTCTTCATAATATCCGAGTCCCTAATCTTCAGCTGATGATAGCCTGAACGAAGATCGATCTTAGAAAACACTCTCGCACCCTGTAACTGATCAAACAAATCATCTATGCGCGGTAGAGGGTACTTGTTCTTCACTGTCACTTTGTTCAATTGCCTTTAATCAATACACATTCGCATGGAACCATCTTTCTTTTTAACAAATAACACCGGCGCACCCCACGGGGACACACTAGGGATGAAACCTTTATCCAGAAGCTCTTGAAATTGCTCTTTCAGTTCTTTCAACTCAGCTGGTGCCATCCGATAAGGAGGAATGGATATGGGCTGAGTGCCCGACACCAAGTCAATGCCAAAATCAATATCCCTGTCCGGCGGCATGCCCGGCAGGTCTGAGGGGAATACATCTGGAAAATCCCTCACAACAGGTACAGAATCAATGCTAGGAGACTCAGCTCCCACATCTCTCACAAAAGCTAAGTACGATAAACACCCTTTTTCAACCATCTTCTGAGCTTTTAAGAACGAAATGACACGGCTAGGGACGAAATCGGTCGAACCCCGCCACTCAATTCTGAGAAATACCAGGAATGGCCAACGTAACTGTCTTAGCATGACAGTCCAATATAGCATGGTACGGAGACAACCGGTCCATACCCAATATAACATCAAAGTCCACCATCCCCAACAATAACAAATCTGCCTGGGTCTCCAGACCCCCAATAGATATAACACAGGATCTATAGACATGATCCACAACAATCGTATCACCCACGGGGGTGGATACATGAACAAGTAAATCAAGACTACCACGAGTCGCACCCAAATGATGTGCAAAATAAGAGGACACGTAAGAATATGTGGACCCTGGATCAAATAGAACAGAGGCATCTGCATCAGAGGCAACTGCATCACGCCTGTCAGGAAGAGCGGAGGCAACTGCATCACGCCTGTCAGGAAGTGCACAGAACCGTGCCTGGCCTCCACCAGATCTCTCCTCGCCTCTGGGGCGACCACGAGAAGAATGACCTCCACCTCTACTAGACTGAGATGGTGCTGAAGATGAGGGCTGGTCCCTCTGTTGAGTCCTGTCCCTACGGAGTCGCGGGCACTGTCTCCTCATGTGGCCAAACTCACCACACTCATAACATGCACCTGGTACTACAGAAGGGGACTGAAGGGAACCCCTCGCCACAGAAGAACCCTGGGCTGAAGAAGTAGGTGCTACACTCTGGGCTGGGAGGGCACTAAGTGATGACTGACCCTGTTGAAACCCCTATCGACCACGACCATAAGAATCTCTGCTCTGCTCTGGGCGGCCTAAATATGAAGGTCCAGATGAGCGACCTCTGCCCTGCTGGGAATGTCCTCTAGATGGAGCACCACTGAAAGTGCCAGAACCCCGAGGTCTCGTGGCCTCCCGCTCCTCTCTCTCTCGGCGACGATCTGCCTCAATGGAGCGTGCCATATCAACGACCTTCTCAAAAGATGATGACAGAACTCGCTCCCTGGTCATAAGAATGTGGATAGAATAGTTGAGGCCATCAATGAACCTCCTGATCCTCTTCCTATTAGTAGGGATCATCCATGTGGCGTGCCTCGCCAACTGTGTGAATCTGAGCTCATACTGGGTCACAGACATGTCGCCCTGAACCAACCACTCGAACTGGTGACATAGCTCCTCGCGACGAGACTGAGGTACATATTTCTCTAGAAAGAGAGTAGAGAACTGCTGCCATGTGAGAGGTGCTGCTCCTGCAGGTCTACGCCTCTCAAACTCTTCCCACCAATCAAATGCGGGACTAGTAAACTGAAAGGTAGTAAATGAAACTCCGCTGGACTCAAGAATACCAGCCGTCTGCAACATCCTCTGACACTTATCCAAGAAACCCTGGGCATCCTCGCCCTCAACGCCACTGAAATGGGGTGGCTGAAGTCTACCAAACCTCTCAAGACGGCGCTGCTCGTCCTCGGGCATAACCTGAACCATATGCTCTGGAGCTGGAGCTGGTGCAGCTGGAGGAATACCTGCTGCAACCACCTGAGCGGAGACCGCCTGCGGCGTCCGAAGTCCCCGAACAACCTCGCTCGGGTGTGCGAGGCTGCGGGGTCTGCCGACCACCACCTGTCCGAGATGTCGCTGCGGTGGCGATGGCCGAGACTACCGGAGCCAAACCGAACACACCGATAATATGCGAGCAAGAGTTTCCTGAAGACCGGGAATATCAATAGATATAGTCTGGCCCTGAACTGGGACTGCTGGAGCTTCAACCACTGGGGGTTGCTCCTGAACTGGTACAACGGGCGGGTCAGCTGGCACTGCCTCGGCCGCCCTACCTCTACCTCTAGCACGACCGCGCCCACGGCCTCTAACAGGTGGCAATGGAGGTCGTCCACCTCGTCCCGATGCTCGCGTTCTCGCCATCTGTGAGAGAATAGAATATAGAAGTTCAGTTCTCAGAACAACAAGATTGCACGACGGAGTTCAAGAAAAGTGAAGTGTTTCCTAAAGGTTCGTAGCCTCCCGAGGATAAGTACAGGCGTCCCCGTACCGATCCACAAGACTCTACTAACCGGCTCAAGACTCATGAGGCCTAGTAAACCTAGGCTCTGATACCAACTTGTCACGACCCCAAATCCGGTCATGATGGCGCCCAGCACATTGCTAGGCCAGCCTGACCAATCAACAACAATCACGGAGCCATAAGCTCACTGTATCCAATTTAAGCAAAACAGTATAATCCAACAGTGATAGATATATTAAAAACAGGGAACCAAGTCCCAACACTTGCCAACTCCCATAGACGGAAGGGTCAAAAGTCATGAGCCTCTAATGAACATAGTGTAATAATGGTTTACAAGATACCAAGTGCGGAAAGATATAGCAATACAGAATCAAAAGACAGTAAGAAGGAATATCGGGTCCTGCGGACTCTGCAGCTACCTCGTATATCCCACAGAAGTTGCCTCGAACAGCTACCGGATAACTGCTGAGAGGTACCTTGTAACGACCCGACCCGTCGTTAAAGGAATTTACCACCCCGTCATGTTGCAATTACATATTTTATGCTTTTATATCAGTGTTAGAGCCTATCGGGTGAGTTAGGAGTGAATTGAATTGAAAATGAAGCAAATAGCATGTTTGAAGTAAGTTTGAATATGGAAAGTCAACCTAGAGTTGACTATCGAGTTAGAGTGCTCGGAATCGGATTCTGATGATTCGACTAGTTTCGAGGGATCATTTATGACTTAGGAGAGCAATCATAATTGAATTTGGAGATCCGGTGTAGAAATAGGCTTGAATTGGCTAAGGTTGAATTTTGGCGAAATCCGATCGATAGGTTAGATTTTGATCCGGGAGTCGGAATGGAATTCCGACAGTTGTAGTAGCTCTGTTAGGGGATTTTGGATGTGCCTGCAAAATTTCAGGTCATTCGGACGTCGTTTGGTCGGGTTTTGATGGAATGTGTAATTTGGAAGTTTTGAAGAAACTTAGGCTTGAATCCGTGTGTAATTGGTGATTTTGATGTTTAGGATGGTGTTTTTATGATTGGAACAAATTCGTATCGTGTTTTGTAGTATGTTGGTGGTTTTTGTTGGGGTCCCGGGGGCCTCGGGATGAATTCGGGGGTCCAAACGGACCATTTTGTGCCAAATGCACTGCTGTTTCTGCTGCAATTAATGCAGGGAATTTTTGTGCTTCGCGATCGCGAAGCTATGTCTGCGATCGCGTAGGGTTAAGCTGGGAAGCTCTGCGATCGCAAGGTTGAGACTGCGATCGCGTAGTGTATCGAGATGAGGCTGGGAGATTGCTCTTCGCGATCGCAAGAGTAGTGATGCGATCGCGTGAGGTTGAGTGTTTGTGCATCGCGATCGCGGGTCGATGCGATCGCGTAAGGTCGTGTTCTTGAGCAGTGCAATCGCGACCCCTTTGATGCGATTGCGTAGGGTCGCTGAGTTGAGCACTGCGATCGCGTCCAGGCTCACGCGATCGCGTAGAGGAAAGTTGGCCGGCCAGGTTTTTGTGCATCGCGATCGCACGCCCAGTGCTGCGATCGCGTAGAGTAAACGGCCCAGGCAGTGAGTTTAAGTCCAGAAACATTTCATTACGGGTTCATACACCCCAAAACACCATTTTTGAGCCCTAGAGAGAAGAAATCATGGGAAAACGTTGGGAAATCATCGGGTATTCATCGGAGGTAAGTTTCTTGACTCAAAAACATCATTTTATGGTAGAATTAACATCAATCTTCATGAATTTGGGTAAAAATTGTGAAGGATTGTGGCCTAGATATTGAAAACGAAAATTTGGGTTTTGAAAGGCCAATCGAACTCCGATTTTGGTAAATTTTATATGTATGGACTCGTGGCGAGATGAGGGTTCTGGAAATATGAGTTTCGAAGTTTTTCGAGATGTGGGCCCGGGGCTCGGGTTTTGCAACTTTTGTGATTTTTGATATTTTTCGAGTTCATTCGATTGGGTTATGTTCCATTAGCCTATTTTGATATATTTGTACTGATTTTGGCTAGTTTGGACGTGCGTGGATGCCGGTTCGAGGATCTAAGGCATCGTGGGCATGACCTTTCGTCGGTTCGAGGTGGGTAATACTTGTAAATGATGTCCTGAGGGTTAGTAAACCCCGGACTTGCACATCTTAGTGCTGTGTCGAGGTGACTTGCACGTCGGATAACGGGCGTGGGGTAGAGCACCATTGGGGATTGTGACTTGGTCCGTCCTGCGTAATAAATAATAACACCTAATTGTTGAAATGAATTGGACTAATTATCATGTTTGGGCTTCGTGCCAATTATATGAATCATTCAGGGATTGGTATCATTGTTTTAATAACAATGTGCATATTTTATGCTAAATTTAAGGTTTAAAATGGTATTTTGCTATTCAGCATTTTTATAAGGTTATGAAAAAAACTTGAACAAGGTCTTAATAACATTTTTAGGCTGTGAGCTAATATGATATTGTTGCCCGTAGGGCTTTCTTGATTATTTGTTAGACTGATTGGGCCGAGGGCCATATGTTAGGGCATGACATTTCATGTGAGCATATGCATACACATGCATGGATCGGACTACACGCCGCAGTGGTATACGGATCGGGCTGCGCGCTGCAGCAGGTGTGATATTAATATTGTGCTTGGGCTGTAGGAGCCCCTCCGGAGTCTGAACCCCCACAGTGAGCACGGGTACCCAAATTGGATCGGGCTACACGCCGTAGCGGTCATATGCGTTGCATGGCATACATACATTGGTTTACGTGTACTACGTGGCATAACATTTAGCACTCATACATTACTGGCACACATGCATTAGTTGCCTTATTGACCGGATCTCCTGGTGCAAATTGATAAGGAGTGCTGAGCCCGAGAGGCTGATTTGAGTGCGGACTTGCACTGCTTGAGATTGCATCGAGGTATTAGTATATTATTATGAAAGAAAGTAGCTAAAATTGAGATTTCTAAATAATCTACTCACATATGCTTGAAAGGAATAAAAAGATAGTTCTGTATTGTGTAGCATGAGATAGTGCCTATCGTGGTTTTCTTCCCTTCAACATTATTAACTTTTATTACTGTTGAGTTGGAAGTACTCACACCCGACTCCCTGCACCTTGTGTGCAGATCCAGGTACATCACAGTGGAGCTGATTCTATTGCGGCTCGGGAGTGCTTTTGGACAATCGAGGTAGCTGCCAGCGTTCGCAGGACCTGATTCTCCAGTTTGTCTGTATTTTTGTTCTGATCATCCCACACTTGTGCACAGTTATATTCACTATTTACACTTTGTATACTCTGTAGAGGCTCATGACTCTTGACCCTTCGGTCTATGGGAGTTGGCACGTGTTGGGACTTGGTTCCCTGGTTTTAATATATCTATCACTATTGAATTATTTCCGTTATGCTTAAATTGGATAAAGTGAGCTTATGGCTCCGTGATTGTTGTTAATTGGTCGGGCTGGCCTAGCAGTGTGTTGGGCGCCATCACGACCGGATTTGGGGTCGTGACAAGTTGGTATCAGAGCCTAGGTTTACTAGGCCTCGTGAGTCTTGAGCCGGTTAGTAGAGTCTTGTGGATCGGTACGGGGACGCCTGTACTTATCCTCGGGAGGCTGCGAACCTTTAGGAAACACTTCACATTTCTTGGAATTCTTATCGTGCGCACTTGATTCGACTTGAGATATAATTTTTGAAATTCCTTCCACACGTCTGTGTACGCATCGAGCGCTCAGTAATGTAATTGCCTTATGGCTTGTGATTCCCCGATCGAGGGGCGAGATATAATCTCCATGAGTTCATGTTGGGCCAGTCGGGAGGACTTGAGGCCGGATCCTTGTCTATGGCTTGAGCACCAATGTATTAATTTTGCGAGTCGCTATTATGAAGTTCATACGGTCGGCACTGATCCTTATTGTGCAAATGGCAGTTTGATAATGGGAGAGCTGTAAGGTATTCAGTTCTTATTATGATTTGATATGTGGCCCTAGCTATGGGCGTGAGGAATAATTATCATATCTCGTAATTGGAAGGTAAAGTGCCTTATGTGTAGTGGAACGAGTTTAAACTCAGGAAGACTAAAGTGATTTTGATATGTGTTATGATTCGAGCAGGTACAACGCAGGTTCAAGTATAAATTGTGATAATATGATTCGTATAGTATTGAGATTTAATGTTGTTGAAATACATTGTGATATCTTGTTGAGTTGTGGATGTATTGTTAGAATGGTTTGGCGATTCTCTGGCAGGTGGATAGGCCAATTTACAAAGGAAACTCTGCCGGAATTTTTGAAAAATTTGGGACTTAGAAAGATTTATGTCACCTAAAGAAAGTGGGCTTATTGGTGGTGCGTGTATATCTGCAAGAATTACAGAAGAGCTAAGGTCTCTGATGATTCGAGTCTTTATCAAGGCTTGTAAATGACTTGAGTTTAATCTCATATTAACATTTCGGCATCACTTGAGTAATAATGATATGAGTGGTTGAAAGTGCTTTGATTAATGGCTTCGAGCTAAGTTGGGGAGGTTGCTATTGATTAACTAATTGCACTATTGTGTGCTATGTTGATTCTGTCTCTAAGTATGTTGGGAAATTCTGGTAAAGGTTATGGTGCTTCGTAGATCCGATGAAGTACTAGGGTGTTTTGAACTGCTGTTGGTAAAGAATATTCACCGTATAGAAAAGAAACATAGCTGATTGTATCTGTAAGTAATCACGTTCTGCGATGTCAGAGTTCTAATAAAACACGAGTGGGTCTACTCAATAGGACCGTTGAATTACAGCTGAATAAGGGTGAATGATGCCGAGAATGGTTTTGCAGTGTTCAAGATTTTGCTTGTAACACTCAGGTGCCTTAAGATTGTGCATGTGGCTAAAGATGTTGGTTTCGTTAGAAGAGATCAACACTTGTGTTATATCACGTGAATGAAGGGATTCTATGTAACTGTATTGGAAGGTAGTGATAACAAATTCAAATCGCATAAAGTTCTTCAAAATAAAGTGTGGTAGAATGTGGTACTTTTGGGAAACATTGAGAGATGAATCAGAAAGGAAACTGGGTAAATGGAACAACTTGTTAATAAACCAGAATGGTATAAAAAGGAATACGATTGATTCCTGGTATGTGGTTGAAGTAATGAGTCTTGCGGACATTGCAGCAAAGCTCTTGAGTGCTGGCAGTTGTGTAACTTGATATGGGTATAAGGACTCAGTCCTGGCAGTTAAACTTGTGCAACGAATGGGAAGAAAGAGTGTGATGTGTTTTACCGGGATTTGAAAATGAGTATATTTCCTGTTGATATGCAAGGCTTGGAAAGTCCTTGACTAGTTGAGTGCGCCGATGTTTGAGGCGGAGGAAAGGGATATGAATTTCCATGTTGTCTTAGTGTGATATGGTATACACGAAGTGTTAAGGAAAGTTGATAGTGGAATATTCAAGGTTTTGAGACCAGTTCATAATATACGGGAAGTCAATAAAATTATTGAGCAGCGCGAGCAGTTGCAGGTGATTTAAGAATCAATCTTTCTGATGATTTATGAAAATGGTACTGCTATTCTATTAACTTGGCAGGGAATATGATCCAAAAAGGACAAGGTAATGTAAACTGATGATATCCAGTGGTATGGTGGTATTCTCTCGTTGGATCGACTATAATAACCGAGTCGTTGATGGCATAGTGAAATTTTTGAATGGCTGTCGTGGTATGAGTGGACGCTTGATGTGCGTTATGTAATTGTACGGATGTCACGACCCCGAATCCGGTCGTGATAGCGCCCAGCACATTGCTAAGCCAGCCTGACCAATCAATAACAATAATGGAGTTAGAAGCTCTCTTTAGCCCATTTAAGCATATCAAGTCATAAACAATAGTGATATATATATATATCAAACAGGGAACCAAGTCCCAAAACATACCAACTCCCATAGACCGAAAGGTAAAGAGTCATGAGCCTCTACAGAGTATACAGTGTGTAAATAGCGAATATAACTGTGCACAAGTGTGGGGTGATCAGAACAAAATATAGACAAACTGGAGAATCAGGTCCTGCGAACGCTGGCAGCTACCTCGACCGTCCAAAAGCACTCCCGAGCCGCAATGGAATCAGCTCTGCTGTAATGTACCTGGATCTGCACACAAGGTGCAGGGAGTCGGGTGTGAGTACTTCCAACTCAGCGGTAATAAAAGTTAATAATGCTGAAGGGAAGAAAACCACGCAAGGCACTATCTCTTGCTACACAATACAGAACTATCATAAAACTTCAAAACACTATCATTTTATTCCTTTTCAGCATATGTGAGTAGATTATTAGAAATCTCAATTTTTTTTAACTACTTTCTTTTATTATAACATACCAATACCTGGGAGAATCTCAAGCAGTGCAAGTCAGCACTCAAATCAGTCTCTCGGGTTCAGCACTCCTTAACAATTTATACAAGGAGATCTTGGTCAATAAAGCAACAAATGCACATGTGCCGGTAAAGTATGAGTGCTAAAATGTTATGCCACGTAGTACACGTAAACCAATGTATGTATGCCATGCAATGCATATGACCGCTACGGCGTGTAGCCCGATCCTTTTGGGTACCCGTGCTCACCTGGGGGTGTCCAGACTCCGGAGGGGCTCCTACAGCCCAAGCACAATATCAATATCACACCTGCTGCGGCGCGCAGCCCGATCCATATACCACTGCGGTGTGCAGTCTGATCCATGCATGTGTATGCATATGCTGACATGAATGTCATGCCCTAACATATGGCCCTCGTCCCCAATCAGTCTAACAAATAATCAAGAAAGCCCTACAGGCAACAATATCATATTAGCTCACAGCAAAAATGTTATTAAGACCTTGTTCAAGTTTTTCATAACCTTATAAAAATGCTGAATAGCAAAAATCCCATTTTAAACCTTAAATTATAATAAAATATGCACAGTGTTATCAAAACAGTGATACCAATCCTTGAAGGATTCAAATAATTGGCACGAAGCCCAAACATGATAATTAGTCCAATTCATTTTAACAATTAGGTGTTATTATTTATTATGCGGGACGGACCAAGTCACGATCCCCAATGGTGCTCTACCCCACGCCCGTTATTCGGCGTGCAAGTTACCTCAACACAGCACTAAGATGTGCAAGTCCGGGGTTTACTAACCCTCAGGACATCATTTACAAGTATTACCCACCTCGAACCGACGAAAATTCATGCCCGCGACGCCTTAGCTCCTCGAACCGGCATCCACGCACGTCCAAACTAGCCAAAATCAGTACAAATATATCAAAATAGGCTAATAGAACATAACCCAATCGAAAGAACTCGAAAAATATCAAAAATCACGAAATTTGCAAAACCCGAGCCCCGGGCCCACATCTCGAAAAATTTAGAAACTCATATTTCCAGAACCCTTGTCTCGCCACGAGTCCATACATATAAAATTTACCAAAATCGGAGTTCGATTGGCCTTTCAAAACCCAAATTTTCGTTTTCTATATCTAGGCCACAATCCTTCACAATTTCTACCCAAATTCATGAAGCTTGATGTTAATTCTACCATAAAGTGATGTTTTTGAGTCAAGAAACTTACCTCCGATGAATACCCGATGATTTCCCAGCGTTTTCCCGTGATTTCTTCTCTCTAGGGCTCAAAAATGGTGCTTTGGGGTGTATGAACCCGTAATGAAATGTTTATGGACTTAAACTCACTGCCTGGGCCATTTACTCTACGCGATCGCAGCACTGGGCGTGCGATCGCGATGCACAAAAACCTGGCTGCCAACTTTCCTCTACGCGATCGCGTGAGCCTGGACGCGATCGCAATGCTCAACTCAGCGACCCTATGCGATCGCATCAAAGGGGTCACGATCGCACTGCTCAAGAACACGACCATACGCGATCGCATCGACCGACCCGCGATCGCGATGCATAAACACTCAACCTCACGTGACCGCATCACTACTCCTGTGATCGCGAAGAGCAATCTCCCAGCCTCATCTCGATACCATACGCGATCGCAGTCTCAACCTTGCGATCACAGAACTTCCCAGCTTAATCCTACGCGATCGCAGACCTAGCTTCGCGATCGCGAAGCACAAAAATCTTCTGCACTAATTGCAGCAGAAACAGCAGTGCCTTTGGCACAAATTGGTCCGTTTGGACCCCCGAATTCATCCCGAGGCTCCCGGGACCCCAACGAAAACCACCAACATGCACCAAAACACGATACGAACTTGTTCCAATCATAAAAACACCATCCTTAACATCAAAATCACCAATTACACACGGATTCAAGCCTAAGTTTCTTCAAAATTTCTGAATTGCTCATTCAATCAAAAACCCGACCAAACGATGTCCGAATGACCTGAAAATTTGCAGGCATGTCCAAAATCACCCAACGGAGCTACTGCGACTGTCGGAATTCCATTCCGAGCCCCGGATCAAAATCTCACCTACCGTTCGGATTTCGCCAAAATTCAACCTTAGCCAATTCAAGCCTAAAACTACACCGAGCCTCCAAATTCAATTCCGATTGCTCTCCTAAGTCATAAATGATCTCCCGAAACTAGTCGAATCATCAGAATCTGATTCCGAGCACTCTAACTCGATAGTCAACTCTAGGTTGACTTTCCATATTCAAACTTCCTTCAAACATGCTATTTGCTTCATTTTCAATTCAATTCACTCCTAACTCACCCGATAGGCTCTAACACTGATATAAAAGCATAAAACATGTAATTGCAACATGACGGGGTGGTAATTCCCGTAACGATAGGCCGGGTCATTACATTCTCCCCAACTTAAACAATCGCTCGTCCTCGAGCGTATTCAGAGTTGTACTAGAAGCAACCCAATAGCTGAATGACCTTACCAAGCATATATTCGGGCGATCATACGTCACCCTATCTCACATAAGTCCGAAAACACCATATAGTCAAAATGTCACAGACCATCTGGACCATAAATCACATTGCACTTTCTGAAATCATATGCCAAATACAAATCCCATGGCTATACTCAGGATACACTCGAATCCACTGCAATAACCCACATTCACTACTCCGGGTGAGATCATATGATGTATCGACAACCCCATCACTCGAGATGATAGTCTCTAATCACAACAACTGGCCATAATAACCAAATACTAGTTGAAAACCTCTTTCATTAGATAGATTCTTATTCCAACACCTCCATATCCTGCCCACGGCAGCTGAAGCATGCGATATACCGAACCCATCTCTCAGGTTAACCATTCGTGAATCTATTTCCCTTTTTAAAACTCATACCACGATAGGTTTCGGAGCCAAACCTCGATTTTTACCTTTCTAACAAGCTAAGATCCAATATGCTTGTATTCATTAATGACTCCAACGGTCATTTCGATCATAACACACCACACTGGTGACATGACATCTCAACCACCGGCCTAAGCCATAACGAGCACAACATAGGCTCCAATAGAAACGTCTGTACATACTCGAATCATAACAACTCAAATCATGATAACTGTCTCCAGCAAAAGAACTGCAATTCAATTCCTCTGTGCCATCATAACATAGAACTGAGATCGCGTCTCGCATTATAGAAATAGAGTACCTGAATCCTTCTCGAGAGGTCATAACATCACGTGGCCTTGCCAAGACACGTGATTCTATCCCAACATTATTACTCATGAAGAACCTCAAGCCACTAAGCTCAAACGGTTAGCCACGCACAGATCTAGGTCTTGAACCCAAGAAATCAACCTCATCCACGGTGAAACAATTAACGTATGCTATTAAATCCTGAAAGGACACAACCGATGTTCCATTCGCCAAGCGATACTCAAAACGGACTTTTCCTCAGAAGCGAGGAAGTATTGTATACCAGGTAGCATATAACTAACTATATTTTCACAATATTCTGTTGCGGCGTGCAACCCGCTCCAATGACATACCCGTGGCGGCGTGCCACCCGATCCGGATACCATACATGTGGCGGCGTGCCACCCGATCCAAATAACCCGTGGCGGCGTGCCACCCGATCCACGCATAAATCTCGCAAAAGGAAATGCATATCGAGTCGAATTTTCTCATTACAGCAAACATATATATATATATATAGCCTCAAGCTCGGCCACATGAAATGCATCCGACAACGTTTCTCAATACTGGAACTGAATCAATGGTAGATACCTCTACACTGACATCCGCCACTAAGGTCCAACTAACAAAGCAATGCCTACCAGCCGTCCGTTGGTCCTGGGTACAACTACTCTGTTGGAGCATACTCTGATGCTCTCTGCTACGCAATTTGTGCCATTTTCCGACATAGCCCATATCACATTAGTCTAGACAACCTGGCTTATGTCAACCAGTCTGAAATAAGGTATCATAACCCAAATTCATCATATCAAGCTAAGAGCTAAACGGTGCTGATACACACGATATACAACCACTGGATAGGCGGATTACGAGAACTTCTAGTCTCCAACACATATATAACACATGAATCGCTATATCTGGTTCCACACTCCACCGTACGAATACATAACGCACATCAAGCGTCCATTCATACCATGACAGCCATTCAGAAATTTCACTATGCCATCAACGACTCGGTTATTATAGTCGATCCAACAAGAGAATACCACCATACCACTGGATATCATCAGTTTACATTACCTTGTCCTTTTTGGATCATATTCCCTGTCAAGTTAATAGAATAGCAGTACCATTTTCTTAATTTATCAGAAAGATCGATTCTTAATTCACCTGCAGTTGTCCGCGCTGCTCAATAATTTTATTGACTTCCCATATATTATGAACTGATCTCAAAACCTAGAATATACCATTATCAACTTTCCATAACACATCGTGTATACCATATTACACTAAGACAACATGGAAATTCATATCCCTTTCCTCCGCCTCAACATCGGTGCACTCCACTAGTCAAGGACTTTCGTGATCCCATATAGAAGAAAACTCATTACACACTCCACGCTTCGCATACCGACAGGAGTATACTCATTTTCAAACCATGATAAAACACATCACAAACTATTTCTTCCGATTCGTTGCATAAGTTTAACTGCCAGGACTGAGTCCTTATACCCATATCAAGTTACACAACTGCCAGCACTCAAGAGCTTTGCTGCGATGTCTGCAAGACTCATTACTTCAACCACACACCATGAATCAATCGTATTCCTTTTTATACCATTCTAGTTTATTAACAAGTCGTTCCATTTACCTAGTTTCCTTTCTGATTCATCTCTAATTTTATATCAGTCTTTACTATAGTACCATAATACATCAACTCATGTTACCACACGAGACTCGTACACAAGACCACACGGTCTAAGACCCATAGGCCACTGAATAATCTCTCAATGTTTCCCAAAAGTACCACATTCTACCATACTTTATTTTGGAGAACTTTCTGCGATTTGAATTCGTTTTCATTACCTTCCCATACGGTTACATAGAATCCCATCATTCACATAATATAACACAAGTCTTGATCTCTTCTAACGAAACCAACATTTTTAGCCACATGCACAATCTTAAGACACGTGACTGTTACAAGTAAAATCTTAAACACCGTAAAACAAATTCTCGGGCGTCATTCACCCTCATTCAGCTGTAATTCAACTGTCTTATTGAACAGAACCACTCGTGCCTTGCTAGAACTCTGACATCGCAGAATATGACCACATACAACTACAATTAGCTATCTTTCCTTTCTATACACCGAACATTCTTTACCAACACAGGTTCACAACATCCTAGTATTTCTTCAAATCTACGAAGCACCATAAGCCTTTATCAAAATTTCCCAACATACCTAGAGATAGAGCCAACACAGCACACGACAGTGCAATCAGATAATCAATAACAACCTCCCCAACTTAGCTTGAAGCCATTCATCAAAGCACTTTCAACCACTCATATCATTATTACTCAAGTGATGCCGAAATGTTAATATGAGATTAAACTCAAGTCATTTACAAGCCCTGGACAGAGACTCGAATCATCAGAGACCTTAGCTCTTCTGCAATTCTTGCGGATATACATGCACCACCAATAAGCCCACTCTCTTTAGGTGACAGAAATCTTTCTAAGTCCCAAATTTTCCAAAACTTTCAGCAGAGTTTCCTTTGTAAATTGGCCTATCCACCTGCCCGAATCATAACACATATCAAAATCACTTTAGGCTTCCTGAGTTTAAACTCGTTCCACTACACATAAGGCACTTTACCTTCCAATTACGAGATATGATAATTATTTCTCACGCCCATTGCTAGGGCTACATATCAAATCACAATAAGAACTGAATACCTTACAGCTCTCCCATTATCAAACTGCCATTTGCACAATAAGGATCAGTACCCGTCGTATGAACTTCATAATACCGACTCGCAAAATTAATACCTTGGTGCTCAAGCCATAGACAAGGATCCGGCCTCAAGTCCTCCCGACTGGCCCAACATGAACTCATGGAGATTATATCTCGCCCCTCGATCGAGGAAATCACAAGCCATAAGGCAATCACATTACCGAGCGCTCGATGCGTACACGGACGTGTGGAAGGAATTTCAAAAATTATATCTCAAGCTGAATCAAGTGCGCACGATAAGAATTCCAAGAAATGTGAAATGTTTCCTAAAGGTTCGCAGCCTCCCGAGGATAAGTACAGGCGTCCCCGTACCGATCCACAAGACAGGACTATGGGTTCAATTCTCGGAGATCCTCTGTTATTGTTATAATGGACTACTGCCACGACCCCGAATCCGGTCGTGATGGTGCCCAGCACATTGCTAAGCCAGCCTGACCAATCAATAACAATAACGGAGCTAGAAGCTCTCTTTAGCCCATTTAAGCATATCAAGTCATAAACAATAGTGATATATATATATATATCAAACAGGGAACCAAGTCCCAAAACATACCAACTCCCATAGACCGAAGGGTCAAGATTCATGAGCCTCTACAGAGTATACAGTGTGTAAATAGCGAATATAACTGTGCACAAGTGTGGGATGATCAGAACAAAATATAGACAAACTGGAGAATCAGGTCCTGCGAACGCTGGCAGCTACCTCGACTATCCAAAAGCACTCCCGAGCCGCAATGGAATCAGCTCTGCTGTAATGTACCTGGATCTGCACACAAGGTGCAGGGAGTCGGGTGTGAGTACTTCCAACTCAGCGGTAATAAAAGTAAATAATGCTGAAGGGAAGAAAACCACGCAATGCACTATCTCTTGCTACACAATACAGAACTATCATTAAACTTCAAAACACTATCATTTTATTCCTTTTCAGCATATGTGAGTAGATTATTAGAAATCTCAATTTTTTTTAACTACTTTCTTTTATTATAACATACCAATACCTGGGAGAATCTCAAGCAAGTGCAAGTCAGCACTCAAATCAGCCTCTCGGGCTCAGCACTCCTTAACAATTTATACCAGGAGATCTGGTCAATAAAGCAACAAATGCACATGTCCCAGTAAAGTATGAGTGCTAAAATGTTATGCCACGTAGTACACGTAAACCAATGTATGTATGCCATGCAATGCATATGACCGCTACGGCGTGTAGCCCGATCCTTTTGGGTACCCGTGCTCACTGGGGGTGTCCAGACTCCGGAGGGGCTCCTACAGCCCAAGCACAATATCAATATCACACCTGCTGCGGCGCGCAGCCCGATCCATATACCACTGCGGCGTGCAGTCCGATCCATGCATGTGTATGCATATGCTCACATGAATGTCATGCCCTAACATATGGCCCTCGGCCCCAATCAATCTAACAAATAATCAAGAAAGCCCTACGGGCAACAATATCATATTAGCTCACAGCAAAAATGTTATTAAGACCTTGTTCAAGTTTTTCATAACCTTATAAAAATGCTGAATAGCCATAATTCCATTTTAAACCTTAAATTTAGAATAAAATATGCACAGTGTTATCAAAACAGTGATACCAGTCCTTGAAGGATTCAAATAATTGGCACGAAGCCCAAACATGATAATTAGTCCAATTCATTTTAACAATTAGGTGTTATTATTTATTACGCGGGACGGACCAAGTCACGATCCCAATGGTGCTCTACCCCATGCCCATTATTCGGCGTGCAAGTCACCTCAACACAGCACTAAGATGTGCAAGTCCGGGGTTTAACTAACCCTCAGAACATCATTTACAAGTATTACCCACCTCGAACAGACGAAAACTCATGCCCGCGACGCCTTAGCTCCTCGAACCGGCATCCACGCACGTCCAAACTAGCCAAAATCAGTACAAATATATCAAAATAGGCTAATGGAACATAACCCAATCGAAAGAACTCGAAAAATATCAAAAATCACGAAATTTGCAAAACCCGAGCCCCGGGCCCACATCTCAAAAAATTTCGAAACTTATATTTCCAGAACCCTCGTCTCGCCACGAGTCCATACATATAAAATTTACGAAAATCGGAGTTCGATTGGCCTTTCAAAACCCAAATTTTCGTTTTCTATATCTAGGCCACAATCCTTCACAATTTCTACCCAAATTCATGAAGATTGATGTTAATTCTACCATAAAGTGTTGTTTTTGAGTCAAGAAACTTACCTCCGATGAATACCCGATGATTTCCCAGCGTTTTCCCATGATTTCTTCTCTCTAGGGCTTAAAAATGGTGCTTTGGGGTGTATGAACCCGTAATGAAATGTTTCTGGACTTAAACTCACTGCCTGAGCCATTTACTCTACGCGATCGCAGCACTGGGCGTGCGATCGCGATGCACAAAAACCTGGCTGCCAACTTTCCTCTACACGATCGCGTGAGCCTGGACGCGATCGCAGTGCTCAACTCAGCGACCCTACGCGATCGCATCAAAGGGGTCGCGATCGCACTGCTCAAGAACACGACCTTACGCGATCGCATCGACCGACCCGCGATCGCAATCGCGATGCACAAACACTCAACCTCACGCGATCGCATCACTACTCCTGCGATCGTGAAGAGCAATCTCCCAGTCATCTCGATACCCTACGCGATCGCAGTCTCAACCTTGCGATCGCAGAACTTCCCAGCTTAACCCTACGCGATCGCAGACCTAGCTTCGCGATCGCGAAGCACAAAAATCTTCTGCACTAATTGCAGCAGAAACAGCAGTGCCTTTGGCACAAATTGGTCCGTTTGGACCCCCGAATTCATCCCGAGGCTCCCGGGACCCTAACGAAAACCACCAACATACTCCAAAACACGATACGAACTTGTTCCAATCATAAAAACACCATCCTAAACATCAAAATCACCAATTACACACGGATTCAAGCCTAAGTTTCTTCAAAATTTCCGAATTGCTCATTCAATCAAAAACCCGACCAAACGATGTCCGAATGACCTGAAAATTTGCAGGCATATCCAAAATTACCCAACGGAGCTACTGCGACTGTCGAAATTCCATTCCGACCCCCGAATCAAAATCTCACCTACCGTTCGGATTTCGCCAAAATTCAACATTAGCCAATTCAAGCCTAAAACTACACCTGGCCTTCAAATTCAATTCCGATTGCTCTCCTAAGTCATAAATGATCTCCCGAAACTAGTCGAATCATCAGAATCTGAATCCGAGCACTCTAACTTGATAGTCAACTCTAGGTTGACTTTCCATATTCAAACTTCCTTCAAACATGCTATTTGCTTCATTTTCAATTCAATTCACTCCTAACTCACCCGATAGGCTCTAACACTGATATAAAAGCATAAAACATGTAATTGCAACATGACGGGGTGGTAATTCCCGTAACGATAGGCCGGGTCGTTACAACGGAGAAGTACGAAATTAGGCATGGTGATTCACGTGTTATATATGTGTTGGAGACTTGAAGTCCTCGTTAGTCCGCATATGCAGTGGTTGTATATCGTGTGCATCGGCACCGTTTTGTGAATTATTGGAAATCGGAAGCCCTAGAGGCTCTCTCTTAACTTGATAAGACGAATTCAAACTATGATACTTGATTGCTGACTAGTTGTCATGGGTCAGGTTGTCTAGACTAATGTGATATGAACTATCTCGGAAAATGGCACAAATTGTGTAGCAGAAAGCATCAGAGTATGCTCCAACAAAGTATTTGTACCCAGGACTAGCGGACGACTGGTAGGCATTGCTTTGTCAGTTGGACCTTAGGGGCGGATGTTAGTGTAGAGGTATCTACCATTAATTCAGCTCCAGTATTGAGAAACGTTGTCAGATGCGTTTCATGTGGCCGAGTTTGAGGCTATATGTATATATATGTTTGCTATAATGAGAAAATTCGACTCGATATGCATTTCCTTTCGCAAGATTTATGCGTGGATCGGGTGGCACGCCGCCACGGGTTATTTGGATTGGGTGGCACGCTGCCACAGGTATGGTATTTGGATCGGGTGGCACGCCGCCACAGGTATGGTATCTGGATCGGGTGGCACGCCGCCACGGGTATGTCATTGGAGCGGGTTGCACGCCGTAACAGAATATTGTGAAATTATAGTTAGTTATAAGCTACCTGGTATAAAATACTTCCCCGCTTCTGAGGAAAAGATCGTTTTGAGTATCGCTTGGCGAATGACACATCGGTTGTGTCATTTCAGGATTTAATAGCATACGTTAATTGTTTCACCATGGGTGAGGTTGATTGCTTGGGTTCAAGACCTAGATCTGTGCGTGGCTAACCGTTTGAGCTTAGTGGCTTGAGGTGCTTCATGAGTAATAATGTTGGGATAGAATCATGAGTCTTGGCAAGGCCATGTGATATTCAGGTACTCTATTTCTATAATGCGAGACGCGATCTCAGTTCTATGTTATGATGGCACAGAGGAATTGAATTGCAGCTCTTTTACTGGAGACAGTTATCATGATTTGAGCTGTCATGATTCTAGTGTGTGCGGACGTTTCTATTGGAGCCTATGTTGTGCTCGTCACGGCTTAGGCCGGTGGTTGAGATGTCATGTCACCGGTGTGGTGTGTTATGATCGAAATGACCATTGGAGTCATTAATTAATACGAGCATATTGGATCTTAGCTTGTTAGAAAGGTAAAAATCGAGGTTTGGCTCCGAAACCTTTTCTGGTACCAGTTTTAAAAGGGAAATAGATTCACGAATGGTTAACCTGAGAGATGGGTTCGGTATATCGCGTGCTTCAGCTGCCGTGGGCAGGATATGGAGGTGTTGGAATAAGACTCTATCTAATGAAAGAGGTTTTCAGCTAGTATTTGGTTATTGTGGCCCAGTTGTTGTGATTAGAGACTATCGTCTCGAATGAGTGGGTTGTCGATACATTATATGATCTCACCCGGAGTAGTGAATATGGGTTATTGCAGTGGATTCGAGTGTATCCTGAGTATAGGCATGGGATTTGCAATTGGCATATGATTTCAGAAAGTACAAGGTGATTTATGGTTCAGATGGTCTGTGAAATTTTGACTATATGGTGTTTTCGGACTTATGTGAGATAGGGTGACGTATGAACTATTGAGTTAGAGTGCTCGGAATTGGATTCTGATGATTCGACTAGTTTCGGGAGGTCATTTATGACTTAGGAGAGCAATCAGAACTGAATTCGGAGGTACGATGTAGAATTAAGCTTGAATTGGTAAAGTTAGTATTTTGGCGAATTCCGGTTGATAGGTGAAATTTTGATCCGACGGTCGGAATGAAATTCTGAAATTTTCTGTAGCTCTGTTATGTCATTTTGGACTTGTGTACAAAATTTGAAGTCAATCGGACTTGATTTGATAGGTTTCGGCATCGAAAATAGAAGTTGGAAGTTCTAAAGTTCATAAAGCTTGGATTGGAGGTTGATTCATGATTTTAGCGTTGTTTGTTGTGATTTGAGGCCTCGAGCAAGTCCGTAATATATTATGAGACTTGTTAGTATACTTTGTTGGGATCTCATGAGGCTCGGATAAATTTTGGAACAGTTTTTGGAAGCTTTTTGCCGTTTTGAGCATAAATGTAATGATCCAAAGGTCTATTTTTAGTTCTAGAGATTGAAATTTGATTTCGAGACTTCGAGAATTTAGATAATGAATTATAGGACTGATCTGGAAAGTTTGGTCTAATTTCATCAAGTCGCGATTGGGTTTTTGACGCGAAATGTGAATTCATTGTTTAACGAGCAAAATTGATGTTGCACTGAGTAAATGAGGTCCAAATTCAGTTTTGTTGGAACCACTGGATCCGTATCAAAATTACGGAGTCATAGGAAAAAGAATCGTCGAATTCCGAGTTCGTATGATTGAGTTATAGCATTTTTAGTGAAATAAAAAGCTGCTGCAATTTTCTGGGGCAAATCTGTTATTTTCGCTTCTGCGATGAACAGTACCGCAGAAGCGATGAACAGTGAAATCGCACCTGCAGTGAACAGTAACCGCAGATGCGAAAATCACTGGACATTTAATTTGGGGCAGTCCGAGATGTTTCTTCATTTTCGGAGCTATGGAGCTCGGATTGAAGCGATTTTCGAAGCGATTTTCACCATATGGATGGGGGTAAGTGTTCTATATCCAAAAGTGATTATATTTAATGATTCCATGGTTATTTTCATCAAGTATTAGTGAATCAATGGAAGAAATCGGAGTAAATTTATAAACTTTTCAAAAACGAAAATTTAGGATTTGAAGGGCCATTTGTGGTCCGATTTGGGAGTTCTTGGTATGTACGGACTCGTGGAGAGACGAGGATTCCGAAAATATAAATTTCATAATTTTTTTGAGACGTGGGCCCGGGGCTCGGGTTTTGCCAATTTTGTGATTTTTAGTATTTTTCGAGTTCTTTCGGTTGGGTTATGTCCCATTAGCATATTGTGATATATTTGCCCTGACTTCTATTAGATTTGACGCGCGTGAAGGACGTTTTGAGGGGAAAAGGCGTCGCGGGCTAGAGAATTCGCCGGTTCGAGGTGGGTAATACTTGTAAATGATGTTCTGAGGGTTAGTAAACCCCGGACTTGCACATCTTAGTGCTGTGTTGAGGTGACTTGCACGCCGGATAACGGGCGTGGGGTAGAGCACCATTGAGGATTGTGACTTGGTCCGTCCCGCGTAATAAATAATAACACCTAATTGTTTGAAATAAAATTGACGCCTCAATAAAGATATTAATTATCATGAATTGGACTAATTATCGTGTTTGGGCTTCGTGTCGATTATTTGAATCCTTCAGGGATTGGTATCATTGTCTTGATAACACTGTGCATATTTTTATCTAAATTTAAGGTTTTAAATGGTAATTTTCTATTCAGCATTTTTATAAAGTTGTGAAAAACTTGCACAAGGTCTTAATGACATTTTTAGCTGTGAGTTAATATGATACTGTTGCCCGAGGGGCTTTCTTGATTATTTGTTAGACTGATTGGGGCCGAGGGCCATATGTTAAGGCATGACGATTTATGTGAGCATATCCATACACATGCATGGACCGGACTGCACGCCGCAGTGGTATATGGATCGGGCTGCGCGCCGCAGCATGTGTGATATTGATATTGCGCTTGGGCTGTAGGAGCCCCTCCGGAGTCTGAACCCCCACAGTGAGCGCGGGCGCCTTTGCATGGATCGGGCTACACGCCGTAGCGGTCATATGCATTGCATGGCATACATACATTGGTTTACGTGTACTACGTGTCATAACATTTAGCACTCATATATTACTGGCACACATGCATTATTTGCCTTATTGACCAGATCTCCTGGTGGAAATTGTTAAGGAGTGCTGAGCCCAAGGGGCTGATTTGAGTGCAGACTTGCACTACTTGAGATTGTACCTAGGTATTGGTATGTTATCATGAAAGAAAGAAAGCTGAAAATGAGATTTCTAAATAATCTACTCACATATGCTGGAAAGGAAATAAAAGATAGTATTGTATTGTGTAGCATGAGATAGTGCCTTGCGTGGTTTTCTTCCCTTCAGCATTATTTACTTTTATTACTGTTGAGTTGGAAGTACTCACACCCGACTCCCTGCACCTTGTGTGCAGATCCAGGTACATCACAGCAAAGCTGATTCTATTGCGGCTCGGGAGTGCTTTTGGACAGTCGAGGTAGCTGCCAACGTTCGCAGGACCTGACTTTCCAGCTTACTTTTATTCATGTTGATATCTATTTCTGCACTTGAGCACCGCCGTAGGCACTATCACACTTTGTATACTCTATAGAGGCTCATGACTCGTGACCCCTGGTCCTTGGGGAGTTGTTATTGTTTTTGGGATGTGATCCCTGTACTTGGTTATTCCATTACTGTTGTTCTAATTTGTTTATGCCTAAAATGGTTTAAGTGAGCTAATATCTCTGTGTTTCTGTTGATTGGTCGGGCTGGCCTAGCCGTGTGTTAGGCGCCATCACGACCGGGTTTGGGGTCGTGACAGATGCATTATGGCATCTATCACCAGGGCAAATAGGAAAGGGCTGAACGCAGACCCTTGGAGCAACCCCGTAACAACCGAAAACTGCTCGAAGTTTAGGAAACACTTCACTTTCTTGGAATTCTTATCGTGCGTACTTGATTCAGCTTGAGATGTAATTCTTGAAATTCCTTCCACACGTTTGTATGCGCACTCGAGCGCTTAGTAATAAATTTGCCTTGATGGCTTGTGACTCCCCGATCGAAGGCGAGATATAATCTCCGTGATTTCATGTTGGACCCGTCTGAAGGACTTGAGGCCGAATCTTCGCCTATGGCTTGAGCACCAAGGTGCTGATTTTGCGAGCTGGTATTATGAACTTATATGTTCGGTATTGTCCCTAATTGTGGTAATGTCGGCTAGATAGCCAGATGATGTGTATCATGGTGGAAGGTGTGCTGAGATACTAAATTGAGGCGAAGCAGGTGGGTTATCTCTTGCGGAGTGCCATTAGGTGAGCTTATTCTTATGTGTGATTGAAAGGTATTTGATATGTGTTATGATTCGAGCAGGTGCAACGCATGTCAGTATATCAATTTTGATAATATAATTCGTGTAGTATTAAGATTAATGTTGTTGATATACATTGTGATGTCTTGTCGAGTTGTGGACGTGTTGTTAGGATGATTTTGGTGATTCTCTGGCAGGTGGATAGGCCCAATTACAAAGGAAACTCTGCCGAAATTTTTGAAAAATTTGGGACTTAGTAAAAATTTTGTCGCCTAAAGAATGGGCTTAACTGTAGTGTGAATGAATGCAAGAATTAGGGGAGAGTTAGAATTTTTGATGATTCGTGTCTCCGTAAGCTGGTGAAAGAGTGAGTTTAATCTCACCATGATATTACGACAACAATAAAGTATATGTGTTCTGATAAATATGGCTTCGAGCTAAGTTGGGGAGGTTTCCATTGATTAGCTGATTGCGCAGTTGTATGCTACGTTGGTTATGTCTTAAAGTACACTGACGAACCAATTCTGGTTGCAGAAATTGAGCCGAGAATAGAACGAGTGAAGCAATATTTGACAAAAGTTATACGGTGCTTTCGTAGATGTGAGAAAATAATAGTATGTCTTGAGCTGTTGTTGGTAAGGAATGCTCAGTGAATTGTGGAGAAGGATGTTTGTTGGTATTTGAATGAGATTATATCCTGTGGTGTCAGGGTGCTAATAAGGCACGAGTGGTTCGGTTCGTTAAGACTGGTAATTTGCAGTTTCGATAAGAGTGGATGACTCTTGGGAATGTTATAATGTGTTCTAAGATGGTGTATGTGACTAAAGATAGTGTCTTCATTAGAAAATATCAAGATTTGTGGTATTTTGTGATAACTACGAGACCCTAAGTATCAATATCAGGAAAGTAGTAGTAACGAATTCAGATTCGCAAGAAGTGCTTCAAAACAAAGTATTATGGAAGGTGATATTTCTAGGAGACATTGGAGAAAGTATTCAGTGGCCTATGAGTATTAAAGAATGTGGCCTTATGTTTGAATCTCTTGTGGTGAGCCTGAATTGATGCATTGTAATGCTATAACAAGAGAGAATCAAAATAATGATGTAAACCAAATATGAAGGTTGTGATGGTTGCTCTTGTGCGTTATAAAAAAAATAATGGGAGTTATTATGGACCTTTGAAAGGTTATCAGACTAAGTTCAATGTGATCAGAATCGGCTTGAAGTCGATGGATAGATTTAATGTGAATAATGGCAATATATCAGGCCAGATGTATGCATTTTGTAATGCAGTCTCATGAAGGAGTAGTTAGGGTGATGCTTTATTGTCAGATATCTCGCGTAGTGATGCCTTACGCCATGTGATTTGTGAAAAGGCTCAAGAAATTATTATGTGTTGAGAATCCGCGTAGGGATCATGTTACCTGAGCAGCTTGGCTATTGAAATTCAATTTCGTATACCACACATCAGTTATGCTTGGTTTTGTAGCTATAACGCTAAATACCCCTCGGGGATGATATTATGCACTTAGTATGCTTATGACCGATATTTGGTATTTGGTTATGATGAGCATATTTGGCTCGATGTGTATCTCCTTATGTGAGATCTGTGTGTGGATCGGGTAGCACGCCGCCATGGGTATGTTAACTGGATCGGGTTGCACGCCGCAACAATGTGATGTTGAGTATAATTTTATATAGACTATTTCGTATGCCTTGTTCTTTGTTTTCTAAAGAAAGTCCCCATTAATGCGTGGAATTGATAATTCATTCCAGAGTTCGTTTTCTTTTGTATTGCGTTAGAATCGGTAGCCTATTGGCACTTTGGGGCCTCATATGCGATTTATAGTTATGTCTGGAGTGGCTTATTGCCCGGACAGTTCGTACTTGGAAAGACGAGATCATTGAAGTTGAGATCAATGCAATCTGAGTATGTGAAGTGAAATAATAAAACTTAGACCATTGTTTGGCTCAGAATGAGTTGATAGTTCTTGTAAAGAGTATAGAACTAATAAATTGTTGTTTCGGTAGTAGTTATGAATGTGTTCAAGTCTCTTCCGCTGTGTCAACATTGTAAGAATTTGAACAAGACCTGTGTATGTCATACAGAGCATGTGATGTAGAGTGATTCCTTCCAAGTGATTAGTTAAAGAATCTTCGGATGATTAAGGAAAATGGTATTGCTAAGTGGAAGTGATTTGATGAGAGTATATGTCTCAGAAAAGGGTAATGTGATTAAACTCATTATATATCAGTAGTATTGCAGCATGTTCTTGTTGGGTCCATTGGTGGTATTCGGGTCTGCTCGGCAGGTAAACATTGAGCATCTATCATGGGATGAATGATTATCAAATATGCGCGTGTACTGCACGATGGAAATTGGATTAGGAATGACGATTGGTGTATTATATGGAGTTCTGATGTACAAGCTATATGGTAATGTTGGAATTCAGACTGATTGTCTTACTGTTGGGTGATTTTGAACTATTGCATTAAGGGCAACGTCATAAATGCCACAGGTTAAGTGGTGAAGTGCGTTAGAATACATTTTAGCAAAATGATTTATATTTTAAAGAATCAGCGGACAGCTGGGAAAGACCATTTTCTTAATTGGGTATTTGAGATGGATGTCAGTGCGGAGGTTGCTATCATTGATCCCATCCCGATATGGAGGGAATTTTTGAATGCGTTTCTTAATGGTGCATGTATTATGCAGGTTGTGGTTAGGTCGTATTGATTGTGTCATGTCACCAGGATGGTGTGTTTGGTCAAAGGAGATTGTGAGGATCATTAATGAATATAGACAGATTTGATTTCAACATGTTTGATGGATAAATATCGAGATTTCGGTTCAAAATTTTATTATGGTAATTGCTAGAGGATAAATGGCCTCATGAATGGGTGACCTGAGGAATGAATATGGTTTATCGAGTGTTTTATTTACCATTGGCAATATATGAAAGTGTTGGAATAAGTCTCTAGCTAATAAAAGGGTTTTCCATCGACATCTGGTTATCGTGGGCAGTTGTTGTGAATGGAAGTTATTGCTGCATGTGTTTGAGTTATGCAGTATAATATATGATCTCACCTGAGGTTGCAGGTATGGATTATTACAGCTGATTCGAGTTTATTCTGAGTAAAAAATGTGAGGTACTGATCTTGTGTAAGATTACAGAAGGTGAAACGTAGTTCTATAATTTATGGACCAGATGGATTGAGTAATTTTAGCTAAGTTGTGTTGTCGGACCTATATGAGATAGGGTGACGTGGGATCACCGCGGGTTATATGCGAGGTAAAGTTATTCAACTATTGGTGAATTTCTAGAACAACTCTGGGTCCGCTCGAGGATGAGTTTGTTTAAGTTGGGGAGAATGTGACGACCCGACCCGTCGTCTCAGGTGTAACCGCCCCATGTTTCCCACATTGTGTTGCCGTATGTTTCATTATCCGTTTTGGGTGCGTTAGAATTAAATTGGAGTAATTTTGTTAAGAAATGAGAAACTTAGTCTCTTTTAAGAAGACTTAAGTTGGGAAGTCAACCTAGAGTTGACTATTGAGTTAGAGTGCTCGGAATCGGATTCTGATGATTCGACTAGTTTCGGGGGATCATTTATGACTTAGGAGAGCAATCGGAATTGAATTCGGAGGTTCGGTGTAGAATTAAGCTTGAATTGGCAAAGTTAGTATTTTGGCGAATTCCGGTTGATAGGTGAAAATTTGATCCGACGGTCGGAATGAAATTCTAAAATTTTCTGTAGCTCTGTTATGTCATTTTGGACTTGTGTGCAAAATTTGAACTCAATCGGACTTGATTTGATAGGTTTCGGCATCAAAAATAGAAGTTGGAAGTTTTAAAGTTCATAAAGCTTGGATTGGAGGTTGATTCATGATTTTAGCGTTGTTTGTTGTGATTTGAGGCCTCGAGCAAGTCCGTAATATATTATGAGACTTGTTAGTATACTTTGTTGGGATCCCATGAGGCTCGGATAAATTTTGGAACAGTTTTTGGAAGCTTTTTGCCGTTTTGAGCATAAATGTAATAATCCAAAGGTCTATTTTTAGTTCTAGAGATTCAAATTTGATTTCGAGACTTCGAGAATTTAGATATGAATTATAGGACTGATCTGGAAAGTTTGGTCTAATTTCATCAAGTCGCGATTGGGTTTTTGACGCGAAATGTGAATTAATTGTTTAACGAGCAAAATTGATGTTTCACTGAGTAAATGAGATCCAAATTCAGTTTTGTTTGAACCACTGGATCCGTATCAAAATTACGGAGTCATAGGAAAAAGAATCGTCGAATTCCGAGTTCATATGATTGAATTATAGCATTTTTAGTGAAATAAAAAGCTGCTGCAATTTTCTGGGGCAAATCTGTTATTTTCGCTTCTGCGATGAACAGTACCCGCAGAAGCGGGTGAACAGTGATTTCCGCTTCTGCGATGAACAGTACCGCAGAAGCGATGAACAGTGAAATCGCACCTGCGGTGAACAGTAACCGCAGATGCGAAAATCACTGGACATTTAATTTGGGGCAATCCGAGATGTTTCTTCATTTTTGGAGCTATGGAGCTCGGATTGAAGCGATTTTCGAAGCAATTTTCACCATATGGATGGGGGTAAGTGTTCTATATCCAAAAGTGATTATATTTAATGATTCCATGGTTATTTTCATCAAGTATTAGTGAATCAATGGAAGAAATCGGAGAAAATTTATAAACTTTTTAAAAACGAAAATTTAGGATTTGAAGGGTCATTTGTGGTCCGATTTGGGAGTTCTTGGTATGTACGGACTCGTGGAGAGACGAGGATTCCGAAAATATAAATTTCATAATTTTTTTGAGACGTGGGCCCGGGGCTCGGGTTTTGCCAATTTCGTGTTTTTTAGTATTTTTTGAGTTCTTTCGGTTGGGCTATGTCCCATTAGCATATTGTGCTATTTGCCCTGACTTCTATTAGATTTGACGCGCGTGAAGGACGTTTTGAGGGGAAAAGGCGTCGCGGGCTAGAGAATTCGCCGGTTCGAGGTGGGTAATACTTGTAAATGATGTTCTGAGGGTTAGTAAACCCCGGACTTGCACATCTTAGTTGCTGTGTTGAGGTGACTTGCACGCCGGATAACGGGCGTGGGGTAGAGCACCATTGGGGATTGTGACTTGGTCCATCCCGCATAATAAATAATAACACCTAATTGTTTGAAATGAAATTGACGCCTCAATAAAGATATTAATTATCATGAATTGGACTAATTATCGCGTTTGGGCTTCGTGCCGATTATTTGAATCCTTCGGGGATTGGTATCATTGTCTAGATAACACTGTGCATATTTTTATCTAAATTTAAGGTTTTAAATGGTATTTTGCTATTCAGCATTTTTATAAAGTTATGAAAAACTTGCACAAGGTCTTAATGACATTTTTAGTTGTGAGTTAATATGATACTGTTGCCCGAGGGGCTTTCTTGATTATTTGTTAGACTGATTGGGGCCGAGGGCCATATGTTAGGGCATGACGATTTATGTGAGCATATGCATACACATGCATGGATCGGACTGCACGTCGTAGTGGTATATGGATCGGGTTGCGCACCGCAGCATGTGTGATATTGATATTGCGCTTGGGCTGTATGAGCCCCTCCGGAGTCTGAACCCCCACAGTGAGCACGGGTACCCAAATTGGATCGGGCTACACGCCGTGGCGGTCATATGCATTGCATGGCATACATACGTTGGTTTACGTGTACTACGTGGCATAACATTTAGCACTCATACATTACTGGCACACATGCATTATTTGCCTTATTGACCGGATCTCCTGGTGGAAATTGTTAAGGAGTGCTGAGCCCGAGGGGCTGATTTGAGTGCAGACTTGCGCTGCTTGAGATTGTACCCAGGTATTGGTATGTTATCATGAAAGAAAGAAAGCTAAAATTGAGATTTCTAAATAATCTACTGACATATGCTGAAAAGGAATAAAAAGATAGTTCTGTATTGTGTAGCATGAGATAGTTCCTTGCGTGGTTTTCTTCCCTTCAGCATTATTTACTTTTATTACTGCTGAGTGGAAGTACTCACACCCGACTCCCTGCACCTTGTGTGCAGATCCAGGTACATCACAGCAAAGCTGATTCTATTGCGGCTCGAGAGTGCTTTTGGACAGTCGAGGTAGCTGCCAGCGTTCGCAGTATTCATGTTGATATCTATTTCTGCACTTGAGCACCGCCGTAGGCACTATCACACTTTGTATACTCTATAGAGGCTCATGACTCGTGACCCCTGGTCCTTGGGGAGTTGTTATTGTTTTTGGGATGTGACCCCTGTACTTGGTTATTCCATTACTGTTGTTCTAATTTGTTTATGCCTAAAATGGTTTAAGTGAGCTAATAGTTGTGTGTTTCTGTTGATTGGTCGGGCTGGCCTAGCCGTGTGTTGGGCGCCATCACGACCAAGTTTAGGGTCGTGAAAAGTTGGTATCAGAGCCAAGGTTACTAGGCCTTATGCGTCTTGAGCCGATTAGTAGAGTCTCGCGGATCGGTACAGAGACGTCCGTATTTATCCTCGAGAGGCTGCAGAACCTTTAGGAAACACTTCATTTTCTTGGAATTCTTATCGTGCGTACTTGATTCAGCTTGAGATGTAATTCTTGAAATTCCTTCCACACGTTTGTATGCGCACTCGAGCGCTTAGTAATAAATTTGCCTTGATGGCTTGTGACTCCCCAGTCGAAGGCGAGATATAATCTCCGTGATTTCATGTTGGACCCGTCTGAAGGACTTGAGGCCGAATCTTCGCCTATGGCTTGAGCACCAAGGTGCTGATTTTGCGAGCTGGTATTATGAACTTATATGTTCGGTATTGTCCCTAATTGTGGTAATGTCGACTAGATAGCCAGATGATGTGTATCATGGTGGAAGGTGTGCTGAGATACTAAATTGAGGTGAAGCAGGTGGGTTATCTCTTGCGGAGTGCCATTAGGTGAGCTTATTCTTATGTGTGATTGAAAGGTATTTGATATGTGTTATGATTTGAGCAGGTGCAACGCATGTCAGTATATCAATTTTGATAATATAATTCGTGTAGTATTGAGATTAATGTTGTTGATATACATTGTGATGTCTTGTCGAGTTGTGGACGTGTTGTTAGGATGATTTTGGTGATTCTCTGGCAGGTGGATTGGATCAATTACAAAGGAAACTCTACCTAAATTTTTGAAAAATTTGGGACTTAGTAAAAATTTTGTCGCCTAAAGAGTGGGCTTAACTGTAGTGTGAATGAATGCAAGAATTAGGGGAGAGTTAGAATTTTTGATGATTCGTGTCTCCGTAAGCTGGTGAAAGAGTGAGTTTAATATCACCATGATATTACGACAACAATAAAGTATATGTGTTCTGATAAATATGGCTTCGAGCTAAGTTGGGGAGGTTTTCATTGATTAGCTGATTGCACAGTTGTATGCTACGTTGGTTATGTCTTAAAGTACACTGACGAACCAATTCTGGTTGCAGAAATTGAGCCGAGAATAGAACGGGTGAAGCAAGATTTGACAAAAGTTATACGGTGCTTTCGTAGATGTGAGAAAATAATAGTATGTCTTGAGCTGTTGTTGGTAAGGAATGCTCAGTGAAATTGTGGAGAAGGATATTTGTTGGTATTTGAATGAGATTATATCCTATGGTGTCAGGGTGCTAATAAGGCATGAGTGGTTATGTTCGTTAAGACTGGTAATTTGCAGTTTCGATAAGAGTGGATGACTCTTGGGAATGTTATAATGTGTTCTAAGATGGTGTATGTGACTAAAGATAGTGTCTTCATTAGAAAATATCAAGACTTGTGGTATTTTGTGATAACTACGAGACCCTAAGTATCAGTATCAGGAAAGTAGTAGTAACGAATTCAGATTCGCAAGAAGTGCTTCAAAACAAAGTATTATGGAAGGTGATATTTCTGGGAGACATTGGAGAAAGTATTCAGTGGTCTATGAGTATTAAAGAATGTGGCCTTATGTTTGAATCTCCTGTGGTGAGCCTGAATTGATGCATTGTAATGCTATAACAAGAGAGAAAAATCAAAATAATGATGTAAACCAAATATGAAGGTTGTGATGGTTGCTCTTGTGCGTTATAAAAAAAATAATGGGAGTTATTATGGACCTTTGAAAGGTTATCAGACTAAGTTCAATGTGATCAGAATCGGCTTGAAGTCGATGGATAGATTTAATGTGAATAATGGCTCTATATCAGGCCAGATGTATGCATTGTGTAATGCAGTCCTCATGAAGGAGTAGTTAGGGTGATGCTTTATTGTCAGATATCTCGCGTAGTGATGCCTTACGCCATGTGATTTGTGAAAAGGCTCAAGAAATTATTATGTGTTGAGAATCCGCGGAGGGATCATGTTACCTAAGCAGCTTGGCTATTGAAATTCAATTTCGCATACCACACATCAGTTATGCTTGGTTTTGTAGCTATAATGCTAAATACCCCTCAGGGATGATATTATGCACTTAGTATGCTTATGACCGATATTTGGTATTTGGTTATGATGAGCATATTTGGCTCGATGTGTATCTCCTTATGTGAGATCTGTGTGTGGATCGAGTGGCACGCCGCCATGGGTATGTTAAGTGGATCGGGTTGCACGCCGCAACAATGTGATGTTGAGTATAATTTTATATAGACTATTTCGTATGCCTTGTTCTTTGTTTTCTAAAGAAAGTCCCCATTAATGCGTGTAATTGATAATTCATTCCAGAGTTTGTTTTCTTTTGTATTGCGTTAGAATCGGTAGCCTATTTCCACTTTGGGGCCTCATATGCTATTTATAGTTATGTCTGGAGTGGCTTATTGCCCGGACAGTTCGTACTTGGAAAGACGAGATCATTGAAGTTGAGATCAATGCAATCTGAGTATGTGAAGTGAAATTATAAAACTAAGACCATTGTTTGGCTCAGAATGAGTTGATAGTTCTTGTAAAGAGTATAGAACTAATAAATTGTTGTTTCGGTAGTAGTTATGAATGTGTTCAGGTCTCATCCGTTGTGTCAACATTGTAAGAATTTGAACAAGACCTGTGTATGTCATACCAGAGCATGTGATGTAGAGTGATTCCTTCCAAGTGATTAGTTAAAGAATCTTCGGATGATTAAGGAAAATTGTATTGCTAAGTGGAAGTGATTTGATGAGAGTATATGTCTCAGAAAAGGGTAATATGATTAAACTCATTATATATCAGTAGTATTGCGGCATGTTCTTGTTGGGTCCATTGGTGGTATTCGGGTCTGCTCGGCAGGTAAATATTGAGCATCTATCATGGGATGAATGATTATCAAATATGTGCATGTACTGCACGGTGGAAATTGGATTAGGAATGATGATTGGTGTATTATATGGAGTTCTGATGTACAAGCTATATGGTGATGTTGGAATTTAGTGATTGTCTTACTGTTGGGTGATTTTGAACTATTGCATTAAGGGCAACGTCATAAATGCCACGGGTTAAGTGGTGAAGTGCGTTAGAATACATTTTAGCAAAATGATTTACATTTTAAAGAATCAGCGGACAGTTGGGAAAGACCATTTTCTTAATTGGGTATTTGAGATGGATGTCAGTGCGGAGGTTGCTATCATTGATCCCATCCCGGTATGGAGGGAATTTTTGAATGCGTTTTTTAATGGTGCATGTATTATGTAGGTTGTGGTTAGGTCGTATTGATTGTGTCATGTCACTAGGATGGTGTGTTTGGTCAAAGGAGATCGTGAGGATCATTAATGAATATAGACAGATTTGATTTCAGCATGTTTGATGGATAAATATCGAGATTTCGGTTCAAAATTTTATTATGGTAATTGCTAGAGGATAAATGGCCTCATGAATGGGTGACCTGAGGAATGAATATGGTTTATCGAGTGTTTTATTTACCATTGGCAATATATGAAAGTGTTGGAATAAGTCTCTAGCTAATAAAAGGGTTTTCCATCGACATCTGGTTATCGTGGGCAGCTGTTGTGAATGGAAAATATTGCTGCATGTGTTTGAGTTATGCAGTATAATATATGATTTCACCTGAGGTTGCAGGTATGGATTATTACAGCTGATTCGAGTTTATTCTGAGTAAAAATGTGAGGTTCTGATCTTGTGTAAGATTACAAAGGGTGAAATGTAGTTCTATAGTTTATGGATCGGATGGATTGAGTAATTTCAGCTAAGTTGTGTTGTCGGACCTATATGAGATAGGGTGACGTGGGATCACCGCGGGTTATATGTGAGGTAAAGTTATTCAACTATTGGTGAATTTCTAGAACAACTCTGGGTCCGCTCGAGGACGAGCGTTTGTTTAAGTTTGGGAGAATGTGATGACCCGACCCGTCGTCTCAGGTGTAACCGCCCTGTGTTTCCCACATTGTGTTGTCCTATGTTTCATTATCCGTTTTGGGTGCGTTAGAATTAAATTGGAGTAATTTTGTTAAGAAATGAGAAACTTAGTCTCTTTTAAGAAGACTTAAGTTGGGAAGTCAACCTAGAGTTGACTATTGAGTTAGAGTGCTCGGAATCGGATTCTGATGATTCGACTAGTTTCGGGGGATCATTTATGACTTAGGAGAGCAATCAGAACTGAATTCGGAGGTTTGGTGTAGAATTAAGCTTGAATTGGCAAAGTTAGTATTTTGGCGAATTCCGGTTGATAGGTGAAATTTTCATCCGACGGTCGGAATGAAATTCCGAAATTTTCTGTAGCTCTGTTATGTCATTTTGGACTTGTGTGCAAAATTTGAAGTCAATCGGACTTGATTTGATAGGTTTCGGCATCGAAAATAGAAGTTGGAAGTTCTAAAGTTCATAAAGCTTGGATTGGAGGTTGATTCATGATTTTAGCGTTGTTTGTTGTGATTTGAGGCCTCGAGCAAGTCCGTAATATATTATGAGACTTGTTAGTATACTTTGTTGGGATCCCATGAGGCTCGGATAAATTTTGGAACAGTTTTTGGAAGCTTTTTGCCGTTTTGAGCATAAATGTAATGATCCAAAGGTCTATTTTTAGTTCTAGAGATTCAAATTTGATTTCGAGACTTCGGGAATTTATATAATGAATTATAGGACTGATCTGGAAAGTTTGGTCTAATTTCATCAAGTCGCGATTGGGTTTTTCACGCGAAATGTGAATTAATTGTTTAACGAGCAAAATTGATGTTGCACTGAGTAAATGAGATCCAAATTCACTTTTGTTTGAACCACTGGATCCGTATCAAAATTACGGAGTCATAGGAAAAAGAATCGTCGAATTCCGAGTTCGTATGATTGAGTTATAGCATTTTTAGTGAAATAAAAATCTGCTGCAATTTTTTGGGGCAAATCTGATATTTTCGCTTCTGCGATGAATAGTACCCGCAGAAGCGGGTGAACAGTGATTTCCGCTTCTGCAATGAACAGTACCGCAGAAGCGATGAACAGTGAAATCGCACCTGCGGTGAACAGTAACCGTAAATGCGAAAATCACTGGACATTTAATTTGGGGCAGTCCGAGATGTTTCTTCATTTTTGGAGCTATGGAGCTCGGATTGAAGCGATTTTCGAAGCAATTTTCCCCATATGGATGGGGGTAAGTGTTCTATATCCAAAAGTGATTATATTTAATGATTCCATGGTTATTTTGATCAAGTATTAGTGAATCAATGGAAGAAATCGGAGAAAATTTATAAACTTTTCAAAAACGAAAATTTAGGATTTGAAGGGTCATTTTTCGTCCGATTTGGGAGTTCTTGGTATGTACGGACTCGTGGAGAGACGAGAATTCCGAAAATATAAATTTCATAATTTTTTTCAGATGTGGGCTCGGAGCTCGGGTTTTGCCAATTTCATGATTTTTAGTATTTTTCGAGTTCTTTCGGTTGGGTTATGTCCCATTAGCATATTGTGATATTTGCCATGACTTCTATTAGATTTGACGCGCATGAAGGACGTTTTGAGGGGAAAAGGCGTCGCGGGCTAGAGAATTCGCCGGTTCAAGGTGGGTAATACTTGTAAATGATGTCCTGAGGGTTAGTAACCCCCGGACTTGCACATCTTAGTGCTGTGTTGAGGTGACTTGCACGCCGGATAACGGGCGTGGGGTAGAGAACCATTGGGGATTGTGACTTGGTCCGACCCGCGTAATAAATAATAACACCTAATTGTTTGAAATGAAATTGACGCCTCAATAAAGATATTAATTATCATGAATTGGACTAATTATCGTGTTTGCGCTTCGTGCCGATTATTTGAATCCTTCAGGGATTGGTATCATTGTCTTGATAACACTGTGCATATTTTTATCTAAATTTAAGGTTTTAATTGGTATTTTGCTATTCAGCATTTTTATAAAGTTATGAAAAACTTGCACAAGGTCTTAATGACATTTTTAGCTGTGAGTTAATATGATACTGTTGCCCGAGGGGCTTTCTTGATTATTTGTTAGACTAATTGGGGCCGAGGGCCATATGTTAGGGCATGACGATTTATGTGAGCATATGCATACACATGCATGGATCGGACCTGCACGCCGCAGTGGTATATGGATCGGGCTGCGCGCCGCAGCATGTGTGATATTGATATTGCGCTTGGGCTGTAGGAGCCCCTCCGGAGTCTGAACCCCCACAGTGAGCGCGGGCGCCTTTGCATGGATCGGGCTACACGCCATAGCGGTCATATGCATTGCATGGCATACATACATTGGTTTACGTGTACTACGTGTCATAACATTTAGCACTCATATATTACTGGCACACATGCATTATTTGCCTTATTGACAAGATCTCCTGGTGGAAATTGTTAAGGAGTGCCGAGCCCAAGTGGCTGATTTGAGTGCAGACTTGCACTGCTTGAGATTGTACCCAGGTATTGGTATGTTATCATGAAAGAAAGAAAGCTGAAAATGAGATTTCTAAATAATCTACTCACATATGCTGGAAAGGAAATAAAAGATAGTATTGTATTGTGTAGCATGAGATAGTGCCTTGCGTGGTTTTCTTCCCTTCAGCATTATTTACTTTTATTACTGCTGAGTTGGAAGTACTCACATCCGACTCCCTGCACCTTGTGTGTAGATCCAGGTACATCATAGCAAAGCTGATTCTATTGCGGCTCGGGAGTGCTTTTGGACAGTCGAGGTAGCTGCCAGCGTTCGCAGGACCTGACTTTCCAGCTTACTTTTATTCATGTTGATATCTATTTCTGCACTTGAGCACCGTCGTAGGCACTATCACACTTTGTATACTCTATAGAGGCTCATGACTCGTGACCCCTGGTCCTTGGGGAGTTGTTATTGTTTTTGGGATATGATCCCTGTACTTGATTATTCCATTACTGTTGTTCTAATTTGTTTATGCCTAAAATGGTTTAAGTGAGCTAATAGCTCTGTGTTTCTGTAGATTGGTCGGGCTGGCCTAGCCGTGTGTCGGGCGCCATCACGACCGGGTTTGAGGTCGTGACAAGTTTTGTCTTTGTATCTAATTGGTCATTTGTATTTAGTATCTTTTGTACTATATGTGTGACGACCCGGCCCGTCGTCACGGGAGTTACCACCCCGTTATGTTGAAATTGTATGTTTTATGATTTTATATCAGTGTTAAAGTCTATCGGGCGAGTTAGGAGTGATTTGGATTGGAAATGAGGCATATAGCCTTTTTGAAAGAAACTTGAATAAGAAAAGTCAACCCGGAGTTGACTATTTAGATAGAGGGATCGGAATCGGATTCTGATGATTTGGTTAGTTCCGGGAGGTGATTTGTGACTTAGGGGAGCAATCGGAATTGAATTTGGAGGCCGGTGTAGAAATAGGCTTGAATTGGCTAAGGTTGAATTTTGGCGAAATCCGAACGGTAGGTGAGATTTTGATCCGGGGGTCGGAATGGAATTCCGACAATTGTAGTAGCTCCGTTAGGTGATTTTGGATGTGCCTGCAAAATTTCAGGTCATTCGGGCATCGTTTAGTCGGGTTTTTGATTGATTGTGTAATTCGGAATGTTTTAAGGAATTTAGGATTTAATTCGATGTGAATTATGGGTTTTGATGTTGTTAGACGTGTTTTGAGGATTGGAGCAAGTTTGAATAAGGTATTAGGATATGTTGGTGTGTTTGGATGGGGTCCCGGGGGCCTCGGGGTGTTTTCGGATGGCTAAACGGGAGAAAATGTGGAAAATTGCAGGTTTGGGATTCTGGTTCTGTTGTTTTCGCTCCTGCGGAAATGGGAGCGCAGGAGCGAGTCCGCAGGAGAGGACAAGAGGGCGCAGGGGCGAGTGACTTCGCAGAAGCGGAATCGTCTCCGCTGAAACGGCGTTGCAGGAGCGAAGATGAGACCGCAGAAGCGGTCAGGAGAGAAATGGGGGAAAACCGCAGAAGCGGATTTATTGACCGCATAGGCGAGTCCGCGGGAGCGGACTCTTGATCGCAGAGGCGGAAAGGATCGCAGGGGCGGAATGTTATCCGCAGAAGCGGACCCGCAGGAGCGGTCCGTGTATCGCAGGAGCGGAAATGGCCAAATAGGCCTGGGTTCGCAGAAGCGACCAATTTGTCGCAGAAGCGGTTCCGCAGGGGCGGAAAATGGTCCGCAGAAGCGAAAATCGCAGTGAGTTAAGTGTATCGGAAGTTAGAAAATTTCAGAAACATTTCACACATTTGGGTCTCGGCTTTAGAGGCGATTTGGGCGATTTTGAAGAGAAACTCAAGGGAAATCATCGGGTAATCAACTATGGACTTAAACTATGATTAGTATTGATAATATTATGCAATTATATCATGAAAATGGAGGAATTTGGGGTGATTCATGGAAGATTTAACCCTAGGCTTGAACTTTAGAAAATCAAGGTTTTGAATGGGCAAATGGAGTCCGAATTTGGTAAAATTGATATGCTTAGACTCGTATCGAGATGAGGGTTCCGAATATGTGACTTTTGTAAGTTTTCGAGAAGCGTACCAAAAGTCGGGTTTTGACAACTTTGGGAATTTTGATGTAAATTGAGTTGCATTGATTGGGTGTCGTTCCATTGGCCTAATTTGTTGTGTTTCTACTGTATTTGATCAGATTCTACGCGTGCGGAGCTTGATTCTCGTGGAAAGGGCATTGCGGAGTAGTCGTCGCGCCGTATTGAGGTGAGTAATAGATGTGGGTGATGACCAGCGGGTTCGAAACCCCGGTATACCACTTTGTGACGCTGTATAGCGGCGAGACACGCACTCCCTTGTGAGTGCGGGGTCGATTGTGATTGGGGACTATGGCTTAGTCCGACTTGTTGATACTGTGTTATGACATTGGCTATTCTTGAGCCGTCGAACCTCCTTCTCGGATGGTTGCATACTATATATTGTGATATTGGCCACTCTTGAGCCGTTGAACCCCCTTCTTGGGCGGTTGAGTATACTTGTGGGCCGTGAGCCAGTTATTGGATCCCGCGAGGATCGTTATCATTGTCTTATCATATTGACATGTTAGTTACTACCGATCCGTAGCTATTTCTGTTATCATGCTATTTCCAATCTCTGGAACTTGGTATTACTGTTTTCCAACCGAAAAATGATAAAAAGGTTTTCAAAACTACTTTTGAGCCTGCAAGGCTGTATTTGCATATTAGCTGACTGGTAGTGGATCGGGCTGCGCGCCGCAGCAGTATATATGTTGGATCGGACTGCACGCCGCAGTGATATTGTGCTTGGGCTGTAGGAGCCCCTCCGGAGTCTGAACCCCCACAGTGAGCACGGGTACCCAAATTGGATCGGGCTACGCGTCGTAGCAGTCATATCATGCATTGCATTGCATTTAGCTACATCTGCTAGCTGTTATACTGTTTTGGTGGTACTTGTTGGTACATGTACGGTCGATATTGATTATGTGACAGGGTATTTGATTACAGCTTTACATAGTGCTTTATTACTGATTTCTTATCTGCGCTGTCTTACCCTTGTTTATTACCACTAAGTCTGGCAGTACTCATTTTACTCCCTGCACCTTGTGTGCAGATTCAGGTACCTCTCAGCAGTGATCTAGTAGCGGTGCGAGGCGACATTTGTGGATATTCGAGGTAGCTGCAGAGTCCGTAGGACCCGATATTCCTTCTTACTGTCTCTTGATTTTGTATTGACTTTTCTTTCCGCACTTGTTATCTTGTAAACCTTTATACACCCATGTTCAGTAGAGGCTCATGACTCTTGACCCTTTGGTCTATGGGAGTTGATGTATTATGGGACTTGGTTCCCCATTTTCGTTATATGTATCGCTATTATTTCGTGAATTAATATGCTTAAATGGGTTAAAGAGAGCTTCTAGCTCCGTTGTTGATATTGATTGGTCAGGCTGGCTTAGCATTGTGCTGGGCGCCATCACGGCCGGATTTGGGGTCGTGACAAGTTGGTATCAGATCCTAGGTTTACTAGGCCTCATGAGTCTTGAGCAGGTTGGTAGAGTCTTGTGGATCGGTACGGGGACGCCTGTACTTATCCTCGGGAGGCTGCGAACCTTTAGGAAACTTCCCTTTTCTTGAACTCTGTCGTGCGATCTTGTTGTTATGAGAACTGAACTTCTATATTCTATTCTCTCGCAGATGGCGAGAACGCGAGCATCAGGACGAGGTGGACGACCTCCATTGCCACCTGTTAGAGGCCGTGGGCGCGGTCGTGCTAGAGGTAGAGGTAGGGCGGCTGAGGCAGTGCCAGCTGACCCGTCCGTTGTACCGGTTCAGGAGCAGCCCCCGGTGGTTTATGCCCCAGCAGCCTCAGTTCAGGGCCAGACTATATCTATTGCTATCCCTGGTCTACAGGAGACTCTTGCTCAGATATTATCGGTGTATTCCGGTTTGGCTCGGGTAGTCTCAGCTACTGCTACTGCAGCGACATCTCAGACAGGGGGCAGTCAGCAGACCCCTGCAGCTCGCACACCTGACCCGATTGTTCAGGGACTTCAGACGCCAGAGGCGGTCCCCGCTCAGGTGGTTGCACCGGTTATTCCTCCAGCTGCACCAGCTCCAGCTCCAGAGCATATGGTTGAGGTTATGCCCGATGACGAGTAGCGTCGTCTTGAGAGATTTGGTAGACTTCAGCCACCCCATTTCGGTGGCGTTGAGGGCGAGGATGCCCAGGGTTTCTTGGACAAGTGTCAGAGGATGTTGCGGACGGCTGGTATTCTTGAGTCCAGCGGAGTTTCATTTACTACCTTTCAGTTCACTGTTCCCGCATTTGATTGGTGGGAAGAGTTTGAGAGGCGTAGGCTTGCAGGAGCAGCACCTCTCACATGGCAGCAGTTCTCTACTCTCTTTCTAGAGAAATATGTACCTCAGTCTCGTCGCGAGGAGCTACATCGCCAGTTCGAGTGGTTGGTTCAGGGCGACATGTCTGTGACCCAGTATGAGCTTAGATTCACACAGTTGGCTAGGCATGCCACATGGATGATCCCTAATGATAGGGAGAGGATCAGGAGGTTCATTGATGGCCTCAATTACTCTATCCGCATTCTTATGACCAGAGAGTAGAGGTGAGTTAAGTGTATCAGAAGTTAGAAAATTTCAGAAACATTTCACACATTTGGGTCTCGGCTTTAGAGGCGATTTGGGCGATCTTGAAGAGAAACTCAAGGGAAATCATCAGGTAATCCACTATGGACTTAAACTATGATTAATATTGATAATATTATGCAATTATATCATGAAAATGGAGGAATTTGGGGTGATTCATGGAAGATTTAACCCTAGGCTTGAACTTTAGAAAATCAAGGTTTTGAATGGGCAAATGGAGTCCGAATTTGGTAAAATTGATATGCTTAGACTCGTATCGAGATGAGGGTTCCGAATATGTGACTTTTGTAATTTTTCGAGAAGCGTCCCGAAAGTCGGGTTTTGACAACTTTGGGAATTTTGATGTAAATTGAGTTGCATTGATTGGGTGTCGTTCCATTGGCCTAATTTGTTGTGTTTCTACTGTATTTGATCAGATTCTACGCGTGCGGAGCTTGATTCTCATGGAAAGGGCATTGCGGAGTAGTCATCGCGCCGTATTGAGGTGAGTAATAGATGTGGGTGATGACCAGCGGGTTCAAAACCCCGGTATACCACTTTGTGACGCTGTATAGCGGCGAGACACGTACTCCATTGTGAGTGCGGGATCGATTGTGATTGGGGACTATGGCTTAGTCCGACTTGTTGATACTGTGTTATGATATTGGCTATCCTTGAGCCGTTGAACCTCCTTCTCGGATGGTTGCATACTATATATTGTGATATTGGCCATTCTTGAGCCGTTGAACCCCTTTCTTGGGCGGTTGAGTATACTTGTGGGCCGTGAGCCAGTTATTGGATCCCGCGAGGATCGTTATCATTGTCTTATCATATTGACATGTTAGTTACTACCGATCCGTAGCTATTTCTGTTATCATGCTATTTCCAATCTCTGGAACTTGGTATTTCTGTTTTCCAACTGAAAAATGATAAAAAGGTTTTCAAAACTACTTTTGAGCCTGCGAGAGTGTATTTGCATATTAGCTGACTGGTAGTGGATCGGGCTGCGCACCGCAGCAGTATATATGTTGGATCGGACTGCACGCCGCAGTGATATTGTGCTTGGGCTGTAGGAGCCTCTCCGGAGTCTGAACCGCTACAGTGAGCACGGGTACCCAAATTGGATCGGGCTACGCACGTAGCGGTCATATCATGCATTGCATTGCATTTAGCTACATTTGCTAGCTGTTATACTGTTTTGCTGGTACTTGTTGGTACATGTACAGTCGATATTGATTCTGTGACAGAGTATTTGATTACAGCTTTACATAGCGCTTTATTGCGGATTTCTTATTTGCGCTATCTTACCCTTGTTTATTACCACTGAGTCTGGCAGTACTCATTTTACTCCCTGCACCTTGTGTGCAGATCCAGGTTCCTCTCAGCAGTGCAGTAGCTGTGCGAGGCGACATTTGTGGATATTCGAGGTAGCTGCAGAGTCCGCAGGACCCGATATTCCTTCTTATTGTCTCTTGATTTTGTATTGACTTTTCTTTCCGCACTTGGTATCTTGTAAACCTTTATACACTCATGTTCAGTAGAGGCTCATGACTCTTGACCTATCTGTCTATGGGAGTTGATGTATTATGGGACTTGGTTCCCCATTTTCGTTATATGTATCGTTGTTATTTCGTGAATTAATATGCTTAAATGGGTTAAAGAGAGCTTCTAGCTCCGTTGTTGATATTGATTGGTCAGGCTGGCTTAGCATTGTGCTGGGCGCCATCACGACCGGATTTGGGGTCGTGACAAGTTGGTATCAGAGCCTAGGTTTACTAGGCCTCATGAGTCTTGAGCCGGTTGGTAGAGTCTTGTGGATCGGTACGGGGACGCCTGTACTTATCCTCGGGAGGCTGCGAACCTTTAGGAAAACTTCACTTTTCTTGAACTCTGTCGTGCGATCTTGTTGTTCTGAGAACTGAACTTCTAAATTCTCTTCTCTCGCAGATGGCGAGAACGCGAGCATTCGGACGAGGTGGACGACCTCCATTGCCACCTGTTAGAGGCCGTGGGCGCGGTCGTACTAGAGGTAGAGGTAGGGCAGCTGAGGCAGTGCCAGCTGACCCGCCTATTGTACCAGTTCAGGAGCAACCCCCAGTGGTTGATGCTCCAGCAGCCCCAGTTCAGGGCCAGACTGTATCTATTGTTATTCCTGGTCTTCAGGAGACTCTCGCTCAGATATTATCGGTGTGTTCCGGTTTGGCTCAGGTAGTCTCAGCTACTCCTACGGTAGCGACATCTCAGACAGGGGGTGGTCAGCAGACCCCTGCAGCTCGCACACCTGAGCAGGTTGTTCTGGGACTTCAGACACCAGAGGCGGTCCCCGCTCAGGTGGTTGCACCGGTTATTCCTGAGCTGCACCAGCTCCAGCTCCAGAGCATATGGTTTAGGTTATGCCCGATGACGAGCAGCGTCGTCTTGTGAGATTTGGTAGACTTCAGCCACCCCATTTCAGTGGCGTTGAGGGCGAGGATGCCCGGGGTTTCTTGGACAAGTGTCAGAGGATGTTGCGGACGGCTGGTATTCTTGAGTCCAGCGGAGTTTCATTTACTACCTTTCAGTTCACTGGTCTCGCATTTGATTGGTGGGAAGAGTTTGAGAGGCGTAGGCCTGCAGGAGCAGCACCTCTCACATGGCAGCAGTTCTCTACTCTCTTTCTAGAGAAATATGTACCTCAGTCTCGTCGCGAGGAGCTACATCGCCAGTTCGAGTGGTTGGTTCAAGGCGACATATCTGTGACCCAGTATGAGCTCAGATTCACACAGTTGGCTAGGCATGCCACATGGATGATCCCTACTGATAGGGAGAGGATCAGGAGGTTCATAGATGGCCTCAACTATTCTATCCGCATTCTTATAACCAGAGAGAGAGTTTTGTCATCATCATTTGAGCAGGTTTTTGATATGGCACGCTCCATTGAGGCGGATCGTCGCCGAGAGAGAGAGAGGAGCGGGAGGCCAAGAGGCCTCGTGGTTCTGGCAGTTTTAGTGGTGCTCCATCTAGAGGGCATTCCCAGCAGAGCAGAGGTCGCTCATCTAGACCTTCTCATTCGGGCCGCCCAGAGCAGAGCGGAGGTTCTTATGGTCGTGGTCGACAGGGGTTTCAGCAGGGTCAGTCATCACTTAGTGCCCTACCAGCCCAGGGTGCAGCACCTACTTCTTCAGCCCAGGGTTCTTCTGCGGCGAGGGGTTCCCTTCAGTCCCCTTCTCCAGCACCGGGTGCATGTTATGAGTGTGGTGAGTTTGGCCACATGAGGAGACAGTGCCCTCGACTCCGTAGGGACAGGACTCAGCAGAGGGATCAGCCCTCCTCTTCAGCACCATCTCAGTCTAGTAGAGGTGGAGGTCAGTCTTCTCGTGGTCGCCCCAGGGGCGAGGAGAGATCGGGTGGAGGCCAGGCACGGTTCTATGCACTTCCTGACAGGCGTGATGCAGTTGCCTCCGATGCAGTGATTACATGTATCATTTCTGTCTGTCACATAGATGCCTCTGTTCTATTTGATCCAGGGTCCACATATTCTTACGTGTCCTCTTATTTTGCACATCATTTGGGTGTGACTCGCAGTAGTCTTGATTTACCTGTTCATGTATCCACCCCCGTGGGTGATATGATTGTTGTGGATCATGTCTATAGATCCTGTGTTATATCTATTTGGGGTCTGGAGACCCAGGCAGATTTGTTATTGTTGGGGATGGTGGACTTTGATGTTATATTGGGTATGGACTGGTTGTCTCCGTACCACGCTATATTGGACTGTCATGCTAAGACAATTACGTTGGCCATTCCTGGTATTTCTCATATTGAGTGGCGGGGTTCGACTAATTTCGTCCCTAGCCGTGTCATTTCGTTCCTAAAAGCTCGGAAGATGGTTGAAAAAGGGTGTTTATCGTACTTAGCTTTTGTGAGAGATGTGGGAGCTGAGTCTCCTAGCATTGATTTTGTACCTGTTGTGAGGGACTTCCCAGATGTATTCCCCTCAGACCTGCCGGGCATGCCGCCGGACAGGGATATTGATTTTGGCATTGACTTGGTGCCGGGCACTTAGCCCATATCCATTCCTCCTTACCGGATGGCACCAGCTGAGTTGAAAGAACTAAAAGAGCAGCTTCAGGAGCTTCTGGATAAGGGTTTCATCCGTCCTAGTGTGTCCACGTGGGGTGCGCCGGTGTTATTTGTTAAAAAGAAAGATGGTTCCATGCGAATGTGTATTGATTATAGGCAATTGAATAAAGTGACAGTGAAGAACAAGTACCCTCTACCGCGCATAGATGATTTGTTTGATCAGTTACAGGGTGCGAGGGTGTTTTCTAAGATCGATCTTCGTTCGGGCTATCATCAGCTGAAGATCGGGGACTCGGATATTATGAAGACTGCATTCAGGACCCGATATGGTCATTATGAGTTTCTTGTGATGTCGTTTGGGCTGACCAACGCCCCAGCAGCATTTATGCATCTGATGAACAGTGTGTTCGGGCCTTATTTGGATTCATTTGTGATTGTGTTCATTGATGACATTCTAGTCTACTCCCGTAGTCAGGAGGAGCATGCTCAACATTTGAGTATTGTGTTGCAGAGATTGAGGGGGGAGAAGCTATATGCTAAATTCTCCAAGTGCGAGTTTTGGCTCGAGTTCGTAGCATTTCTGGGACATGTGGTGTCTCGTGATGGTATTCAGGTTGATCTGAAGAAGATAGAGGCGGTGCAGAGTTGGCCTAGACCGACCTCAGCTACAGAGATCAGGAGTTTTCTTGGTTTGGCGGGATATTATCGCCGGTTTGTTCAGGGATTTTCATCCATTGCTTCTTCATTGACTAAATTGACCCGGAAGGGTGCACCATTCGTGTGGTCGGATGAGTGCGAGGAGAGCTTTCAGAAGCTCAAGACAGCTTTGACCACAGCTCCAATGTTAGTATTGCCATCAGCTTCAGGTTCATATACCGTTTATTGTGATGCCTCGAGAGTGGGGATAGGTTGTGTGTTGATGCAGGAAGGTAAGGTAATTGCTTATGCTTCTCGGCAGTTGAAGCCACATGAGAAGAACTATCCTGTTCATGATTTGGAGCTAGCCGCCATTGTTCATGCCTTGAAGATTTGGAGGCACTATTTGTACGGCGTGTCTTGTGAGGTGTATACCGACCATCGTAGTCTCCATCACTTGTTCAAACAGAAAGACCTTAATTTGAGACAAGCGGAGATGGCTTGAGTTGCTGAAGGATTATGATATTACTATATTATATCATCCGGATAAGGCCAATGTGGTGGCCGATGCTTTGAGCCGGAAGGCGGTCAGTACGGGGAGCTTGGCATATATTCCAAGAGGAGAGGCCATTTGCTCATGATGTTCAGGTGCTAGCCAATCGGCTAGTGAGGTTAGATATTTTGGAGCCCAGCCGGGTATTGGCTTGTGTTGTATCTCGGTCATCTCTATATGATCATATTCGTGAGCGCCAGTATGATGATCCACATTTGGCTGTCCTGAGGGACAGAGTTTAGCATGATGATGCTAGAGATGTCACCATTGATAGTGATGGCGTATTGAGGATGCAGGGCCGGATATGTGTGCCCAATGTTGATGGCCTTCGTGAGTTGATTCTGGAGGAGGCCCATAGCTCGCGGTATTCTATCCATCCAGGAGCCGCTAAGATGTATCAAGATTTGAAACAACACTATTGGTGGAGAAAGATGAAAATGGACATTGTCAGACATGTAGCACGGTGCCTCAACCGTCAGCAGGTTAAGTACGAGCATCAGAGGCCCGGTGGTGTATTTCAGCGCATTGATATTCCTGAGTGGAAATGGGAGAGGATCACTATGGACTTTGTTACTGGACTCCCTCGGTCGGCGAGGAAGTTTGATTCTGGATGGGTGATTGTGGATAGACTGACCAAGTCAGCTCACTTCATTCCAGTTAGTACTACCTACTCATCGGAGCGGTTGGCGGCGATCTTTATTCGAGAGATTGTTTGGTTGCATGGAGTTCCAGTGTCTATCATATCCGATAGGGGTACTCAGTTCACTTCTCAGTTTTGGAGAGCATTTCAGCGAGAGATGGGTACGCGGGTGGAGTTGAGTACTACATTTCACCCCCAGACAGATGGGCAGTCTGAGCGTACTATTCAGATTCTGGAGGATATGTTGCGAGCTTGTGTGATTGACTTTGGTGGTTCGTGGGATGAGTTCCTACCACTTGCCGAGTTTGCCTACAACAACAGTTATCAGTCGAGTATTCAGATGGCCCCGTATGAGGCATTGTATGGCAGGCAGTGTAGATCCCCCGTGGGATGGTTTGAGCCTGGTGAGGTTAGATTGATAGGGACTGAGTTAGTCCAGGATGCTTTGGATAGAACAAAGTTGATCCAGGAGAGGCTTCGTACAGCATAGTCTCGCCAGAAGAGTTATGCGGACCGTAGAGTTCGAGAGTTGTCTTTCATGGTTGGTGACAGAGTATTGTTGAAGGTTTCACCTATGAAGGGTGTCATGAGGTTTGGGAAGAAAAGAAAGTTGAGTCCTAGGTACATTGGTCCTTTTGAGATACTCAGGAGGGTTGGAGAGGTGGCATATGAGTTGGCCTTGCCGCCCAGCTTATCTAGCGTCCATCCAGTAATCCATGTGTCCATGCTCCGAAAGTACATTGGAGATCCGTCTCATGTTTTAGACTTCAGTACGATTCAGCTTGATGGCGATCTATCCTATGATGTGGAGCCTATTGCTATTTTGGGTCGTCGGGTGAGAAAATTGAGGTCCAAGGAGATTGCATCGGTTAAGGTTCAGTGGAGAGGTCGACCCGTGGAGGAGGCCACTTGGGAGATCGAGCGGGAGATGCGGAGCAGATATCCTCACTTGTTTGAGACTTCAGGTATGTTTCTTGACCCGCTCGAGGACGAGCGTTTGCTTAAGAGGGGGAGAATGTGACGACCCGACCCGTCGTCACGGGAGTTACCACCCCGTTATGTTGAAAATGTATGTTTTATGCTTTTATATCAGTGTTAAAGTCTATCGGGCGAATTAGGAGTGATTTGGATTGGAAATGAGGCATATAGCCTTTTTGAAAGAAACTTGAATAAGGAAAGTCAACCCAGAGTTGACTATTTAGCTAGAGGGCTCGGAATCGGATTCTGATGATTCGGTTAGTTCCGGAAGGTGATTTGTGACTTAGGGGAGCAATCGGAATTGAATTTGGAGGCCCGGTGCAGAAATAGGCTTGAATTGGCTAAGGTTGAATTTTGGTGAAATCCGAACGGTAGGTAAGATTTTGATCCGGGGGTCGGAATGGAATTCCGACAGTTGCAGTAGCTCCGTTAGGTGATTTTGGATGTGCCTGCAAAATTTCAGGTCATTCGGGCATCGTTTAGTCGGGTTTTTGATTGATTGTGTAATTCGGAATGTTGTAAGGAATTTAGGATTTAATTCGATGTGAATTATGGGTTTTGATGTTGTTAGACGTGTTTTGATGATTAGAGCAAGTACGAATAAGGTATTAGGATGTGTTGGTGTGTTTGGATGGGGTCCCGGGGGCCTCGGGGTGTTTTCGGATGGCTAAACGGGAGAAAATGTGGAAAATTGCAGGTTTGGGATTCTGGTTCTGTTGTTTTCGCTCCTGCGGAAATGGGGGCGCAGGAGCGAGTCCGCAGGAGCGGACGAGGGGGCGCAGGAGCGCTTGGCTTCGCAGAAGCGGAATCGTCTCTGCTGAAGCGGCGTCGCAGGAGCGAAGATGAGACCGCAGAAGCGGTCAAGAGAGAAATGGGGGAAAACCGCAGAAGCGGATTTATTGACCGCATAGGCGAGTCCGCAGGAGTGTACTCTTGATCGCAGAGGTGGAGAGGACCGCAGGGGCGGAATGTTATCCGCAGAAGCGGACCCACAGGAGCGGTCCGTGTATCGCAGGAGCGGAAATGGCCAAAAGCGACCCTCTGGTCGCGGATACGGACTCGTAGGAGCAGAATTTTATCCGCAGAAGCGAAAATCGCAGTGAGTTAAGTGTATCAGAAGTTAGAAAATTTCAGAAACATTTCATACATTTGGGTCTCGGCTTTAGAGGCGATTTGGGCGATTTTGAAGAGAAACTCAAGGGAAATCATCATTATGCAATTATATCATGAAAATGGAGGAATTTGGGGTGATTCATGGAAGATTTAACCCTAGGCTTGAACTTTAGAAAATCAAGGTTTTGAATGGGCAAATGGAGTCCAAATTTGGTAAAATTGATATGCTTAGACTCGTATCGAGATGAGGGTTCCGAATATGTGACTTTTGTAATTTTTCGAGAAGCGTACCGAAAGTCGGGTTTTGACAACTTTTGGAATTTTGATGTAAATTGAGTTGCATTGATTGGGTGTCGTTCCATTGGCCTAATTTGTTGTGTTTCTACGGTATTTGATCAGATTCTACGCGTGCGGAGCTTGATTCTCGTGGAAAGGGCATTGCGGAGTAGTCGTCACGCCGTATTGAGGTGAGTAATAGATGTGGGTGATGACCAGCGGGTTCGAAACCCCGGTATACCACTTTGTGACGCTATATAGCGGCGAGACACGTACTCCCTTGTGAGTGCGGGGTCGATTGTGATTGGGGACTATGGCTTAGTCCGACTTGTTGATACTGTGTTATGACATTGGCTATTCTTGAGCCGTCGAACCTCCTTCTCGGATGGTTGCATACTATATATTGTGATATTGGCCACACTTGAGCCGTTGAACCCCCTTCTTGGGCGGTTGAGTATACTTGTGGGCCGTGAGCCAGTTATTGGATCCCGCGAGGATCGTTATCATTGTCTTATCATATTGATATGTTAGTTACTACCAATCCGTAGCTATTTCTGTTATCATGCTATTTCCAATCTCTGGAACTTGATATTACTGTTTTCCAACTGAAAAATGATAAAAAGGTTTTCAAAACTACTTTTGAGCCTGCGAGGCTGTATTTGCATATTAGCTGACTGGTAGTGGATCGGGCTGCGCGCCGCAGCAGTATATATGTTGGATCGGACTGCACACCGTAGAGATATTGTGCTTGGGCTGTAGGAGCCCCTCCGGAGTCTGAACCCCCACAGTGAGCACGGGTACCCAAATTGGATCGGGCTACGCGTCGTAGCGGTCATATCATGCATTGCATTGCATTTAGCTACATCTGCTAGCTGTTATACTGTTTTGCTGGTACTTGTTGGTACAGGTACAGTTGATATTGATTCTGTGACAGGGTATTCGATTACAGCTTTACATAGTGCTTTATTGCGGATTTCTTATCTACGCTGTCTTACCCTTGTTTATTACCACTGAGTCTGGCAGTACTCATTTTACTCCCTACACCTTGTGTGCAGATCCAGGTACCTCTCAGCAGTGATCTAGTAGCGGTGCGAGGCATCATTTGTGGATATTCGAGGTAGCTGCAGATTCCGCAGGACCCGATATTCCTTCTTACTGTCTCTTGATTTTGTATTGACTTTTCTTTCCGCACTTGGCATCTTGTAAACCTTTATACACTTATGTTCAGTAGAGGCTCATGACTCTTGACCCTTCGGTCTATGGGAGATGATGTATTATGGGACTTGGTTCCTCGTTTTCGTTATATGTATCGCCGTTATTTCGTGAATTAATATGCTTAAATGGGTTAAAGAGAGCTTCTAGCTCCGTTGTTGATATTGATTGGTCAGGCTGGCTTAGCATTGTGCTGGGCGCCATCACGACCGGATTTGGGGTCGTGACAATATGAGTTTGTATTTTAATTCCGCTTTTATCTATTTCTATTCCTAGAAATTCTATTTGGTTTTTCATTATTTCTGCCTTTTTTCTACTTAGGCTTATTCCCGATATTTCTATAATATGTATGAATTTTTCTAATAATTTTATATGTTCATCATGCGTTTTTGAATATAATAGTATATCATCAATGTATATTATACAATTTTCTAGTTGTTTGAAATAGTTATCCATAAAATGTTGATATCTACCTCGTGCGTTTTTATATCCAAAAGGTAATACGTTCCATTCATAGAATCCTTGGGGTACGGTAAATGCTGTAAGTTTCTTAGATTCTTCTTCTAACTTTAAGTAGTAAAATCCTGATTTGCAATCAAATTTACTAAAGTAGTTAAATCCTTGTATTTGTCTTATTTTTAGTTTCTTATTTGGTATTGGGTAATTATACGTCTTAGTTTTTGCATTTAGGTTTCTATAAGCAATAACCATTCTACTTTTTTCCTCTTTTTTGTTCACTATGTTTATTTACTATGAATGCTATTTACTATGAATGCTGGACTTGTATGTTTGCTATTGCTTTCTTGTATATAACCTTGTTCTAATAATTCATCAATATGTATTTTAAATTCATTTAAATCTTTAAAATTGTATTTTAAGGGTTTTTGTGTTATTATTCTATTTTCATCAATTAGCTCTATTTTTACCTTTGTTTTATGTTTTCCCAACCTTACAAGGGGTTTTCACTATACAATGGTTCTAGTTTTTCTTGAATTATTTTGACTGTATTTATTGAAAAAATAATTAATTCTATTTTATTAGTATTTTCTTTTTCATTTTCTAATTTTTGTGTTATATTCTCACTTCCTTTTATCCGATCAGTTGTTTTTCTTTTCTTTTTTAGAACTCTTTTTGCCCCTATTTTTTGTTTTCATGGTGTCGTAAACCACCAATGTGTTTTTGTTATTACATGTGGGTATAGTTTATCTATGAATGGTATTCCTAGTAAAATATCTCTTGTGGGTAATTCAAAATTGTATATTTCTTCTATAGTAAGTATTTTATCCCATATTTGTATTTTTATATTTTTTGATTTGTGGGTAATTATGCTTCCTTCGTTGTTAAATCCTGTTACTGGTTAGGGTGTTCTAAGTTTTTCCCATTTCTCTTCTGGTAGACAATTATATCTGCATAAATTTACTTCTGATCCTGTGTCTATCATAGGTGTGTAGTACCTATTGTAGTATCCTTCCACTATTATTTTTACTAGTATATGTATTTTCATATTTATAATATAGTTCTTTTTATTGTTACTTTCTTGTTTTCATAATGTATGATTAGTTGTTCATTATCTAAGTTGTATGGTTTAACTTTTTCTAGCCATTTTATTCCTAATATAATATTTTTATCTCCTTGGTATATTTTAAATCTTATTATCATAATTATTCCCCCTATAATTATTTCTTTTTCCGCTATTTCTTCACTAGCTATCATTCCTTTAGGTAATTCGGGGAATAATTTTTCACTAGTTAGTATCTCATCTTCCGTGATTAATTCTCTTGTTATATAGTTTTCTTCTTGTCCTGTATTTATTAGTATTAAGTATTTTCTTCCATTCATTACTCCTGTTATGTAATAATGATGATGTTTTATTTCTCCTGGTAATTGCTTTATAAGTTTAGGTATTTTATATCCTACCTTATCTGATGTGCTTGTTTTATTTGATGATGTTTGTCCTACTTCAAAACTCAATCTTTTTGATGTGCTTAGTCTTTCTTTTACTATGTCTAAATCTACTTCTACGTCTAATTCATTATAACTATACTCATTGTTATCTATAACTGTAACTATTCTTTCAAAAGGATTTTCTATCTTTATTTTGTTTATTTTATTTCTTGCCATTATCTTATGTTTAGTTGTTAATATATATAGATTTTTACATCTTGCTGTAAATATCTTACTACCTGGGGTTAATTCTATTCCTGACATTTTCCAGTATAATACGAGTGATTTATCTATATTTTTATCATTTATTGCTACTGAATAGTTAGCACTAATTATGAACTTAAATTTTTGGTATATCAAATTTCCTCGTACTGCACTTATTATACGTTTTTCTATAGGTTGTATAATTCTATCATCTACTGGATAAATTTCTATTGGTGTATCTATCCCTTCTCTAAAACATGTCTTTATTAATATTTATGTTCCTCCTAGATGTACGTATTTAATTGGGTTTTTTGCCTTTATATCTTGTATTTCTTTATTTATTATACGTTTATTTATTATTGGTATTTTATCTTTTCCTTTGGTGTATTTACAGTCTATTATGTGTTCTCTTTGGCTAATTACATAGTATTTGTCACGACCCTAGTTCACCAATCGTGAACATGTCATGGCGGCACCCAGTCCCCATGACTAGGTAAGCCTAACACTTTGCGGAATGTACAAGTTTATGAACTTTAAACAAGAGTAGCGGAAAAATAATATAAAAAGGAAATGTAATCCGTGCCACTTGGCACATACACCCGTCAAACACACCGTATAAAACACCACCAAGACCCGAAATCCCACGGGCAACACAGACTAAAAGAAATACAACTGTGGCACTATGTGTAAAGAGTATCTTAAACAACGAAATGAAGGAAAAACATCTACTAGAACTATTAGAGTAGAAGGAGGGCCTCCGGATCCGCGGACGTAGCAGATCATACCTCGAGGTCTCCCAAGGTGCTGCTGAATCACCTAGTATGAGCCTGTCCTGATGTACCTGGATCTGCACAACAAAAATGTGTAGAAGAGTAGCATGAGTACACCACGGCGGTACTCAGTAAGTGCCAAGCCTAACCTTGATGGAGTAGTGACGAGGAAGGTCAGGGCCCTACTGAGATGTAACGACCCGGCCCGTCGTTACTGGAATTACCACCCCGTTACCTTTCATTTACATATCTTATGCTTTAATATCAGTATTAGAGTATATCGGGTGAGTTAGGAGTGATTCGGGTTGAAAATGAAGCAAATAGCATGTTTGAAGGAAGCTTGAATATGGGAAGTCAACCTAGAGTTGACTATTGAGTTAGAGTGCTCGGAACCGGATTCCGATGATTCGACTAGTTTTGGGGGATCATTTATAACTTAGGAGAGCAATCGGAATTGAATTCGGAGGTCCGGTGTAGTTTTAGGCTTGAATTGGCGAAGGTTGAATTTTGGCGAAAACCGGATGGTAGGTGATATTTTGATCCGGGGTCGGAATGGAATTCCGACAATTTCCGTAGCTTCGTTATGTGATTTTGGATATGTCTGCAAATTTTCAGGTCATTCGGACATCGTTTGTTCGGGTTTTGGATTGAATGTTAGTTTTGAAAGTTTTGGAGAAACTTAGGCTTGAATTCGTGTGTAAATGGTGATTTTGATGTTTAGGATGGTGTTTTTGTGATTGGAACAAGTCCGTATCATGTTTTGGAGTATGTTTGTGGCTTTCGTTGGGGTCCCGGAGGCCTCGGGATGATTTCGGACCATCAACCGGGCATATGGGGCTTGGCAAAATCTATAGAAAACTGCAGGTTTCTGCCCAGTCAATTAGACCTTCGCGTTCGCGTGACATGGGCCGCGTTCGCGAAGGCCGGGCGGATCAAGCATCGCGTTCATGAGAAGGGGCATCGCGTTCGCGTAGGCCAGGGGTTTTGAGCTTCGCAATCGCGTTCCAGTGGTCGCGTTTGCGTAGGTGTGTGAGGGTGAGGCTTCGCGTTCGCGGGAGGAGTATCGCGAACGCGTAGAAGGAAATATAGGCGGCTGGGAATTTTGTTCATCGCGAACGCGTGGTGGAGTTCGCGTTCGCGTAGGGTAAGTCAGAGTCGAGCATCACGAACGCGTGGGAGTCATCGCGTTCGCGAAGAGTAAAAGGGAACTGTTCATTGCGAACGCGTGGAAGCTCACTCGAACGCGTAGGTATAAATGTTCTGGCAGTGAATTAAATTGCAGAACAGAGAGCTCGAGGGTTTACACGCCAAAAATACAATTTTGAGCCCTAGAGAGAAGAAAAACTCGAGGAAAACACTGAGAAATCATCGGGTATTCATCGGAGGTAAGATTCTTGACTCAAAAACATGATTTTATGGTAGGATTAACATGAATCTTCATGAATTTGGGTAGAATTTTGAAGAAATGTGGCCTAGATATTGAAAACGAGATTTTGAGTTTTGGAAGGCCATTTGAACTCCGATTTCGATAAATTTTATATGCACGGACTCGTGGCGAGATGAGGATCGCGTTGGCTAATTTCGGAATTTTCCGAGCAGTGGGCCCGGGGTCGGGTTTTATCAACTTAGTGTATTTATGCGAATTTCATGTAAATTGAAATGGGTTATGATTCTTTGACCCGTATTTTATATAATTATTGTGGTTTGACTAGATTCTACGCACGACGGAGCTAAATTCAATGGAAAAGGCATCGCGGACAAGTCTACGACCGGCTAGAGGTGAGTAGTTTGTGTATACGGTAGCCTGAGGGTTCGAAACCCCGGCTTAGCACATTGTGACGCTAGTAGGGCGTGGCTCGCACACCGTGGCAGGTGCGAGATTGATTGTGACTGGGGATTGAGACTTGGTCCATCCCGAAAATGAATAATATGATATTAGTGTTGGAAATACACTGTATTTGATATATTTGTGGGCGGTAAGCCTTGTTTGGGGCCTTGTGCCGACCTGTAGCGTCCTTAGAGGACAATATTTATGTGATAGCTATATTTGCTTAAATCACTCATTTCAGTCCTGGAAATTGAAATCACACTATTGAAATGAAGTCACCGATTTTTGCAAATTAAAAAAAAGTTAAGTATTTTTCATAAATTATGAACTGGAAATTAAGAAGAATGAACTGTTTTTGTGACTTATTTGATTTATGTGGACTGAGGATGGATCGGGCTGCACGCCGCAGCGGTAGATATGAGGATCGGGCTGCACGCCGCAACAGTATTGCGCTTGGGCTGTAGGAGCCCCTCCGGAGTCTGTACACACCCCCACTGAGCGCCGTCGATGTTAAATTGGATCGGGCTACACGCCGTAGCGGTTATATGTTTTGCATTGCATCTTTATTTTGTTGAATTACTATGTGGTAGATGTATTGTGCTGTTGATGCTAGTTCGTAGGAGGAATCGAACCGTAGTTTAGCTTCATTATGTGGTATTCTGTGGATTTCTTATTTTCAGCTACTTGTATATATTTATTACTCACCGAGTACTTAGTACTCACCCCTACTCCCTGCACCTTTTGTGTGCAGACTCAGGTACTCAGGAGCAGTAGACAGGCAATTCCAGCGTTTGCAGTGTCATTTCGAGTTGCTGAGGTAGCTGCCTACGTTCGCGGAACCTAGCTTCTCCTCTCCTTTCCAGTTGTTATTTTTATTTTATATTCAGACTTGAGTATTTCTATACAGTACTCTCTATTCCTGTTGGGTTTTGTTAGAGGCTCTATACTTGTGACTCCGGATCTTCGGGAGTGTCAGTATTTTGTTTATTATTATTATTGGAGTTCTTAAACTCATATATTCTTCTTGGGTTGTCCATTTGGGACTGGTATTCGATGTAATCAGAAATTGTTGGTCTGGCTGGCTTAGCTTGATTGTTGGGCGCCACGACCGGATTTGGGTCGTGACAAGTTGGTATCAGAGCCTAGGTTACTAGGACTCGCGAGTCATGAGCCGGTTTAGTAGGCTTTCGTGGATCGGTACGTAGACGTCCGTATCTATCCTCGGAGGGCTACAGAAACTTTAGGAAAAACCTCATTTTCTTGGATTCATATCATGCGAATTGTGTTATCATCAAATTAAATTTTTCTATATTCTATTCTCTCGCAGATGGCGAGAACACGTGCTAGCGAACGTGGCGGACGACCACTATTGGCACCCAGAGGCCATGGTCGTGGTAGAGGTAGGGCAGCAGTACCAGCACCAGCTAACCCACCAGCTAACCAAACTCAGGATCAGATTCCTGCACTAGTGGCCCAGGTTCAGGATCAGGTTCCAGCTGCAGACGCTCCGGCAGCTCAGGTTCAGGCACCGGCCGTGCCCATTGTGATACCGGGTCTTCAGGAGACCTTCGCTCAGATCTTATCAATATGCACAGGCTTGGCTCGGGTCGTTGCAGCCTCTACTGCAGCGTCTTCTTCACGGGCAGGGGGAGGGAATCAGACCCCCGTGGCTCACACACCCGAGCCGGTGATACAGGGTATTCAGGCGCCTGGGCAGCTCCAGTTCAGCCAGTTGCGCCCGTTGCACCAGCTCCTGCTTATATGGTTCCAGTTATGCCCGACGATGAGCAGCGTCGTTTGCAGAGATTTGAGAGGCTATAGCCTCCACCGCGGGTATTCTAGAGTCCAGCGGTGTTTCATTCACCACTTTTCAGTTCACAGGTGCAGCATTTCAATGGTGGGAGGATTTTGAGAGGAGTAGGCCCGCTGGGGCAGTGCCCCTCACTTGGCAGCAGTTCTCCACGGTATTTTTGGAGAAGTACGTGCCTCAGTCTCAGAGAGAAGAGCTGCGACGTTAGTTTGAGTGGCTGAAGCAGGGGGATATGACGGTTAATCAATATGAGATGAGATTCACACAGCTAGCCCGTCATGCCATGTGGATGGTTCCTACGGACAGAGAGAGGATTCGGAGATTTATTGATGGCCTTATTTATCCCATCCGCATATTGATGACCAGGGAGAGAGTTTCGACAGTTACCTTTGAGGAAGTGGTTGATGCTGCCCATCACATTGAGACAGATCGCCGCAGAGAGAGGGAGGAGAGAGAGGCTAAGCGGCCTCGTGGTACTGGCAGCTACAGTGGTGCTCCGTCTAGGGGCCAACCTCAGCATAGCAGGGGTCGTTCTTTTAGGTCTCATCAGTTTGGAAGAGCAGAGTCCAGTGGGGTTTCATTTGATTGTGGTCGTCAGGGCCATCAGGGTTATCAGGGTCAGCAGAGCCATCAGGGTTATCAGGGTCAGCAGAGCCGTCAGCAGAGTCAGCCTGCACTGAGTGCTCTTCCAGCTCAGAGCTCTGTTGCTGCTTCCTCAGCACAGGGTTCATCTGTAGCGAGGGGTCCTCAGCAGCCCCTTCTTCCATCTTCAGGCCGTTGTTTTGAGTGCGGTGACTTGGGCCATATCAAGAGAGAGTGTCCTCAGTGGCTTCGTAAGCGGTCTCAGCAGAGGGATCAACCCTCGTCTTCTACTCCTGTTTCTTCGGTGCCAGCACAGTCGGCTAGGACCGGTGGCCAGGTATCCAGAGGTTGCCCTAGGGGAGAGGATCGTACTGGTGGAGGCCAGGCTTGTTTCTATGCTCTTCCGGATAGGAAGGATGCTAGTGCTTCAGATGCGGTCATTTCAGGTATTATCTCAGTCTGCCACAGGGATGCTTCCGTCTTATTTGATCCCGGATCCACCTATTCTTATGTCTCTACTTATTTTGCACATCATTTGGGTATGACCCGTGGTATTCTTGCTTTGCCCGTACATGTGTCTACCCCGGTGGGGGATACTGTTATTGTGGATCAGGTATATCGATCCTGTATTATTACTATTGGGGGTGTGGAGACCCGAGTTGATTTATTACTACTGGGCATTGTAGATTTCGATGTGATTCTAGGCATGGATTGGCTATCTCCTTACCATGCGATTTTGGACTGTCATGCCAAAACAGTCACATTAGCTATTCCAGGTAATCCGAGGATCGAGTGGCGTGTACTTGACTGATTATGTGTCCGACAGGGTGATTTCTTATATAAAGGCCCAACGAATGATTGGCAAGGGTTGTTTATCTTATTTGGCCTTCATTAGAAATGTTGAGGTCGAGACACCCAGTCTTGATTCGGTCCCCATTGTGAGGGAGTTTCCGGATGTATTTCCAGCAGACCTGCCGGGCATGCCGCCTGACAGAGATATCGATTTTGGTATTGACTTGGTGCCGGGCACTCAACCCATTTCTATTCCTCCCTATCGCATGGCACCGGCGGAGTTGAAAGAACTGAAAGAAAAACTTCAGGAACTCTTAGATAAGGGTTTCATTCGTCCGAGTGTGTCACCTTGGGGTGCACCGGTGTTGTTCATGAAGAAGAAAGATGGCACAATGAGAATGTGCATTGATTACAGGCAGCTGAACAAGGTAACAGTGAAGAATAAGTACCCATTGCCTCGTATTGAGGACCTATTTGATCAGCTCCAGGGAGCTAGTGTATTTTCTAAGATTGATCTTCGATCGGGCTATCATTAGTTGAAGATCAGGGACTCGGATATTATGAAGACAGCGTTCAGGACGCGATATGGGCACTACGAGTTCCTGGTGATGTCTTTCGGGTTAACTAATGCCCCAGCTGCATTCATGCACTTGATGAATAGCCTATTTCGGCCGTACCTTGATTCTTTTGTGATTGTGTTATTGATGATATTCTGGTGTATTCACGCAGCCAGGAGGAACATGCACAGCACCTGAGGGTGGTACTGCGGAGATTGAGAGAAGAGAAGCTTTATGCAAAATTCACTAAGTGTGAGTTCTGGCTTAACACTGTGACTTTTCTGGGACATGTAGTGTCCAGTGATGGTATTCGGGTTGATCCACAGAAGGTCGAGGCAGTGCAGAATTGGCCAAGACCTTCCTCAGCTACAGAGATTCGGAGTTTTCTCGGCTTGGCAAGCTATTATTTCCGGTTCGTTCAGGGATTCTCATCTATTGCTTCGCCGTTGACTAAGTTGACACAAAAGAATGCTTCATTTTGTGGTCTGATGAATGTGAGGAGAGCTTCCAGAAGCTCAAGGAGGCTTTGACCACCGCTCCGGTACTTGTGTTACCATTAGCCTCAGGGTCATATACGGTGTATTGTGATGCTTCTAGAGTTGGACTCGGTTGTGTGTTGATGTAGGAGGGTAGAGTTATTGCATATGCTTCTCGTCAGCTAAAGCCCCACGAGAAGAACTACCCTGTTCATGATTTGGAGTTAGCCGCTATTGTTCATGCCTTGAAGATTTGGAGGCATTACCTATATGGTGTATCTTGTGATGTATATACAGACCACCGCAGCCTTCAGCATTTGTTTAAGGAGAAAGATCTAAATTTGAGGCAGCGGAGATGGCTTGAATTGCTTAAAGACTATGATATTACTATCTTGTACCATCCCGGGAAAGCCAATGTAGTGGCTGATGCTTTGAGCCGGAAGGCTATTAGTATGGGCACTTTGGCGTATATTTCAGTTGGGGAGAGACCCCTTGCAGTTGATGTTCAGGCATTAGCTAATCAGATGGTGAGACTGGATATTTCTGAGCCCAGTCGGGTGATGTCTTGTGTAATGGCTCGTTCTTCTTTATATGATCGTATTCGAGAGCGCCAGTATGATGATCCACACTTACTTGTCCTTAAGGACAGAGTTCAGCATGATGATGCTAGAGATGTCACTATTGATAGTGATGGTGTATTGCGGATGCAAGGCCGGATATGCGTGCCCAATGTTGACGGCCTTCGTGAGTTGATATTGGAGGAGGCCCATAGCTCGCGGTATTCTATTCATCCAGGAGCCGCGAAGATGTACCAGGATTTGAAGCAGCATTACTGGTGGAGAAAGATGAAGAAAGATATTGTGAGCCATGTGGCTCGGTGTCTAAACTATCAGCAGGTCAAGTATGAGCATCAGAGGCCTGGTGGTGTATTCCAGCGTATTGTTATTCCTGAGTGGGAGTGGGAAAGGATTACTATGGACTTTGTTAGTGGACTCCCTCGGACAGCGAGGAAGTTTGATTCGGTTTGGGTGGTGGTGGATAGGTTGACCAAGTCAGCTCACTTCATCCTAGTGTGTACTACCTATACCTCAGAGCGGTTGGCAGAGATATTCATCCGTGAGATAGTGAGATTGCATGGAGTTCCCATTTCTATTATATCGGACAGAGGTACCCAGTTCACTTCTCAGTTCTGGAGGACTTTTCAGCGAGAGTTGGGTTCACAGGTAGAGCTGAGCACAGCATTTCATCCACAGACGGATGGGCAGTCCGAGCGTACTATTTAGATATTGGAGGACATGTTGCGTGCTTGTGTCATTGATTTTGGTGGTTCATGGGCTGATTACTTGCCTCTTGCGGAGTTTGCTTATAATAATAGCTATCGGTCCAGCATTCAGATGGCACCGTATGAAGCTTTATATGGGAGGCGGTGTAGGTCTCCAGTCGGTTGGTTTGAGCCCGGCGAGGCTAGGTTGTTGGGGACAGAGTTAGTCCAAGATGCCTTAGACAAGGTGAAGGTGATTCAGGAGAGACTTTGCACAGCTCAGTCGCGTCAGAAGAGTTATACGGACCGAAAGGTCCGAGATGTGTCCTATTCAGTGGGTGAGAAGGTGTTGCTGAAGGCTTCGCCTATGAAGGGCGTTATGAGGTTTGGAAAGAAAGGAAAGTTGAGCCCAAGGTTCATTGGACCTTTTGAGGTGCTTAGGAAAGTTGGGGAGGTGGCCTATATACTTGCTTTGCCACCCAGTTTGTCGGGAGTTCACTCGGTGTTCCATGTATCCATGCTCCGGAAGTATGTCGGAGACCCGTCTCATGTGTTAGACTTCACCACGATACAGCTAGATGAATACTTGACTTATGATGTAGAGCCAGTAGCCATTTTGGGTCGACAGGTTCGTAAGCTGAGATCCAAGGACATAGCTTCAGTGAAAGTGCAGTAGAGAGGTCGTCCCGTGGAGGAAGCAACTTGGGAGGCCGAGCAGGAAATGCGGAGCAGATATCCTCACTTGTATGATTCTCCAGGTATGTTTCTTAACCCGCTCGCGGACAAGCGTTTGTTTAAGTTGGGGAGAATGTAACGACCCGGACCGTTGTTACGGGAATTACCACCCCGTTACCTTGCATTTACATATCTTATGCTTTTATATCAGTATTAGAGTATATCGGGTGAGTTAGGAGTGATTCGGGTTGAAAATGAAGCAAATAGCATGTTTGAAGGAAGCTTGAATATGGGAAGTAAACCTAGAGTTGACTATTGAGTTAGAGTGCTCGGAACCGGATTTTGATGATTCGACTAGTTTCGGGGGATCATTTATGACTTAGGAGAGCAATCGGAATTGAATTAAGAGGTCCGGTGTAGTTTTAGGCTTGAATTGGCGAAGGTTCAATTTTGACGAAAACCGGATGGTAGGTGATATTTTGATCCGGGGGTCAGAATCAAATTCTGACAATTTCTGTAGCTTCGTTATGTGATTTTGGATATGTCTGCAAATTTTTAGGTCATTCGGACATCGTTTGATCGGGTTTTGGATTGAATGTTAGTTTTGAAAGTTTTGAAGAAACTTAGGCTTGAATTCGTGTGTACATGGTGATTTTGATGTTTAGGATGGTGTTTTTGTGATTGGAACAAGTCCGTATCATGTTTTGGAGTATGTTTGTGGCTTTCGTTGGGGTCCCGGAGGCCTCGGGATGATTTCGGACCATCAACCGGGCATATGGGGCTTGGCAAAATCTGCAGAAAACTGCAGGTTTCTGCCCAGTCAATTAGACCTTCGCGTTCGCGTGACATGGGTCGCGTTCGCGAAGGCCAGACGGATCAAGCATCGCGTTCGCGAGAAGGGGCATTGTGTTTGTGTAGGCCAGGGGTTTTGAGCTTCGCGATCGCATTCCAGTGGTCGCGTTCGCGTAGGTGTGTCAGGGTGAGGCTTCGCGTTCGCGGGAGGAGTATCGCGAACGCGTAGAAGGAAATATAGGCAGCTGGGAATTTTGTTCATCGCGAACGCGTGGTGGAGTTCGCGTTCGCGTAGGGTAAGTCAGAGTCGAGCATCGCGAACGCGTGGGAGTCATCGCGTTCGCGAAGAGTAAAAGGGAGTTGTTCATCGTGAACGCGTGGAAGCTCACGCGAACGCGTAGGTATAAATGTTCTGGCAGTGAATTAAATTGCAGAACAGAGAGCTCGCGGTTTTACACCCCAAAAATACAATTTTGAGCCCTAGAGAGAAGAAAAACTCGAGGAAAACACTGAGAAATCATCGGGTATTCATCGGAGGTAAGATTCTTGACTCAAAAACATGATTTTATGGTAGGATTAACATGAATCTTCATGAATTTGGGTAGAATTTTGAAGAAATGTGGCCTAGATATTGAAAACGATATTTTGAGTTTTGGAAGGCCATTTGAACTCCGATTTCGATAAATTTTATATGCACGGACTCGTGGCGAGATGAGGATCGCGTTGGTACTAATTTCAGAATTTTCCGAGCAGTGGGCTCAGGGTCGGGTTTTACCAACTTAGTGTATTTATGCGAATTTCATGTAAATTGAAATTGGTTATGATTCTTTGACCCGTATTTGATATAATTATTGTGGTTTGACTAGATTCTACGCATGGGGGAGCTAAATTCAAAGGAAAAGGCATCGCGGACGAGTCTACGACCCGCTAGCGGTGAATAGTTTGTGTATATGGTAGCCTGAGGGTTCGAAACCCCGGCTTAGCACATTGTGACGCTAGTACGGCGTGGCTCACACACCGTGGCAGGTGCGTGATTGATTGTGACTGGGGATTGAGACTTGGTCTATCCCGGAAATGAATAATATGTTATTAGTGTTGGAAATACACTGTATTTGATATATTTGTGGGCGGTAAGCCTTGTTTGGGGCCTTGTGCCGATCTGTAGCGTCCTTAGAGGACAATATTTATGTGATAGCTATATTTGCTTAAATCACTGATCTCAGTCCTGGAAATTGAAATCACACTATTGAAATAAAGTCACCGGTTTTTGCAAATTAAATAAAAGTTAAGTATTTTTCATAAATTATGAACTGGAAATTGGAAATTAAGAAGAATGAACTGTTTTTGTGACTTATTTGATTTATGTGGACTGAGGATGGATCGGGCTGCACGCCGCAGCGGTTGATATGAGGATCGGGCTCCACGCCGCAGCAGTATTGCGCTTGGGCTGTAGGAGCCCCTCCGGAGTCTGTACACACCCCCAGTGAGCGCCGTCGATGTTAAATTGGATCGGGCTACACGTCGTAGCGGTTATGTGTTTTGCATTGTATCTTTATTTTGTTGAATTACTCTGTGGTAGCTGTATTGTACTGTTGATGCTAGTTCGTAGGAGGAATCGAACTGTAGTTTAGCTTCCTTATGTGGTATTCTATGGATTTCTTATTTTCAGCTACTTGTATATATTTATTACTCACCGAGTACTTAGTACTCACCCCTACTCCCTGCACCTTTTGTGTGCAGACTCAGGTACTCAGGAGCAGTAGACGGGCATTTCCAGCGTTTGCAGTGTCATATCGAGTTGCTGAGGTAGCTGCCTACGTTCGCAGAACCTAGCTTCTCCTCTCCTTTCCAATTGTTATTTTGTATTTTGTATTCAGACTTGAGTATTTCTATACAGTACTCTATATTCCTATTGGGTTTTGTTAGAGGCTCTAGACTTGTGACTCCGAATCTTTGGGAGTGTCAGTATTTTGTTCATTATTATTATTATTAGAGTTCTTAAACTCATATATTCTTCTTGGGTTGTCCATTTGGGACTGGTATTCGATGTAATCAGAAATTGTTGGTCTGGCTGGCCTAGCTTGATTGTTGGGCGCCATCACGACCGGATTTGGGTCCTGACATGAGAGAACAATAATATAATGATGTTGACAATAATAAACAGTTTAAATAATAATGAGTCTGAAATGGCGACAGTAAAGTGATTTCTGCAACCGTCTACAATATAAGCTAGCAGCAAGTAAATAACTCAATAAAACTCAGGATCTCCGGGAATCGAACCAGCAGTCCCTACCAATAACTCAGGATCTCCGGGAATCAAACCCGCAGTCCCTACGAATAACTCAGGATCTCCGGGAATCGAACCCGCAGTCCCTACCAATAACTCAGGATCTCCGGGAATCAAACCCGCAGTCCCTACCAATAACTCAGGATCTCCGGGAATCGAACCCGCAGTCCCAACCAATAACTCAGGATCTCCGGGAATCGAACCCGCAGTCCTTACCAATAACTCAGGATCTCCCAGAATCAAACCCGCAGTCCATACCAATACAGACAATAAAGGAACGCACAGAGATAATATAATATGTTAAACTACAACTTCACCGAAACTAGTGCCGACAATTTATCAAGAAGTTCAAGTAAGTTAACTAGTCAATTAGACATGTTGAATCCTAGCTATTCATACTTTTCTAACTAATACCGGGTAGAAGTAACGCTTTTATCATCTAAGAGCAGGGATATCACTAATCGGACAATTCAAGTAAAGTGTGTGTTACAACAACCAGCGCATGTACACGCTCGTCACCTCGCGTACAAGGCATTTAAACTATCACATAATATCCTAGGGGTGAAAGTTCCCCCACACGAGGTTAGACAAGCCACTTACCTCAATTCCGGTACAAAACCGCTAAGAAACAACTCTCTTGCCACGAGTATCCGACTCCGAGTGGCCCGAATCTAGTCAAATCAATTACACAGTGTAAATAACATCGCAAGTAACTAATTACAATGATAAAATTACAGCTACGACGCGAAAGTGGGTGAAATGACCAAAATACCCCTGAAGCCATCGGCTTGGAATTGAAATATATTTACGTTTTCAGAACCCTCGTACCCTCACGAGTCTAACCATATAAAAATCTCCCAAATCGGACCACAAATGGCCCCTCAAATCCCAAATTTCAAGTTTTTGCTCCAAGCCCTAATTTCTTACAATTTTGCTATGTTTTCATACATTTCAAGGATGATTCTTCAATAAAATCATGTATTTAGTTCATAGGACTTACCTCTAATCACTTCTCGCCAAAACCCCTTCAATTCCCGTCCAAAAGCTCTCAAGAATGACCAAAAATGGTGGAAAAATGGGTTTGGTTCGCGGATAATCTGTTTTAAAACATTCTGCCCAGGTATTTTGTTCACCGCGATCGCGGGAAATGCTTCGCGATCGCGGAGAACAAATTTCTGGCCCAAAAATTGCCCTTCGCGATCGCGGGAAATGCCTCGCGATCGCTGTGAACAACTTCCGGTTCCTCCGGATAGGCTTCAGTCAAATGGTCATAACGTTTTACACACAACTCCAAATGACGAATGGTTTGATGTTTTGGAAACTAGACACATAGGGATATAACTTCTTTCATTTGTTGATAATTTCCTGAATCCTTATAAATTTCAAGATATAAGCTTCCAAATCCATTTATGTGTTTTAGATATCCTTCTCAGACAGCCTAGAGTATAACGTACATAACGTTTGCTACGAATTTCCAAATGCAGATTTCTTTAGCTTTCTCAAAACTACACACGATGATCTACAACTTTCGTTTTTGAATCACCTCAAAATACCTTTTAGATAAAAAGTTATGATCTTTCGAAGTAGGGACTGCGCGACAGAAATTTCTTCTTCGCGAAGCAGTCTACGCGATCGCGATTCATTAGTTTTTTTTCTCAGATTTTGCTCACCGCGATCGCGACCAATACCCCGTGATCGCGTAGAGCACTGCTGTAGCCAAAAACCAGCAGTTAAAAATGGCCTAGATATGGTTCGAAACCTCCCCGAAACTCACCCGAGGCCCCCGGGACCTCAACCAAAAGCACCAACACTTCCTATAACCTTATTCAAACTTGTTCCAATCATCAAAACACGTCCAAAAACACAAAAATTATCAATTTACAACGGATTCGAGCCTAAATTTATCAAATTCTTCCAAAAACTCACATTCGATCCAAAACCCAACCAAATGACGTCCGAATGACCTGAAAATTTGCGGACATAACCAAAATCACATAACGAAGCTACCGAAATTGTCGGAATCCCATTCTGACCCCCGGATCAAAATCTCACCTATCGTTCGGATTCGCCAAAATTTCAAACTTCGGCATTTCAAGCCTAATTGAGCTACGGACCTCCAAACTACATTCCGAACGTGCTCCCAACCCCGAAACCTAATGGAGCTAATGGAACCATCGGATTTCCGTTCCGAGGTCGTCTTAGCACTGTTCCAGCTACGGGCCATTTTTCAATTATAATGCTTCTATTTAGGGACTAAGTGTCCTAAAACACTCCAAATTTCAGAACCGACTCTCCCGGCAAACCACAATAGTAGAAATGAACTTAGGGGAACAGTTAGATGGGGTTCGGGGCGTAAATTTCAAAAACGACCGGCCGGGTCGTTACATCTTCCCACCCTTAAAGATTTGTTCGTCCTCGAACGAGCATAGAAAACATACCTGGAGTGGTGAAGAGATGAGGGTACTGGTTGCGCATATCCTGTTCGGTCTCCCAAGTCGCCTCCTCGGCCGGCTGACCCCGCCACTGGACCTTTACTAAATCGATGTTCTTTGACCTTAGCTTCCCGATTTGCTTGTCCAGAATGGCCACTAGCTCCTCAACATAAGACAGATCCTCGTCTAACTGAACAGAAGTGAAATCCAACACACTCGATAGGTCATCATGGTATCTCCGAAGCATAGAGACATAGAACACGGGATGGACCCCGACTAGGCTGGGAGGTAAGGCCAACTCATAAGCAACCTCCCCAAGACGCCTCAAAATATCAAAAGGGCTTATAAATCTAGGACTCAGCTGAGCACATTAGCCTGATATAATCTGAAGATATTCCCTCTTGTTCAAACGATTAAGTCTTAGAGCCTAATTCCAACATCCGAAATTCTATGTCAGGCCTGTTTTCATCAATAGATCACTCAATATTCCTCAAATGCCATCCTCAAACATGACTACATAACCTTGCTGGATTCTTACCTTGCAACACAAAATCCACATGACCACGATAATATTTTATGATCAAATTAGCCTAAAATTCAACGAATCAGATGCTCCCATTGCACCTCATGATCTACATAGGTCTCATTCTAACTTTTACAATACTGACACGACAGAAGAGATGTGCCAATATCCTTAACCAACTACTGAATCAACAATTCATTGGATCTATACTCCTGACAAGATCCATTACCTTGTCCTAAACCAGAGGATGATCTTTTCCTCTATAATATACCTCATATAATCAGTTTGAACTGATCCCAAATCCCATAATCTCATCTCACCCAGTACGAACTGCTCAGGTGATAAGCCACATCAGACATAATCAAAAGTCCTACAATATGACACAATGTGTCGGTAGGCCACTAATTCGTACGTGACACAAAAGGAAGGCGAACAGTAGAGAGAACTATTCAACTCTCACACTAACATGGACTTCCTCAGAAAAATAGGAAACAGAACACATAACAGCAGATATGGACACTGAAATAAGTATCACATTGTTGCGGCGTGCAACCCGATCCCAACAATATACCCATGGCGGCGTGCCACCCGATCCCAACAATATAACTATGGCGACGTGCCACCCGATCCCAACAATATAACCATGGCGGCGTGCCACCCGATCCCAACAATATAGACTCACACAAGGAGTCATATGTCTAGCTGAATAGCTCGTCACATAAAAACACTGAATATCGATCAAAAGCACACTAAAGTGCATGATATTAGACTCAATGAAACATATAGCGCTATAGGCTACAAACTCAAGCACAACTGAGGTGCGATATAAGATCTGAGTCTCGAGAGCCATCATGCTCATATAACATCACCGCTGAGCGGAACCTCAACACATAAGGAATTTACCAAGCCGTCTCACACTCATACGGCGCAATATATCTTTACATGAATTACTAACCGCGAAATAAGACCGTGACTATCCCTCCATAAAGGCGTATTGCTAGAAGAAACAAAACCGGCCTGACGCAAGGCTCACTTCCACATTTAAATCTATCCACCGACCTTAAGTCTATCCTGGTCGTGCCAAGCTAAGTCAATAATATTTCACAGGTCTATAACCCAATAAGCAGAGTGCCCTCCAGGCATAAATTCTCAAATGAATGATATCACCAAAATCCTCATACTTGGTTTAAATTTCTAACCAATCAAGTGACTACAAGTGACACCTATACAATCTTCTTGTGGGTTAAGCTCCCACCATCTTCCGAATAACTAAACGGGCCTGCACATTCAAACCATCGGTTGCACTAACGCTGAAAAGTGATCAGGAGTCCCTAACCGGGATGTAAAGTCTTTTTCATAGATATCAAGTGATACTGACGTTAATACCCATCTTACTCAAAACATTGTAACTCCTTTCCTGCTCATCCGAGCTCTTTATATCACACTCATTGACCCAAGTGGGACCTTGGTTCTTACTTCAAATTTCATACTACTCACTGCACCTCACGTGCCGATATACGATAGATATGTGTCACGACCCAAATCCGGTCGTGATGGTGCCCAACAATTAAGCTAGGCCAGCCAGACCAACTATTACTTATCACAACGACTATCAGTCCCATATGGACATTCCAAGAAGAATATATGAGTCAAAGAACTCCAATAATAATAATAATGAACAAAATACTGACACTCCCAAAGATCTGGAGTCACAAGTCTAGAGCCTCTAACAAAACCCAACAGGAATAGAGAGTACTGTATAGAAATACTCAAGTCTGAATACAAAATACAAATAACAACTGGAAAGGAGAGGAGAAGCTAGGTTCTGCGAATGTAGGCAGCTACCTCAGCAACTCGATATGATACCGCAAACGCTGGAAATGCCTGTCTACTGCTCCTGAGTACCTGAGTCTGCACACAAAAGGTGCAGTGAGTAGGGGTGAGTACTAAGTACTCAGTGAGTAATAAATATATATAAGTAGCTGACAGTAAGAAATCCACAAAATTCCACAATATGAAGCTACACTACAGTCCGAATCTCCTACGAACTAGTATCAACAGTACAATTCAGCTACCACAGAGTAATTCAACAAATAAGATTCAATGCAATGCACATAACCGCTACGGCGTGTAGCCCGATCCAATTTAACATCGACGGTGCTCACTGGGGGTGTGTACAGACTCTGGAGGGGCTCCTACAGCCCAAGCGCAAAACTGCTGCGGCGTGCAGCCCGATCCTCATATCAACCACTGCGGCGTGCAGCCCGATCCATCCTCAGTCCACATAAATCAAATAAGTCACAAAAATAGTTCATTCTTCTAAATTTCCAATTTCCAGTTCATAATTTATGAAAAATATTTAACTTTTATTTAATTTGCAAAAAAAACGGTGACTTCATTTCAATAGTGTGATTTCAATTTCCAGGACTGAGATCAGTGATTTAAGCAAATATAGCTATCACATAAATATTGTCCTCTAAGGACGCTACAGGTCGGTACAAGGCCCCAAACAAGGCTTACAACCCACAAATATATCAAATACAGTGTATTTCCAACACTAATAACATATTATTCATTTTCGGGATGGACCAAGTCTCAATCCCCAATCACAATCAATCCCGCACCTGCCACGGTGTGCGAGCCATGCCCTACTAGCGTCACAATGTGCTAAGCCGGGGTTTCGAACCCTCACAGGCTACCATATACACAAACTACTCACCTCTAGCCGGTCGTAGACTCGTTCGCGATGCCTTTTCCATTGAATTTTGCTCCCTCATGCGTAGAATCTAGTCAAACCACAATAATTATATCAAGTATGGGTCAAAGAATCATAACCCATTTCAACTTACATGAAATCCGCATAAATACACCAAGTTGGTAAAACCCGACCCCAGGCCCACTGCTCGGAAAATTCCGAAATTAGTACCAACGCGACACTCATCTCGCCACGAGTCCGTGCATATAAAATTTATCGAAATCGGAGTTCAAATGGCCTCCCAAAACTCAAAATCCCGTTTCCAATATCTAGGCCACATTTCTTCAAGATTTCTACCCAATTTCATGAAGATTGATGTAAATTCTACCTTAAAATGATGTTTTTGAGTTAAGAATCTTACCTCCGACGAATACCCCATGACTTCTCAGTGATTTCCTCGAGTTTTCTTCTCTCTAGGGCTCAAAATTGTATTTTGGGGGTGTAAACCCGTAAGCCCTCTGTTCTGTGATATAAATTCACTGCCAGAACATTTATACCTACGCGTTCGCGTGAGCTTACACGCGTTCGCGATGCCCAGTTCCCTTTTACTCTTCGCGAATGCGACGCCTGCCACGCATTCGCGATGCTTAACTTTGGCTTACCCTATGCGAATGCAAACAACACCACGTGTTCGCGATGAACAAAATTCCCAGTCGCCCAAAATCCTTCTACGCGTTCGCGACTGCCAGCCACACGAACGCGATGGTCCACCCCAACTGACCTACGCGAACGTGACCTCAGGAACGCGATCGCGAAGCACAAGGCTCCTGGCCTACGCCAATGCGATGCGCCTGATCGCGAACGCGATGCTTGATCCGTCTGACCTTCGCGAACGCAACCCATGTCACGCGAAAGCAAAGGTCTAAATGACTGGGCAGAAACCTGCAGTTTTCTACAGATTTATTCAAGTCTCAAATGCCCGGTTGATGGTCCGAAATCATCCCGAGGTCCCCGGGACCCCAACGAAAACCACCTAGATACTCCAAAACATGATACGGACCTGTTCCAATCACAAAAACACCATCCTAAACATCAAAATCACCATTTACACACGGATTCAAGCCTAAGTTTCTTCAAAACTTTCAAAACTAACATTCGATCCAAAACCCGATCAAACGATGTCCGAATGACCTAAAAATTTGTAGACATATCCGAAATCACATAACGAAGCTACAGAAATTGTCGGAATTCCATTCCGACCCCGGATCAAAATCTCACCTACCATCCGGTTTTCGCCAAAATTCAACCTTCGCCAATTCAAGCCTAAATCTACACCGGACCTCCGAATTCAATTCCGATTGCTCTCCTAAGTCATAAATGATCCCCCGAAACTAGTCGAATCATCGGAATCCGGTTCCGAGCACTCTAACTCAATAGTCAACTCTTGGTTGACTTCCCATATTCAAGCTTCCTTCAAACATGCTATTTGCTTCATTTTTAACCCAAATCACTCCTAACTCACCCGATATATTCTAATACTGATTTAAAAGCATAAGATATATAAATCCAAGGTAACAGGGTGGCAATTCCCGTAATGATGGGCCGGGTCGTTACATTCTCCCCAACTTAAACAAACGCTCGTCCGCGAGCGGGTTAAGAAACATACCCGGAGCATCAAACAAGTGAGGATATCTGCTCCGCATCTCCTGCTCGGTCTCCCAAGTTGCTTCCTCCACGGGACGACCTCTCCACTGCACTTTCACTGAAGTTATGTCCTTGGATCTCAGCTTACGAATCTGACGACCCAAAATGGCTACTGGTTCCACATCATAAGTCAAATCCTCATATAGTTGTATCTTGCTGAAATCTAACACATGAGACGGGTCTCCGACATACTTCCGGAGCATAGATACATGGAACACCGGGTGAACTCCCGACAAACTAGGTGGCAAAGCAAGCATATAGGCCACCTCCCCAACTTTCCTAAGCACCTCAAAAGGTCCAATAAACCTTGGGCTCAACTTCCCTTTCTTTCCAAACCTCATAACACCCTTCATAGACGAAACCTTCAGCAACACCTTCTCACCTACTGAATAAGACACATCTCGGACCTTCCGGTCTGCATAACTCTTCTGACGCGACTGAGCTGTGCGAAGTCTCTCCTGAATCACCTTCACCTTGTCTAAGGCATCTTGGACTAACTCTGTCCCCAACAACCTAGCCTCACCGGGCTCGAACCAACCGACTGGAGACCTACACCGCCTCCCATATAAAGCTTCATACGGTGCCATCTGAATGCTGGACTGATAGCTATTATTATAAGCAAACTCCGCAAGAGGCAAATAATCAGCCCATGAACCACCAAAATCAATGACACAAGCACGCAACATGTCCTCTAATATCTAAATAGTACGCTCGGACTGCCCATCCGTCTGTGGATGAAATGCTGTGCTCAACTCTACCTGTGAACCCAACTCTCGCTGAAATGTCCTCCAGAACTGAGAATTGAACTAGGTACTTCTATCTGATATAATAGAAATGGGAACTCTATGCAATCTCACTATCTCACGGATGAATATCTCTGCCAACCGCTCTGAGGAATAAGTAGTACACACTGGGATGAAGTGAGCTGACTTGGTCAACCGAATCAAACTTCCTCGCTGTCCGAGGGAGTCCACTAACAAAGTCCATAGTAATCCTTTCCCACTTCCACTCAGGAATATCAATATGCTGGAATACCCCACCAGGTCTCTGATGCTCATACTTGACCTGCTGACAGTTTAAACACCGAGCCACATGGCTTACAATATCTTTCTTCATCTTTCTCCACCAGTAATGCTGCTTCAAATCCTGGTACATCTTCGCGGCTCCTGGATGAATAGAATACCGCGAGTTGTGGGCTTCCTCCAATATCAACTCACGAAGGCCATCAACATTGGGCACGCATATCCGGCCCCGCATCCGCAATACACCATCACTATCAATAGTGACATCTCTGGCATCATCATGCTGAACTCTGTTCTTAAGGACAAGTAAGTGTGGATCATCATACTAGCGCTCTCGAATATGATCATATAAAGAAGAACGAGCTACTACACAAGCCATCACCCGACCGGGCTCAGAAATATCCAGCCTCACCATCTGATTAGCTAACGCCTGAACATCAACTGCTAGGGGTCTCTCCCCAACTGGAATATACGCCAAACCGCCCATACTAATAGCCTTCCGGCTCAATGCATCAGCCACTACATTGGCTTTCCCGGGATGGTACAAGATAGTAATATCATAGTCTTTAAGCAATTTAAGCCATCTCCGCTGCCGCAAATTTAGATCTTTCTGCTTAAACAAATGTTGAAGGCTGCGGTGGTCTGTATATACATCACAAGATACACCATATAGGAAATGCCTCCAAATCTTCAAGGCATGAACAATAGCAGCTAACTCCAAATCATGAACAGGGTAGTTCTTCTCGTGGGGCTTTAGCCGACGAGAAGCATATGCAATAACTCTACCCTCCTGCATCAACACACAACCGAGCCCAATTCTAGAAGCATCACAATACACCATATATGACCCCGAGGTTGATGGCAACACAAGTACTGGAGCTGTGGTCAAAGCCTCCTTGAGCTTCTGAAAGCTCTCCTCACATTCATCAGACCACACAAATGGAGCATTCTTCTGTGTCAACTTAGTCAACGGTGAAGCAATAGATGAGAAACCCTGAACAAACCGGCGATAATAGCCTGCCAAGCCGAGAAAACTTCGAATCTCTGTAGCTGAGGAAGGTCTGGGCCAATTCTGCACTGCCTCAACCTTCTGTGGATCAACCCGAATACCATCACTGGACACTACATGTCCCAGAAAACCCACAGTATCAAGCCAGAACTCACACTTAGTGAATTTCGCATAGAGCTTCTCTTCTCTCAACCTCTGCAATACCACCCTCATGTGATGTGCATGCTCCTCCTGGCTGCGTGAATACACCAGAATATCATCAATAAACACAATCACAAAAGAATCAAGGTACGGCCGAAATACACTATTCATCAAGTGCATGAATGCTGCTGGGGCATTAGTCAACCCGAAAGACATCACCAGGAACTCGTAGTGCCCATATCGCGTCCTGAACGCTGTCTTCATAATATCTGAGTCCCTGATCTTCAACTTATGATAGCCCGATCGAAGGTCAATCTTAGAAAATACACTAGCTCCTTGGAGCTGATCAAATAGGTCCTCAATACGGGGTAATAGGTACTTATTCTTAACTGTTACCTTGTTCAGCTGCCTGTAATCAATGCACATTCTCATTGTGCCATCTTTCTTCTTCACGAACAACACCGGTGCACCCCAAGGTGACACACTCGGACGAATGAAACCCTTATCTAAGAGTTCCTGAAGCCGTTCTTTCAATTCTTTTAACTCTGCTGGTGCCATGCAATAGGGAGGAATAGAAATGGGCTGAGTGCCCGGCAGCAAGTCAATACCAAAGTCAATATCTCTATCGGGTGGCATGCCCGGCAGGTCTGCTGGAAATACATCCGGAAACTCCCTCACAATGGGGACCGAATCAAGACTGGGTGTCTCGGCCTTAACATCTCTAATGAAGGCCAAATAAGATAAACAACCCTTGCCAATCATTCGTTGGGCCTTTATATAAGAAATCACCCTGTCAGACACATAATCAGTCAAGCCATGCCACTCGATCTTCGGATTACCTAGAATAGCTAGTGTGACTGTTTTGGCATGACAGTCCAGAATCGCATGGTAAGGAGATAACCAATCCATGCCTAGAATTACATCGAAATCTGCCATGCCCAGTAGTAATAGATCAACTCGGGTCTCCAAACCCCCAATAGTAATAAGACACGATCGATATACCTGATCCACAACAACAGGTATCCCCCACTGGGATAGACACATGTACGGGCAAAGTAAGAATACCACGGGTCATCCCCAAATGATGTGCAAAATAAGTAGAGACATAAGAATAGGTGGATCCGGGATCAAATAAGACAGAAGCATCCCTGTGGCAGACTGAGATAATACCTGAAATGACCGCATCTGAAGCACTAGCATCCTTCCAATCCGGAAGAGCATAGAAACGAGCCTGACCTCCACCAGTACGATCCTCGCCCCTAGGGCGACCTCTGGATACCTGGCCATCAGTCCTAGCCGACTATGCTGGCGCTGAAGAAATAGGAGTAGAACACGAGGGCTGATCCCTCTGCTGAGACCGCTTACGAAGCCACTGAGGACACTCTCTCCTGATATGGCCCAAATCACCGCACTCAAAACAACGGCCTAAAGATGGAAGAAGGGGCTGCTGAGGACCCCTCGCTACAGATGAACCCTGTGCCGAGGAAACAGGAGTAGAGCTCTGAGCTGGAAGAGCACTCAGTGCATGCTGACTCTGCTGACGGCTCTACTGACCCTGATAACCCTGATGGCTCTGCTGACCCTGATAACCCCGATGGCCCTGACGACCACGATCTGATGAAACCCCACTGGACTCTGCTCGTCCAGACTGATGAGACCTGAAAGAACGACCCCTGCTATGCTGAGGTTGATCTCTAGATAGAGTACCACTGTAGCTGCCAGTACCACGAGAGGCCTCTTAGCCTCTCTCTCCTCCCGCTCTCTGCGGCGATCTGTCTCAATATGACGGGCAGCATCAACCACCTCCTCAAAGGTAACTGTTGAAGCTCTCTCCCTGGTCATCAATATGCGGATAGGATAAATAAGGCCATCAATAAATCTCCGAATCCTCTCTCTGTACGTAGGAACCATCCACATGGCATGACGGGCCAGCTGTGTGAATCTCATCTCATACTGGGTAACTATCATATCTCCCTGCTTCAACCACTCGAACTGACGTCGCAGCTCCTCTCTCTGAGATTGAGGCACGTACTTCTCCAAAAATACCGTGGAGGACTACTGCCAAGTGAGGGGCACTGCCCCAGCGGGCCTACGCCTCTCAAAATCCTCCCACCACTGAAATGATGCACCTGTCAACTAAAAAGTAGTGAATGAAACACCGCTGGACTCTAGAATACCCGCGGTGCGAAGCATGCGCTGACATCTGTCAAGAAAACCCTGGGCGTCCTCGCCCTTAACAGCGCTGAATGTCGGAGGCTGTAGCCTCTCAAATCTCTCCAAACGACGCTGCTCATCGTCGGGCTTAACTGGAACCATATAAGCAGGAGCTGGTGCAACGGGCGCAACTGGCTGAACTGGCTCGGGTGTGCGAGCCACAGGGGTCTGATTCCCTCCCGCTGCCTGTGAAGAAGATGCTGCAGCAATAGCTGCAACTACCTGAGCCAAGCCTGTGCACACTGATAAGATCTGAGCCAAGGTCTCCTGAAGACCCGGTATCACAATGGGCACTACAGGTGCCTGAACCTGAGTTGCCGGAGCATCTGCCGCTGGAATCTGGTCCTGGGCCTGGGTCACTAGTGCAGGAATCTGACCCTGAGTCTGGTCAGCTGGTGGGTCAGCAGGTGCTGGCACTGCTGCCCTACCTCTACCACGACCACGGCCTCTGGGTGCCAATGGTGGTCGTCTGCCACGTCCGCTAGTACATGTTCTCGCCATCTGCAAGAGAATAGAATATGGAAAAATTTAATTTCATGACAACACAAATCGCACGATATGAATCCATGAAAATGAGGTTTTTCCTAAAGTTTCTGTAGCCCTCCGAGGATAGATACGAACATCTACGTACCGATCCGCGAAAGCCTACTAAACCGGCTCATGACTCGCGAGTCCTAGTAACCTAGGCTCTGATACCACTAGTCAAACCACAATAATTATATCAAGTACGGGTCAAAGAATCATAACCCATTTCAATTTACATGAAATCCGCATAAATACACCAGTTGGTAAAACCCGACCCCGGGTCCACTGCTCGGAAAATTCCGAAATTAGTACCAACGCGACCCTCATCTCGCCATGAGTCCGTGCATATAAAATTTATCGACATCGGAGTTCAAATGGCCTCCAAAACTCAAAATCCCGTTTCCAATATCTAGGCCACATTTCTTCAAGATTTCTACCCAATTTCCTGAAGATTGATGTTAATTCTACCTTAAAATGATGTTTTTGAGTTATGAATCTTACCTCCGACGAATACCCGATGACTTCTCAGTGATTTCCTCGAGTTTTCTTCTTCTAGGGCTCAAAATTGTATTTTGGGGGTGTAAACCTGTAAGCCCTCTGTTCTGTGATATAAATTCACAGCCAGAACATTTATACCTACGCGTTCGCGTGAGCTCCCACGCATTCGCGATGCCCAGTTCCCTTTACTCTTCGCGAACGCGACGCCTACCACGCGTTCGCGATGCTCAACTTTGGCTTACCCTACGCAAACGCGAACAACACCACGCGTTCGCGATGAACAAAATTCCCAGTCGCCCAAAATCCTTCTACGCGTTCGCGACTGCCAGCCACGCGAACGCGATGGTCCACTCCAACTGACCTACGCGAACGCGACCTCAGGAACGCGATCGCGAAGCACAAGGCTCCTGGCCTACGCGAACGCGACGCGCCTGATCGCGAACGCGATGCTTGATCCGTCTGACCTTCGCGAACGCGACCCATGTCACGCGAACGCGAAGGTCTAAATGACTGGATAGAAACCTGTAGTTTTCTGCAGATTTTGTCAAGTCTCAAATGCCCGGTTGATGGTCCGAAATCATCCCGAGGTCCCCGGGACCCCAACGAAAACCTACTACATACTCCAAAACATGATACAGACTTGTTCCAATCACAAAAACACCATCCTAAACATCAAAATCACCATTTATACACGGATTCAAGCCTAAGTTTCTTCAAAACTTTCAAAACTAACATTCGATCCAAAACCCGATCAAACGATGTCCGAATGACCTGAAAATTTGCAGACATATCCAAAATCACATAATGAAGCTACAAAAAATGTCGGAATTCCATTCCGACCCCCGGATCAAAATCTCACCTACCATCCGATTTTCGCCAAAATTCAACCTTCGCCAATTCAAGCCTAAATCTACACCGGACCTCCGAATTCAATTGCGATTGCTCTCCTAAGTCATAAATGATCCCCCGAATCTAGTCGAATCATCGGAATCCGGTTCCGAGCACTCTAACTCAATAGTCAACTCTTGGTTGACTTCCCATATTCAAGCTTCCTTCAAACATGCTATTTGCTTCATTTTTAACCCAAATCACTCCTAACTCACCCGATATATTCTAATACTGATTTAAAAGCATAAGATACATAAATGCAAGGTAATAGGGTGGTAATTCCCGTAACGACGGGCCGGGTCGTTACAATATGATTCCCATCACAACTATAGAACTGACGATAGGCTAATACTTCATCACATAAGACTTTTCATTTAACTCATTTCAGGAGAACTATAGCAATACACAGGCGAGTTCTCATAACCGTCGAATATGCCAATCTCTAAGTAGTGGCCCGCCACCATAACCATTTCCGAGATCTACCTACTCATAACAGGCCCTTAACAGAAGAATACTTCAGAATAACATCAATCACTGCGGCCAACAAGTCTCAAATGCACTGTCACAAATCACACGCATAATTCGATCACGTTGCATGAACCGATCATTGACACCAATACGCCAACTCAACTATGGCTGATCAATCTACTTCCTTCCAGGTTATCCTTGATTGCCTTAGAAATGTTAATATCTTCCTTCAATACCTAACTTATTCCAACCACACTTACCCCGAGTGACCTTAAATCATGAGGCCATGCTGTCTCAAAAATGACTACCATTTCATGTCTCTCCAATGCTACGCCACAAGTCAAAACATCATAGAACATCTTGTGCCTTTCTTCCTAAATTGCTTCAAAAGCTTGAGCCTCAACTGTACTTATAGACTAAGAATTATCAAACACCACACTTTACCTCTTGAATTTACTAAGACCACTATTGAGAGCCATCCGGCCCTGACTTGCCCCAGTACGCAACCAACTCTACTGAATGTTTATAACATATGAATACCCTCTCGATAAAGCACCCAGCGGAATCACTTCCCGCGAAGCCTGCACCTATACGAGGCATAAATCATGAACCTTCCCTCAAGTTTGAGCATGAGCCAGTAAGGCTAACCATAACATGCATTCAACAATACATATACTCAAATTACCACACATGGTCCTTTCCCGTGGATGCAATAACCTATTAATACGCTAGTATCCAGAATTCACACAGGTAATTAACCATGCGACCCAATCGAAAGCGGTGGGACTCTCCCACTTAGCTCAAAGCCACTATTACACGACTCTCGAACATATTAGAAACATTCGCTCAAGTCATCTACTCTTATTCAATAGCAATTCACTTGATCCAACGAACATAATCACCTGTGCCCTATTAGAACTCTGACACCATAGGGTATGATCTCATTCCAATACAACCAAACATCATCCCGCTCCATGCACCGAGCATTCTCTACCAACTACATCTTAAAACATACTATGATTCTCACACGCCTACGAAGCACCATGCCTTTGTCGAATATTTCCCTGCTGCTAATAAAATGTGGAGTTTATTAGGGACACATGAACATCAAAAGTCCCAACATAATACCATACGGGCCTCAACTCTTGCCCATCCGCAAGTTTTCAAAAACGTTTTGAATAGCACCTAAATACATCGCAGGCCAAATCTGATATGACACATGACCCATAATTTGATCGTTGATAGTGAAATCCCTTCACTTAGCACGAAGCCTTAAGATACATCTTGCTAATCCATGACAATAGCCTTTATCATTTGTACATCTTCATCATAAGACAACCCAAGACATTCGTTTGGTACATGTCCTTCTTAAGATAGTTAAACTCATTTTCTCCAGTATCTCTGCTGGCTGAATCCCTCTCTAAATAGATATCTCGTATGAACCATATAGTCTTTATTACCACCAACTATCCTTAGATCTATATCCACCTTGTGATTCTACCATTATCGTGACGATTAGGCAGTTAAGTAAACCTTCTCAAGAGCGTACTTATCAACCGAATATCAGAACCTAGTGCACCCCTATGTGCACAATTGAAGATCTCTCAATTCTCTTGCATTATCGATATGGATGACACGCGGTAACAATGGTTGAGTAAATTCTTGACTCCCTTGAAATCCCTCTGCAGCGTCATGAACCGTCGGCGCATACTTGATACCGAGTGCGCAATTTCAATACACGAGTGGATGCAAAAGAACATATGACATAGGCTCCAACTGAATAAATGGCGCACGATAAGGAATTCAAAGAATTGAAGAGTTTCCTAAACGGTTACATAGCCCCTCGTAGATAAATACAGACGTCTCCATATAGATCAATGAGAATCTAAGTAACCGGTCTGTGTCCCGTGACTCCTACGAACCTAGAGCTCTGATACCAACTTGTCACGACCCTAGTTCACCAATCGTGAACATGTCATGATGGCACCCAGTCCTCACGACTAGGTAAGCCTAACACTTTGCGGAATGTACAAGTTTATGAACTTTAAACAAGAGTAGCGGAAAAATAATATAAAAAGGAAATGTAATCCGTGCCACTTGGCATATACACCCATCAAACACACCGTACAAAATACCACCAAGACCCGGAATCCCACGGGCAACACAGACTAAAAGAAATACAACAGTGGCTCTATGTGTAAAGAGTATCTTAAACAACAAAATGAAGGAAAAACATCTACTAGAACTATTAGAGTAGAAGGAGGGCCTCCGGATCCGCGGACGTAGCAGATCATACCTCGAGGTCTCCCAAAGTACTGCTGAATTACCTAGTATGGGCATGTCCTGATGTACCTGGATCCGCACAACAAAAGTGTGCGGAAGAGTAGCATGAGTACACCATGGCGATACTCAGTAAGTGCCAAGCCTAACCTCGATGGAGTAGTGATGAGGAAGGTCAGGGCCCTACTGAGAGAACAATAATATAATGATGTTGACAATGATAAACCGTTTAAATAACAATGAGTCTGAAATGGCGACAGTAAAGTGATTTATGCAACCGTCTACAATTTAAGCTAGCAGCAAGTAAATAACTCAATAAAACTCAGGATCTCCGGGAATCAAACCCGCAGTCCCTACCAATAACTCAGGATCTCCGGGAATCGAACCCGCAGTCCCTACCAATAACTCAGGATCTCCGGGAATCGAACCCGCAGTCCCTACCAATAACTCAGGATCTCCGAGAATCGAACCCGCAGTCCCTACCAATAACTCAGGATCTCCGGGAATTGAACCCGTAATCCCTACCAATAACTCAGGATCTCCTGGAATCAAACCCGCAGTCCCTACCAATACAGACAATAAAGGAACGCACAGAGAGAATATAATATGTTAAACTACAACTTCACCGAAACTAGTGCCAACAATTTATCAAGAAGTTCAAGTAAGTTAACTAGGCAATTTGACATGTTGAATCCTAGCTATTCATACTTTTCTAACAAATACCGGGTAGAAGTAACGCTTTTATCATCTAAGAGTAGGAATATCACTAATCGGACAATTCAAGTAAAGTATGTGTTACAACAACCAGCGCATGTACACGCCCGTAACCTCGCGTACAAGGCATTTAAACTATCACATAATACCCTAGGGGTGAAAGTTCCCCCACACGAGGTTAGACAAGCCACTTACCTCAATTCGGTACAAAACCGCTAAGAAACAACTCTCTTGCCATGAGTATCCGACTCTGAGTGGCCCGAATCTAGTCAAATCAATTACACAGTGTAAATAACATCGCAAGTAACTAATTACAATGATAAAATTACAAGTACGACGCGTAAGTGGGTGAAATGACCAAAATACCCCTGAATCCATCGGCTCGAAATTGAAATATGTTTACGTTTTCAGAACCCTCGTACTCTCACGAGTCTAACCATATAAAAATCTCCCAATTCGGACCACAAATGGCCCCTCAAATCCCAAATTTCAAGTTTTTGCTCCAAGCCCTAATTTCTTACATTTTTGCTATGTTTTCATAAATTTCAAGGATGATTCTTTAATAAAATCATGTATTTAGTTCATAGGACTTACCTCTAATCACTTCTCGTCAAAACCCCTTCAATTCCCGTCCAAAAGCTCTCAAGAATGACCAAAAATGGTGGAAAAATGGGTTTGGTTCGCGGATGAACTGTTTTAAAACATTCTGCCCAGGTATTTTGTTCACCGCGATCGCGGGAAATGCTTCGCGATCGCGGAGAACAAATTTCTGGCCCAAAAATTACCCTTCGCGATCGCGGGAAATGCCTCGCGATCGCGGTGAACAACTTCCAGTTCCTCCGGACAGGCTTCAGTCAAATGGTCATAACTTTTTCAACACAACTCCAAATGATGAATGGTTTGATGTTGTGGAAACTAGACACGTAGGGCTATAACTTAAATTTGTTGATAATTTCCTGAATCCTTATAAATTTCAAGATATAAGGTTCCAAATCCATTTATGTGTTTTAGATATCCTTCTCGGACAGCCTAGAGTATAACGTACATAACATTTGCTACAAATTTCTAAATGAGGATTGATTTAGCTTTTGGAAAACTAGACACGATGATCTACAACTTTAGTTTTTGAATCACCTCAAAATACCTTTTAGATAAAAAGATATGATCTTTCAAAGTAGGGCCTGCGCGACAGAAATTTCTTCTTCGCGATCGCGAAGCAGTCTACGCGATCGCATTCATTAGTTTTTTTCTCAGATTTTGCTCACCACGATCGTGACCAATACTCGCATAGAGCACTGCTGTAGCCAAGAACCAGCAGTTAAAAATGGCCTAGAAATGGTCCGAAACCACCCCGAAACTCACCGAGGCCCCCTGGAATTACTGTTTTCCAACTAAAAAATGATAAAAAGGTTTTCAAAACTACTTTTGAGCCTGCGAGGCTGTATTTGCATATTAGCTGACTGGTAGTGGATCGGGCTGCGCACCGCAGCAGTATATATGTTGGATTGGACTGCACGCCGCAGTGATATTGTGCTTGGGCTGTAGGAGCCCCTCCGGAGTCTGAACCCCCACAGTGAGCACGAGTACCCAAATTGGATCGGGCTACGCGCCGTAGCGGTCATATCATGCATTGTAATGCATTTAGCTACATCTGCTAGCTGTTATACTGTTTTGCTGGTACTTGTTGGTACAGGTACAGTCGATATTGATTCTGTGACAGGGTATTTGATTACAGCTTTACATAGTGCTTTATTGCGGATTTCTTATCTGCGCTGTCTTACCCTTGTTTATTACCACTGAGTCTGGCAGTACTCATTTTACTCCCTGCACCTTGTGTGCAGATCCAGGTACCTCTCAGCAGTGATCTAGTAGCTGTGCGAGGCGACATTTGTGGATATTCGAGGTAGCTGCAGAGTCCGCAGGACCCGATATTCCTTCTTATCGTCTCTTGATTTTGTATTGACTTTTCTTTCCGCACTTGGTATCTTGTAAACCTTTATACACTCATGTTCGGTAGAGGCTCATGACTCTTGACCCTTCGGTCTATGGGAGTTGATGTATTATGGGACTTGGTTCCCCGTTTTCGTTATATGTATCGCTGTTATTTCGTGAATTAATATGCTTAAATGGGTTAAAGAGAGCTTCTAGCTCCGTTGTTGATATTGATTGGTCAGGCTGGCTTAGCATTGTGCTGGGCGCCATCACGACCGGATTTGGGGTCGTGACAATATGAGTTTGTATTTTAATTCCGCTTTTATCTATTTCTCTTCCTAGAAATTCTATTTGGTTTTTCATTATTTCTGCCTTTTTTCTACTTAGGCTTATTCCCGATATTTCTATAATATGTATGAATTTTTCTAATAATTTTATATGTTCATCATGTGTTTTTGAATATAATAGTATATCATCAATGTATATTGTACAATTTTCTAGTTGTTTGAAATAGTTATCCATAAAATGTTGATATCTACCTCGTGCGTTTTTATATCCAAAAGGTAATACGTTCCATTCATAGAATCCTTGGGGTACGGTAAATGATGTAAGTTTCTTAGATTCTTCTTCTAACTTTAAGTGGTAAAATCCTGATTTGCAATCAAATTTACTAAAGTAGTTAAATCCTTGTATTTGTCTTATTTTTAGTTTCTTATTTGGTATTGGGTAATTATACGTCTTAGTTTTTGCATTTAGGTTTCTATAAACAATAACCATTCTACTTTTTTCCTCTTTTTTGTTCACTATGTTTATTTACTATGAATGCTGGACTTGTATGTTTGCTATTGCTTTCTTGTATATAACCTTGTTCTAGTAATTCATCAATATGTATTTTAAATTCATTTAAATCTTTAAAATTGTATTTTAAGGGTTTTTGTGTTATTATACTATTTTCATCAATTAGCTCTATTTTTACCTTTGTTTTATGTTTTCCCAACCTTACAAGGGGTTTTCACTATACAATGGTTCTAGTTTTTCTTGAATTATTTTGACTGTATTTATTGAACAAATAATTAATTCTATTTTATTAGTATCTTCTTTTTCATTTACTAATTTTTGTGTTATTTTCTCACTTCCTTTTATCCGATCAGTTGTTTTTCTTTTCTTTTTTAGAACTCTTTTTGCCCCAATTTTTTGTTTTCATGGTGTCGTAAACCACCAATGTGTTTTAGTTATTACATGTGGGTATAGTTTATCTATGAATAGTATTCCTAGTAAAATATCTCTTGTGGGTAATTCAAAATTGTATATTTCTTCTATAGTAAGTATTTTATCCCATATTTGTATTTTTATATTTTTTGATTTGTGGGTAATTATGCTTCCTTCGTTGTTAAATCCTGTTACTGGTTAGAGTGTTCTAAGTTTTTCCCATTTCTCTTCTGGTAGGCAATTATATCTGCATAAATTTACTTCTGATCATGTGTCTATCATAAGTGTGTAGTATCTATTGTAGTATCCTTCCACTATTATTTTTACTAGTATATGTATTTTCATATTTATAATATAGTTCTTTTTATTGTTACTTTCTTGTTTTCATAATGTATGATTAGTTGTTCATTATCTAAGTTGTATGGTTTAACTTTTTCTAGCCATTTTATTCCTAATATAATATTTTTATCTCCTTGGTATATTTTAAATCTTATTATCATAATTATTCCCCCTATAATTATTTCTTTTTCAGCTATTTCTTCACTAGCTATCATTCCTTTAGGTAATTCGGGGTATAGTTTTTCACTAGTTAGTATCTCATCTTCTGTGATTAATTCTCTTGTTATATAGTTTTCTTCTTGTCCTGTATTTATTAGTATTAAGTATTTTCTTCCGTTCATTACTCCTGTTATGTAATAATGATGATGTTTTATTTCTCCTGGTAATTGCTTTATAAGTTTAGGTATTTTATATCCTACCTTATCTGATGTGCTTGTTTTATTTGATGATGTTTGTCCTACTTCAAAACTCAATCTTTTTGATGTACTTAGTCTTTCTTTTACTATGTCTAAATCTTCTTCTATGTCTAATTCATTATAACTATACTCATTGTTATCTATAACTGTAACTATTCTTTCAAAAGGATTTTCTATCTTTATTTTGTTTATTTTATTTCTTGCCATTATCTTATGTTTAGTTGTTAATATATATAGATTTTTACATCTTGCTTTAAATATCTTACTACCTGGGGTTAATTCTATTCCTGACATTTTCCAGTATAATACGAGTGATTTATCTATATTTTTATCATTTATTGCTACTGAATAGTTAGCACTAATTATGAACTTAAATTTTTGGTATATCAAATTTCCTCGTACTGCACTTATTATACGTTTTTCTATAGGTTGTATAATTCTATCATCTACTAGATAAATTTCTATTGGTGTATCTATCCCTTCTCTAAAACATGCCTTTATTAATGTTTATGTTCCTTCTAGATGTACGTATTTAATTGGGTTTTTTGCCTTTATATCTTGTATTTCTTTATTTATTATACGTTTATTTATTATTGGTATTTTAGCTTTTCCTTTGGTGTATTTACAGTCTATTATGTGTTCTCCTTGGCTAATTACATAGTATTTGTCACGACCCTAGTTCACCAATCGTGAACATGTCATGACGGCACCCAGTCCTCACGACTAGGTAAGCCTAACACTTTGCGGAATGTACAAGTTTATGAACTTTAAACAAGAGTAGCGGAAAAATAATATAAAAAGGAAATGTAATCCGTGCCACTTGGCACATACACCCGTCAAACACACCGTATAAAACACCACCAAGACCCGAAATCCCACGGGCAACACAGACTAAAAGAAATACAACTGTGGCTCTATGTGTAAAGAGTATCTTAAACAACGAAATGAAGGAAAAACATCTACTAGAACTATTAGAGTAGAAGGAGGGCCTCCGGATCCGCGGACGTAGCAGATCATACCTCGAGGTCTACCAAAGTGCTGCTGAATCACCTAGCACGGGCTTGCTCTGATGTACCTAGATCTGCACAACAAAAAGTGTGCAGAAGAGTAGCATGAGTACACCACGGCGGTACTCAGTAAGTGCCAAGCCTAACCTTGATGGAGTAGTGACGAGGAAGGTCAGGGCCCTACTGAGATGTAACAACCCGGCCCGTCGTTACGGGAATTACCACCCCATTACCTTGCATTTACATATCTTATGCTTTTATATCAGTATTAGAGTATATCGGGTGACTTAGGAGTGATTCGGGTTGAAAATGAAGCAAATAGCATGTTTGAAGGAAGCTTGAATATGGGAAGTCAACCTAGAGTTGACTATTGAGTTAGAGTGCTCGGAACCGGATTCCGATGATTTGACTAGTTTCGGGGGATGATTTATAACTTAGGAGAGCAATCGGAATTGAATTCGGAGGTCCGGTGTAGTTTTAAGCTTGAATTGGCGAATGTTGAATTTTGGCGAAAACCGGATGGTAGGCGATATTTTGATCCGGGGTCGGAATGGAATTCCGACAATTTCTGTAGCTTTGTTATGTGATTTTGGATATGTCCGCAAATTTTCAGGTCATTCGGACATCGTTTGATCGGGTTTTGGATTGAATGTTAGTTTTGAAAGTTTTGAAGAAACGTAGGCTTGAATTCCTGTGTAAATGGTGATTTTGATGTTTAGGATGGTGTTTTTGTGATTGGAACAAGTCCGTATCATGTTTTGGAGTATGTTTGTGGCTTTCGTTGGGGTCCCGGAGGCCTCGGGATGATTTCGGACCATCAACCGGGCATATGGGGCCTGGCAAAATCTGTAGAAAACTGCAGGTTTCTGCCCAGTCATTTAGACCTTCGCGTTCACGTGACATGGGTCGCGTTCGCGAAGGCCAGACGGATCAACCATCGCGTTCGCGAGAAGGGGCGTCGCGTTGGCGTAGGCCGGAGGTTTTGAGCATCGCGATCGCGTTCCAGTGGTCGCGTTCGCGTAGGTGTGTGAGGGTGAGGCTTCGCGTTCGCGGGAGGAGTATCGCGAACGCGTAGAAGGAAATATAGGCGGCTGTGAATTTTGTTCATCGCGAACGCGTGGTGGAGTTCGCGTTCGCGTAGGGTAAGTCAGAGTCGAGCATCGCGAACGCGTGGGAGTCATCGCGTTCGCGAAGAGTAAAAGGGAACTGTTCATTGCGAACGCGTGGAAGCTCACGCGAACGCGTAGGTATAAATGTTCTGGCAGTGAATTAAATTGCAGAACAGAGAGCTCGCGGGTTTAAACCCCAAAAATACAATTTTGAGCCCTAGAGAGAAGAAAAACTCGAGGAAAACACTGAGAAATCATCGGGTATTCATCGGAGGTAAGATTCTTGACTCAAAAACATGATTTTATGGTAGGGTTAACATGAATCTTCATGAATTTGGGTAGAATTTTGAAGAAATGTGGCCTAGATATTGAAAACGAGATTTTGAGTTTTGGAAGCCCATTTGAACTCCGATTTCGATAAATTTTATATGCACGGACTAGTGGCGAGATGAGGATCGCGTTGGCTAATTTCGGAATTTTCCGAGTAGTGGGCTCGGGGTCGGGTTTTATCAACTTAGTGTATTTATGCGAATTTCATGTAAATTGAAATGGGTTATGATTCTTTGACCCGTATTTGATATAATTATTGTGGTTTGACTAGATTCTACGCACGAGGGAGCTAAATTCAATGGAAAAGGCATCGCGGACGAGTCTACAACCGGCTAGAGGTGAGTAGTTTGTGTATATGGTAGCCTGAGGGTTCGAAACCCCGGCTTAGCACATTGTGACGCTAGTAGGGCGTGGCTCGCACACCGTGGCAGGTGCGGGATTGATTGTCACTGGGGATTGAGACTTTGTCCATCCCGAAAATGAATAATATGTTATTAGTGTTGGAAATACACTGTATTTGATATATTTGTGGGCGGTAAGCCTTGTTTGGGGCCTTGTGCCGACCTGTAGCGTCCTTAGAGGACAATATTTATGTGATAGCTATATTTGCTTAAATCACTCATCTCAGCCCTGGAAATTGAAATCACACTATTGAAATGAAGTCACCGGTTTTTGCAAATTAAATAAAAGTTAAGTATTTTTCATAAATTATGAACTAGAAATTAAGAAGAATGAACTGTTTTTGTGACTTATTTGATTTATGTGGACTGGGGATGGATCGGGCTGCACGCCGCAGCGGTAGATATGAGGATCGGGCTGCACGCCGCAGCAGTATTGCGCTTGGGCTGTAGGAGCCCCTCCGGAGTCTGTACACATCCCTCACTGAGCGCCATCGACGTTAAATTGGATCGGGCTACACGCCGTAGCGGTTATGTGTTTTGCATTGCATCTTTATTTTGTTGAATTACTCTGTGATAGATGTATTGTACTGTTGATGCTAGTTCGTTGGAGGAATCGAACCGTAGTTTAGCTTCATTATGTGGTATTCTGTGGATTTCTTATTTTCAGCTACTTGTATATATTTATTACTCATTGAGTACTTAGTACTCACCCCTACTCCCTGCACCCTTTGTGTGCTGACTCAGGTACTCAGGAGCAGTAGACAGGCATTTCCAGCGTTTGTAGTGTCATATCGAGTTGCTGAGGTAGCTGCCTACGTTCGCAGAACCTAGCTTCTCCTCTCCTTTCCAGTTGTTATTTTGAATTTTGTATTCGGACTTGAGTATTTCTATACAATACTCTCTATTCCTGTTGGGTTTTGTTAGAGGCTCTAGACTTGTGACTCCAGATCGTTGGGAGTGTCAGTTATTTTCACACTTCTCCGTATTTTGTTCATTATTATTATTATTGGAGTTCTTTAACTCATATATTCTTCTTGGGATGTCCATTTGGGACTGGTATTCGATGTGATAAGAAATTGTTGGTCTGGCTGGCCTAGCTTGATTGTTGGGCGCCATCACGACCGGATTTGGGTCGTGACAAGTTGGTATCAGAGCCTAGGTTACTAGGACTCGCGAGTCATGGGCCGGTTTAGTAGGCTTTCGCGGATCGGTACGTAGACGTCCGTATCTATCCTCGGAGGGCTACAGAAACTTTAGGAAAAACCTCATTTTCTTGGATTCATATCGTGCGAATTGTGTTATCATGAAATTAAATTTTTCCATATTCTATTCTCTCGCGGATGGCGAGAACACGGGCTAACGAACGTGGCAGACGACCACCATAGGCACACAGAGGCCGTGGTCGTGGTAGAGGTAGGGCAGCAGTACCAGCACCTGCTGACCCACCAGCTGACCAGACTCAGGGTCAGATTCCTGCACCAGTGGCCCAGGCTCAGGACCAAATTCCAGCGGCAGACGCTCCGGCAACTCGGGTTCAGGCACCGGCCGTGTCCATTGTGATACCGGGTCTTCAGGAGACCTTGGCCCAAATCTTATCAGTATGCACAGGGTTGGCTCAGGTCGTTGCAGCCTCTACTGCAGCGTCTTCTTCACAGGCAGGGGGAGGGAATCAGACCCCCGTGGCTCGCACACCCGAGCCAGTTCAGCCAGTTGCGCCCGTTGCACCAGCTCCTGCTTATATGGTTCCAGTTATGCCCGACGATGAGCAGCGTCGTTTGGAGAGATTTGAGAGGCTACAGCCTCCAACATTTAGTGGTGCTGAGGGCGAGGACGCCCAGGGGTTTCTTGACAGATGTCAGCGCATGCTTCGCACCGCGGGTATTCTAGAGTCCAGCGGTGTTTCATTCACCACTTTTCAGTTCACAGGTGCAGCATTACAGTGGTGGGAGGATTTTGAGAGGAGTAGGCCTGCTGGGGCAGTGCCCCTCACTTGGCAGTAGTTCTCCACGGTATTTTTGAGAAGTACGTGCCTCAGTCTCAGAGAGAAGAGCTGCGACGTCAGTTTGAGTGGCTAAAGCAGGGGGATATAACGGTTAATCAATATGAGATGAGATTCACACAGCTAGCCCGTCATGCCATGTGGATGGTTCCTACGGACAGAGAGAGGATTCAGAGATTTATTGATGGCCTTATTTATCCCATCCGCATATTGATGACCAGGGAGAGAGTTTCAACAGTTACCTTTGAGGAAGTGGTTGATGCTGCCCATCACATTGAGACAGATCGCCGCAGAGAGCGGGAGGAGAGAGAGGCTAAGCGGCCTCGTGGTACTGGCAGCTACAGTGGTGCTCCGTCCAGGGGCCAACCTCAGCATAGCGGGGGTCGTTCTTTCAGGTCTCATTAGTCTGGACGAGCAGAGTCCAGTGGGGTTTCATCAGATCGTGGTCGTCAGGGCCATCAGGGTTATCAGGGTCAGCAGAGCCATTAGGGTTATTAGGGTCAGCAGAGCCATCAGCAGAGTCAGCCTGCACTAAGTGCTCTTCCAGCTCAGAGCTCTGCTGTTGCTTCCTCAGCACAGGGTTCATCTGTAGCGAGGGGTCCTCAGTAGCCCCTTCTTCCATCTTCAGGCCATTGTTTTGAGTGCGGTGACTTGGGCCATATCAGGAGAGAGTGTCCTCAGTGGCTCCGTAAGCGGTCTCAGCAGAGGGATCAACCCTCGTCTTCTACTCCTGTTTCTTCAGCGCCAGCATAGTCGGCTAGGACTGGTGGCCAGGTATCCAGAGGTCGCCCTAAGGGCGAGGATCGGACTGGTGGAGGCCAAGCTCATTTCTATGCTCTTCCGGATAGGAAGGATGCTAGTGCTTTAGATGCAGTCATTTCAGGTATTATCTCAGTCTGCCACAGGGATGCTTCCTGTCTTATTTGATCCCGGATCCACCTATTCTTATGTCTCTACTTATTTTGCACATCATTTGGGTATGACCCGTGGTATTCTTGCTTTGCCCTATATGTGTCTACCCCAGTGGGGGATACTGTTATTGTGGATCAGGTATATCGATGCTGTATTATTACTATTGGGGGTGTGGAGACCCGAGTTTATTTATTACTACTGGGCATTGTAGATTTCGATGTGATTCTAGGCATGGATTGGCTATCTCCTTACCATGCGATTTTGGACTGTCATGCCAAAACAGTCATACCAGCTATTCCAGGAAATCCGAGGATCAAGTGGCGTGTACTTGACTGATTATGTGTCCGACAGGGTGATTTCTTATATAAAGGCCCAACGAATGATTGGCAAGGGTTATTTATCTTATTTGGCCTTCATTAGAAATGTTGAGCCTGAGACACCCAGTCTTTATTCGGTCCCCATTGTGAGGGAGTTTCCGGATGTATTTCCAGCAAACCTGCCGGGCATGCCGCCTAACAGAGATATCGATTTTGGTATTGACTTGGTGCCGGGCACTCAGCCAATTTCTATTCCTCCCTATCGCATGGCACCAGCGGAGTTAAAAGAATTGAAGGAACAGCTTCAGGAACTCTTAAATAAGGGTTTCATTCGCCCGAGTGTGTCACCTTGGGGTGCACCGGTGTTGTTCGTGAAGAAGAAAGATGGCACAATGAGAATGTGCATTGATTACGGGCAGCTGAACAAGGTAACAGTGAAGAATAAGTACCCATTGCCTCGTATTGAGGACTTATTTGACCAGCTCCAGGGAGCTAGTGTATTTACTAAGATTGATCTTCGATCGGGCTATCATCAGTTGAAGATCAGGGACTCAGATATTATGAAGACAGCGTTCAGGACGCGATATGGGCACTACGAGTTCCTGGTGATGTCTTTCGGGTTGACTAATGCCCCAGCTGCATTCATGCACTTGATGAATAGCCTATTTCGGCCGTACCTTGATTCTTTTGTGATTGTGTTATTGATGATACTCTGGTGTATTCACGCAGCTAGGAGGAACATGCACAGCACCTGAGGGTGGTACTGCAGAGATTGAGAGAAGAGAAGCTTTATGTAAAATTCACTTAGTGTGAGTTATGGCTTAACACTGTGACTTTTCTGGGACATGTAGTGTCCAGTGATGGTATTCGAGTTGATCCACAGAAGGTCGAGGCAGTGCAGAATTGGCCCAGACCTTCCTCAGCTACAGAGATTCGGAGTTTTCTCGGCTTGGCAGGCTATTATCGCCGGTTTGTTCAGGGATTCTCATCTATTGCTTCGCCGTTGACTAAGTTGACACAAAAGAATGCTTTATTTGTATGGTCTGATGAATGTGAGGAGAGCTTCCAGAAGCTCAATGAGGCTTTGACCACCGCTCCAGTACTTGTGTTACCATCAGCCTCAGGGTCATATACGGTGTATTGTGACGCTTCTAGAGTTGGACTCGGTTGTGTGTTGATGCAGGAGGGTAGAGTTATTTGCGTATGCTTCTCGTCAGCTAAAGCCCCACGAGAAGAACTACCCTGTTCATGATTTGGAGTTAGTTGCTATTGTTCATGCCTTGAAGATTTGGAGGCATTACCTATATGGTGTATCTTGTGATGTATATACAGACCACCGCAGCCTTCAGCATTTGTTTAAGCAGAAAGATCTAAATTTGAGGCAGCGGAGATGGCTTGAATTGCTTAAAGACTATAATATTACTATCTTGTACCATCCCGGGAAAGCCAATGTAGTGGCTGATGATTTGAGCCGGAAGGCTATTAGTATGGGCAGTTTGGCGTATATTCCAGTTGGGGAGAGACCCCTTGTAGTTGATGTTCTGGCGTTAGCTAATTAGATGGTGAGACTGGATATTTCTGAGCCAAGTCGGGTGGTGGCTTGTGTAGTAGCTCGTTCTTCTTTATATGATCGTATCCGAGAGCGCCGGTATGATGATCCACACTTACTTGTCCTTAAGGACAGAGTTCAGCATGATGATGCCAGAGATGTCACTATTGATAGTGATGGTGTATTGCGGATGCAGGGCCGGATATGCGTGCCCAATGTTGACGGCCTTCGTGAGTTGATATTGGAGGAGGCCCATAGCTCGCGGTATTCTATTCATCCAGGAGCCGCGAAGATGTACCAGGATTTGAAGCAGCATTACTGGTGGAGAAAGATGAAGAAAGATATTGTGAGCCATGTGGCTCGATGTCTAAACTGTCAGCAGGTCAAGTATGAGCATCAGAGGCCTGGTGGTGTATTCCAGCGTATTGTTATTCCTGAGTGGGAGTGGGAAAGGATTACTATGGACTTTGTTAGTGGACTCCCTCGGACAGCGAGGAAGTTTGATTCAGTTTGGGTGGTGGTGGATAGGTTGACCAAGTCGGCTCACTTCATCCTAGTGTGTACTACTTATTCCTCAGAGCGGTTGGCAGAGATATTCATCCGTGAGATAGTGAGATTGCATGGAGTTCCCATTTCTATTATATCGGACAGAGGTACCCAGTTCACTTCTCAGTTCTGGAGGACTTTTCAGCGAGAGTTGGGTTCACAGGTAGAGCTGAGCACAGCATTTCATCCACAGATGGACGGGCAGTCTGAGCGTACTATTTAGATATTGGAGGACATGTTGCGTGCTTGTGTCATTGATTTTGGTGGTTCATGGGCTGATTACTTGCCTCTTGCGGAGTTTGCTTATAATAATAGCTAACAGTCCAGCATTCAGATGGCACCGTATGAAGCTTTATATGGGAGGCGGTGTAGGTCTCCAGTCGATTGGTTCGAGCCCGGCGAGGCTAGGTTGTTGGGGACAGAGTTAGTCCAAGATGCCTTAGACAAGGTTAAGGTGATTCAGGAGAGACTTCGCACAGCTCAGTCGCGTCAGATCTTCGGGAATCGAACCCGCAGTCCCTACCAATAACTCAGGATCTCCGGGAATCGAACCCGCAGTCCCTACCAATAACTCGGGATCTCCGGGAATCGAACCCGCAGTCCCTACCAATAACTCAGGATCTCTGGGAATCGAACCCGCAGTCCCTACCAATAACTCAGGATCTCTGGGAATCGAACCCGCAGTCCCAACCAATAACTCAGGATCTCTGGGAATCGAACTCGCAGTCCCTACCAATAACTCAGGATCTCCGGGAATCGAACCCGCAGTCCCTACAATTAACTCAGGATCTCCGGGAATCAAACCTGCAGTCCCTACCAATAACTCAGGATCTCCGGGAATCGAACCCGCAGTCCCTAGCAATAACTCAGGATCTCCGGGAATCGAACCCGCAGTCCCTACCAATAACTCAGGATCTCCGGGAATTGAACCCACAGTCCCTACCAATAACTCAGGATCTCCTGGAATCAAACCCGCAGTCCCTACCAATACAGACAATAAAGGAACGCACAGAGAGAATATAATATGTTAAACTACAACTTCACCGAAACTAGTGCCAACAATTTATCAAGAAGTTCAAGTAAGTTAACTAGGCAATTAGACAAGTTGAATCCTAGATATTCATACTTTTCTAACAAATACCGGGCAGAAGTAACGCTTTTATCATCTAAGAGCAGGAATATCACTAATCGGACAATTCAAGTAAAGTGTGTGTTACAACAACCAGCGCATGTACACGCCCGTAACCTCGCGTACAAGGCATTTAAACTATCACTTAATATCCTAGGGGTGAAAGTTCCCCCACACGAGGTTAGACAAGCCACTTACCTCAATTCCGGTACAAAACCGCTAAGAAACAACTCTCTTACCATGAGTATCCAACTCCGAGTGGCCCGAATTTAGTCAAATCAATTACACAGTGTAAATAACATCGCAAGTACCTAATTACAATGATAAAATTACAGCTACAACGCGTAAGCGGGTGAAATGACCAAAATACCCATGACTCCATCGGCTCGGAATTGAAATATGTTTACGTTTTCAGAACCCTCGTACTCTCACGAGTCTAACCATATAAAAATCTCCCATATCGGACCACAAATGGCCCCTCAAATCCCAAATTTCAAGTTTTTGCTCCAAGCCCTAATTTCTTACATTTTTGCTATGTTTTCATAAATTTCAAGGATGATTCTTCAATAAAATCATGTATTTAGTTCATAGGACTTACCCCTAATCACTTCTCGTCAAAACCCCTTCAATTCCCGTCCAAAAGCTCTCAAGAATGACCAAAAATGGTGGAAAAATGGGTTTGGTTCGCGGATGAACTGTTTTAAAACATTCTGCCCAGGTATTTTGTTCACCGCGATCGCGGGAAATGCTTCGCGATCGCGGAGAACAAATTTCTGGCCCAAAAATTACCCTTCGCGATCGCGGGAAATGCCTCGTGATCGCGGTGAACAACTTCCAGTTCCTCCGGACAGGCTTCAGTCAAATGGTCATAACTTTTTACACACAACTCCAAATGACGAATTCGATGTTGTGGAAACTAGACACGTAGGGCTATAACTTTAATATGTTGATAATTTCCTGAATCCTTATAAATTTCAAGATATAAGGTTCCAAATCCATTTATGTGTTTTAGATATCCTTCTCGGACAGCCTAGAGTATAACGTACATAACATTTGCCACAAATTTCTAAATGAGGATTGCTTTAGCTTTTGGAAAACTAGACACGGTGATCTATAACTTTAGTTTTTGAATCACCTCAAAATACCTTTTAGATAAAAAGAAATGATCTTTCGAAGTAGGGCCTGCGCGACAGAAATTTCTTCTTCGCGATCGCGAAGCAGTCTATGCGATCGCGATTCATTAGTTTTTTTCTCAGATTTTTCTCACCACGATCGTGACCAATACCCCGCGATCGCGTAGAGCACTGCTGTAGCCAAGAACCAGCAGTTGAAAATGGCCTAGAAATGGTCCGAAACCACCTCAAAACTCACAGAGGCCCCCGGGACCTCAACCAAAAGCACCAACACTTCCTATAACCTTATTCAAACTTGTTCCAATCATCAAAACACATCCATAAACACAAAAATTATCAATTTACAACAGATTCGAGCCTAAATTTTTCAAATTCTTCCAAAACTCACATTCGATCCGAAACCCAACCAAATGACGTCCGATTGACCTGAAAATTTGCGGACATATCCAAAATCACATAACGAAGCTACCGAAATTGTCGGAATCCCATTCCAACCCCCGGATCAAAATCTCACCTATCGTTCGGATTCGCCAAAATTTCAAACTTCGGAATTTCAAGCCTAATTGAGCTACGGACCTCCAAATTACATTCCGAACGTGCTCCCAACCCCAAAATCACCTAACGGAGCTAATGGAACCATCAGATTTCCTTTCCGAGGTCGTCTTAACACTGTTCCAGCTACGGGCTATTTTCCAATTATAATGCTTCTATTTAGGGACTAAGTGTCCCAAAACACTCCAAATTTCAGAAGCGACTCTCCCGGCAAACCACAATAGCAGAAATGAACTTAGGGGAACAGTTAGATGGGGTTCGGGGCGTAAATTTCAAAAATGACCGGCCGGGTCGTTACAGTATTCTTCTTTACTTCTTTTGAACCAATTTTTCATTTTTGGTATATCTAATATTTTTTCTACACTTAGGTCTAATTCTTTTCCTTTTATTTGTTCAAATATATTTTCATCAAATGACATCAGAGCTAAAGAAACTATTAATAATATAGTTAATTGTGAATGTGGAATATAATGACCAGAACAATGGCCATTGACTAATACGATTACTAGTTATACAATCCTATAGCACTAGAACATTCACTGCATCTATACGATACAATTATGAACATCAGTTATACAATCATCGGCCTACGATAGCCACATAAGTCCACGATGAAGAAAAGTATAATGTTCATAACAGTTAGTGTCTTTTAGTACTTATTCGGAATCACATAGTTATACAATCCTATAGCACTAGAACATTCAACTAATTTTTGGGATTCTTATCGTAACATATAGGGTCCATTCAATAATATGTAATCTATTGGGATATAATACTATATAACTCACTTATAATCTATAGACTAGTAATAGTCAATAGATGTCACGACCCGGATTTTTCCCCCAATATCGGGATCGTGATGGCGCCTACTCGTGGTAGCTAGGCAAGCCACTATATTCACACTATTCTGTTTTTAGCAATATTTCATACTCAATTTATCAACAAAACCATAACCTTAATTAAATAAGTGCGGAAGACTTTATCGAAATAGAGATAAGCAGTTTAAAGGTAAAACAATACTGAAATCCTCTACCCAAGATGTGGAGTCACCAACTCACAAACTACTACTGAATACTACACATAAAGGTCTAAAAAAATAACATAATCTGTTTGTCTCGGAACAAGGAGACTATAGCTAATAACATAAGTAAAACGAAGACGTCGGGCCTGCGGACGTCTGCAAGCTACCTCGGTCTAAATATGCTCAACTCCCACGCAAAAGATCTACTGCTGCTGCTTCTGATTGAAACCTGGACCTGTGCAAAAATGCATAGAAGTGCAGTATCAGCACAATCTGACCCCATGTGCTGGTAAGTGCCTGGCCTATCACGGCGAAGTAGTGACAAGCCTAGGACCAGACACCCACATAAACCTGTGCAGTTCTATATATATGTACACCACAAGATAACGAGAAATAATCAACTAACAACTCAACAAGTAATATCACAGAAGAACTCAACAGTTAACAACATTTATTAAATCAACAAGGAAAACCAAGTATAATGGAAACCAAGTAATATCAAGTCAAGGAATAGCAAATAGTTGTACGACATCACCCTTCGTGCTTTTACTCTCATCCTCACATCTATGGTACGGCATGATCCTTCGTACATGGTTCAATAACAAGGCACGGCATGATCCTTCGTGCATAATCAATAATATGGCACGGCATTAACCTTTGTGCAAAATCAATAAATCAAGGCACGACATTAACCTTCGTGCATAATCAATAAAACAAGGCACGACATCACCCTTCGTGCATTATCACTCTTCCTCATCCAAATAATAATCATAGTTAAGGGCAATGAAAACAATAAATCATGAACCGTCCCGGCAAGGGACACAATAATCATCACCACAAAGTCCCGACAAGGGCAATCAATATCTCACTTCACAACAAGTCCCGGCAAGGGAGAACAATAACATTTCTACAACCCGGCAAGGGTTCAACAATTTATCTTTAAATATGTCTCACAACAAGTATTAACAATGACTCATGGTCATGCAAGACGCCGGTGTATGGATGCTCGTCACCACAGCTGTCACGACCCAAACCCCGGTCGTAATGGCGCCCAACACAATGCTAGGCAAGCCCGACCATATTATCTCTTAAACCAACCAATTATTTATTCCAATTAATCAAGTTAAACTTAAACAGCAAATGATCATGTTGATATGATAAATGAAATAGTAGCAACATACAAAATACGGTCCCAACCGAAACGTGGTGTCACGAGTCTGAGCCTCTACGGAATAAACACCCTAATACAAACAAGTCTAGGCAAAATGAAAACAACAAGATGATAAGGAAGGAGAAAATAGGCTCTGCGGACGCTGGCAGCCACCTCGTAGTCTCTGCAAGTAGATATGAGCAGGCAGCAACAATACCTCAACTGCTCTCAGGCACCTGTGGATCTGCACAAAAAGTGCATGGGAGTGGGGTGAGTATATTTCAACTCGGTGAGTAATAATGATAAACAATAACCGAAAGTAAGAACTCCTGTGCTATCACTCAACAGTTCTAAGGCAAACCCCCACAGGTAAATCATCGCTACAATGAGTACTCTGATCTCCAGGCCACATCTATCTCCACAAGATCCCACACTGACCAAAATCCTCACTCGTACCCCTACGGGGTAAAACCATCTCAATGTATGTACATATATGCATATGTCTATAATGTATAAGTATTTAAGTATGTATAAGGATATGAATAAGTATAACGCTGTGGCGTGCAGCCCGCTCCAATACATATACCGCTGCAGCGTGTAGCTGTAACGACCCGGCCCGTCGTTATGGGAATTTCCACCCTGTTACCTTGCATTTACATATCTTATGCTTTTATATCAGTGTTAGAACCTATCGGGTGAGTTAGGAGTGAATTGAATTGAAAATGAAGCAAATAGCATGTTTGAAGGAAGTTTGAATATGGAAAGTCAACCTAGAGTTGACTATTGAGTTAGAGTGCTCGAAATCGGGTTCTGATGATTCGACTAGTTTCGGGGGATCATTTATGACTTAGGAGAGCAATCGACATTGAATTTGGAGGTTGTAACGACCCGACCGGTTGTTTTTGAAATTTACACCCCGAACCCCATCTAATTGTTCCCCTAAGTTCATTTTTGCTATTATGGTTTGCCGGGAAGGTCGGTTCTGGAATTCGGAGTGTTTTGGGACACTTAGTCCCTAACTAGAAGCTTTATAGTTAGAAAAATGGCCGTAGTCGGAATAGTGTTAATACGACCTCGGAACGGAAATCCGATGGTTCCGTTAGCTCCGTTAGGTGATTTCGGGGTTGGGAGCATGTTCGGAATGTATTTTGGAGGTCCGTAGCTCAATTAGGCTTGAAATGCCGAAGTTTGAAATTTTGGCGAATCCGAATAGTAGGTGAGATTTTGATCCGGGGGTCGGAATGGAATTCCAACAATTTCTGTAGCTTCATTATCTGATTTTGGGTATGTCCGCAAATTTTCAGGTCATTCGGACGTCGTTTGGTCGGGTTTTTTATTAAATGCGTGTTTTGGAAGTTTTAGAAGAACTTATGCTTGAATTCGATGTAATTTGATGGTCTTGGCGTTGTTTGATGCATGTCGATGTTTGGAACAAGTTTGTATGATGTTTTAGGAGGTTTTGGTATTTTTAGTTGAGGTCCCGGGGGCCTCGGGGTGATTTCGGATGGTTAACGGGAATTTTTGAAGTTGGAAAACTTCATAATAGGCGAAGATGTAAATGAGTGTGCACAAGACCTCACTTTAAACGATCATATCTCCAGTTATATAAGGAGTTTTGTGAGGATAAACCTATCAAATTAAATCTCTTTGAGTCTAGTTTCCAACGAAACAAACCGTTCGTAATTTGGAGGTGTATACAGAAAGTTATGATCATTTTACTTGTAAGGTGTCGCATGCGCGAAATAGTGCGCGAAGTGTACTTCGCGCATCGGAGGCAGAATACTCAGCAAATGCGCGAAGTAATGCGCGAAGACGGTGCATTTCGCGCGTCTGAAGGATTTTAGGTGTCTTAAGGACCGGAAATAAGAGAAATGGAGTCATTTCTCAATCCTAGGGTTCTCCCAACACCCCCAATTCGACCAAGGCACTCAATTGCACTCCTAAGGTAAGCTTTTAAGTGTATTTTCATGGTGATTTCTCTTCTCAATCACTAGTTTCAACATGATTTTGGTTGGATTTCATAGGATTTCTTCAAAATCTCAAGAACACCCCAAAGTTGTCTTTCAAGATTTGATCTACAAGAGGTAATCCTACACCTTAGACTTACACATATGGTGTTATTATGGGAATATGAGTATGAATCAAGTATTACAACTTATAGTATGGTTGTTGGAAGCCATAAATCCCCAATTTAAATATATGAACATGGTAGGGATTTAAATGTATATATTTGTTGGAATTTTATTGGTGTGGGTGTGAATGGTTGATCACACACGTGATGTTAGGAGTATAAATTGCTAAAGAAGGATAGGGAGATGAATTGTTGGTTAATGGTGATAGTTGGAGGAACCTATAGTTAAGAGGTGTAAATATTTATGCCTACAAGATGTTTGATAATAGGCTTAGATGGTACAAGTTATGGGATTTATGATTAATATTGGCCCTATTGAATGTGGTATTGTAGATTGAAGTTACATAACTGTATTGGATCATTGTAGTATCATTAAGGCGCGGATTTCATATATGTATGGCTAAAACCCCATCTTTTAGAAATCGAGCTTCATCGATGTTTGTGTGATCTTGGTCATTTTTCATAATATTTCGCATTAGCTTAGAATTTATTTGTAGAATAAACTACTTGAATTATTATTTACAATATGCAATTTAATTGGATAGAGTTTAGCCACTCGGAGTCGGATACTCGTGGCAAGGGAGTCGTTTCTTAGCGGTTTTGTACCGGAATTGAGGTAAGTGGCTTGTCTAACCTCGTGTGGGGGAACCTTCACCCCTAGGATATTATATGATAATTTAAATGCCTTGTATATGAGGTGACGGGCGTGTACATGCGCAGATTGTTGGAACTCACTTTACTTGAATTGCCCAATTTGTGATATTCTTGTTCTTAGTTGATTAAATTGTGACATTTACTTGTTATTTGTTAGAAAAGCATGATTAGATAGGAATTATCTGTCTTACTTGAACTTCTTGATGAATTGTTAGTACTGTTTTGGTGAAGTTGTAGTTATGCATATCATTTTTCTCTATGCTTCCTTTATTATCTGTATTGGTGGACTGCGGGTTCGATTCCCGGAGATCCCAGGGCTGTGGGTTCGATTCTCGGAGACCTAGGGGTACTGTTAATGGGACTGTGGGTTCAATTCCCACAAGTCCTGGACTTGTTAATTGAGTTTGTTACTTGTTGTTAGCTTAATTGTAGACGGTTGCACTAATCATTTTATTGTTGTTATTTCGAAATTATTATCATTTAAATTGTTTATTATTGTTATTATCACTATATTATTGCTTCTCAGTAGGGCCCTGACCTTCCTCGTCACTACTCTATCGAGGTTAGGCTTGGCACTTACCGAGTACCGCCGTGGTATACTCATGCTACTCTTCTGCACACTTTTGTTGTGCAGATCCAGGTACATCAGAGTAGGCTCGTGCTAGGTGATTCCGCAGATTTCGGAGACCACGAGGTATGATCTGCTACGTCCGCGGATCCAGAGGCCCTCCTTCTATTTTGATAGTATTAGTAGATGTTTTCCTTCATTTCGTTGTTAGATACTCTTTACACATAGAGCCACAGTTCTATACTCTCTTTTAGTCTGTGTTACCCGTGGGATTCCGGGTCTTGGTAGTGTTTTATACAGTGTGTTTGACGGGTGTATGTGCCAAGCGGCACTGATTACATTTCCTTTTTATATTATTTTTCCGCTATTTCTTATTTAATGTTCATAAACTGGTATATTCCGCAACGTGTTAGGCTTACATAGTCGTGGGGACTGGCTGCCGTCATGACATCTTCACGATTGGTAAACTAGGGTCGTGACAAGTTGGTATCAGAGCTCTAGGTTCGTAGGAGTCACGGGACACAGACCGGTTACTTAGATTCTCATTGATCTATATGGAGACGTCTGTATTTATCTACGAGGGGCTATGTAACCGTTTAGGAAACTCTTCAATTCTTTGAATTCCTTATCGTGCGCCATTTATTCAGTTGGAGCCTATGTCATATGTATTTTTGCATCCACTCGTGTATTGAAATTGCGCACTCGGTATCAAGTATGCACCGACGGTTCGTGACGCTGCAGAGGGATTCCAAGGGAGTCAAGAATTTATTTAACCATTGTTACCGCGTGTCATCCATATCGATAATGCAAGAGAATTGAGAGATCTTCAATTGTGCACATGGGGGTGCATTGGGTTCTGACATTCGGTTGATAAGTACGGTCTTGAGAAGGTTTACTTAACTGCCTAATCGTCACAATAATGGTAGAATCGCAAGGTGGATGTAGATCTAAAGATAGTTGATGATAATAAAGACTATATGGTTCATATGAGATATCTATTTAGCGAAGGATTCAACCAGCAGAGATACTGAGGGGGGGGGGGGAAATGAGTTTAATTGTCTTTAAGAAGGACATGTACAAAACGAATGTCTTGGGCTGTCTTATGATGAAGACGTACGAACGTTAAAGGCTAGTATCATGGATTAGCAAGATGTATCTTATGGCTTCGTGCCAAGTGAAAGGATTTCACTATCAACGATCAAATTATGGGTCATGTGTCATATCAAATTTGGCCTGCGATGTATTTAAGTACCATTCAAAAAGTTCTTTGAAACTTGCGGATGAGTAATGAGACTCAGATGGTATGATGTTGGGACTTTTGATGTTCCTGTGTCCATAATAATTCTACATTTCATTATTAGCAGGGAAGACTTCAGTGAAGGCTACATGGTGTTTCGTAGGTGTGAGAATCACATTATGTCTTAAGCTGTCGCGGTAAAATAATGCTCGATGCATGGAGCGGGAAAATGTTTGGTTGTATTGGGATGAGGTCATACCCTATGGTGTCAGAGTGCTGATAGAGAACAAGTGGTTATGTTCGTTTGATCAAGTGAATTGCAGTTGAATAAGAGTAAATGACTTGAGAGAATGGTTCTAATGTGTTCGAGAGTTGTATAATAGTGGCCTTGAGCTAAGTGGGGGAGTCCCACCGCTCACGATTGGGTCGCATGGTTAATTACCTGCGTGAATTCTGGGTATTAGCATTAATGGGCTATCGTAGCTACGGAAAAGGACCATGAGTGGTAATTTGAGTATATGAATTGTTGAATGCATGTTATGGTTAGCCTTACTGGCTCACGTTCAGACATGAGGGAGAATTCATGATTTACGCCTCGTATAGGTGCAGGTTGGTTGCTTACTGGGTGCTTTATCGAGAGGGTATTCATATGTTATAAAAATTCAGTAGAGTTGGTTGCTTATTGGGACAAGTTAGAGCCGGATGACTCTCAATAGCGGTCCTAGTGAATTCAAGAGGTAAAGTGTGGTGCCTGATAGTACTGAGAGTATAAGTACAGTTGAGAGTCAAACTTTTGAAGCAACTCATGAAGAAGGGCACAAAATGTTCCATGATGTTTTGACTTGTGGTGTAGTATTTGAGAGACATGAAATGGTCGTCGTTCTTGGGGTAGCATGGCCTCATGATTTAATGTCACTCGGGGTGAGTGCGGTTAGAATAATTTAGGTATTGAAGGGAGATATTAACATTTCTAAGGCAATCAAGGATAAACTGGAAAGAAGTAGATTGATTAGCCATAGTTGAGTTGGCATAGTGGTGTCAATGATCGGTTCATGGAACATGATCGATTTATGCATGTGATTTGTGGCGGGGCATTTGAGGCTTGTCGGCCGCAATAATTGATGTTATTCCGAAGTATTCTTCTGTTATGGGCCTGTTAAGTAGGCAGACCTCGGGAAGGGTTATGGTGGCTTGGACCACTACTTAGAGATTGGTATATTCAACGGTTATAAGAACTCGCCTATGTGATGCTATAGTTCTCCTAAAGTGAGTAAAGTGGGAAGTCTTATATGACGGAGTATTAGCCTATCGTCGGTTCTAGAGTTGTGATAAAAATCGTGGTTATCGTATATCGGCACGTGAGGTGCAGTAAGTGGTATGGAATTCGAAGAAAGGACCAAGGTCGTAGTTTGGTAAATGAATGAGATATAAAGAGCTCGGATGAGCAGGAAAGGAGTTACAGTGTTTTGAGTAAGATGGGTATTAACGTCAGTATCACTTGGGATCGGTGTCTTGTGAGAAAGGCTTTACATCCCGGTTAGGGACTCCTGATCGCTCTTCAGTGTTAGTGCAGCCGGTGGTTTGAATGCGCATGCCCGTTAATTATTCGAAAGATGGTGGGAGCTTGTCCCACAAGGAGATTGTATAGGTGTGACATGTAGTCACTCGATTGGTTAGAAATTTAAACCAAGTATGTGGATTTTGGTGATATCATCCATTTGAGAATTTATGCCTAGAGGGCACTCTGCTTATTGGGTTATAGACCTGTGAAATATTATTGGCTTAGCTTGGCACGACTAGGATAGACTTAAGGTCGGTGGATAGATTTAAATGTGGAAGTGAGCCTTGCGTCAGGTCAGTTGTGTTTCTTCCAGCAATGCGCCCTTTATGAAGGGATAGTCGCGGTCTTATTTCGCGGTTAGTTAATTCATGTAAAGATATATTGTGTCGTATGTGTGTGAGATGGCTTGGTAAGTTCCTTATGCATTGAGGTTTTGCTCAGCGGTGATGTTATATGAGCATGAAGGCTCTCGAGAATCAGATCATATATCGCACCTCAGTTGTGCTTGAGTTTGTAGCCTACAGCGCTATATGTTTCGTTGTGTCTAATATCGGGCACCTTACTGTGCTTATGATCGATAGTTAGAATTTTGATGTGATGAGCTATTCAGCTCGACATATGACTCCTTGTTTGAGTTTTATATTGTTTGTATCGGGTGGCACGCCGCCATGGTTATATTGTTGGGATCGGGTGGCACGCCGCCATGGTTATATTGTTGGGATCGGGTGGCACGCCACCATGGTTATATTGTTGGGATCGGGTGGCACGCCACCATGGGTATATTGTTGGGATCGGGTTGCACGCCGCAACAGTGTGATGTTTATTTCAGTGTCCACATTTGCTTTTATGTGTTCTGTTTCCTATTTTTCTGAGGAAGTCCATGTTAGTGTGAGAGTTGAATAGTTCTCTCTAGTGTTCGCCTTCCTTTTGTCACATACGAATTAGTGGCCTACTGACACATTATGTCATATTGTAGGACTTTTGATTATGTCTGATGTGGCTTATCGCTTGAGCAGTTCGTATTGGGTGAGATGAGGTTATGGAATTTGGGGTCAGTGCAAACTGATTATATGAAGTATATTATAGAGAAAAAGATCATTCTCTGGTTTAGGACAAGGTAATGGATCTTGTCGGGAGTATAGACCCAATAAATTGTTGATTCAGTAGTTGGTTATGAATATCGGCACATCTCTTCCATCGTGTCAGTACTGTAAAAGTTAGAACAAGACCTATGTAGACCATGAGGTGCAATGAGAGCATCTGATTCGTCGAATTTTTGGCTGATTTGGTCATAAAAATATTATCGTGGTCCTATGGATTTTGTGTTGCAAGGTAAGAATCCATCAAAGTTATGTAGTTATGTTTGAGGACGGCGTGTGAGGAATAATTGTGTGATCTCTTGATAAAAACAAGCCTGACATAGAATTTCGGATGTTGGAATTAGGCTTTAAGACTTATTTATTTGAACAAAAGGGAATATCTTCAGATTATATTAGACTAATGTGCTCAGCTGAGTACGAGATTCATTGTCCCTTTGACATTTTGAGGCATGTTGGGGAGGTTGCTTATGAGCTGGCCTTACCTCCCAGCCTAGTCGGGGCCATCCCGTATTTCATGTCCCTATGCTCCGGGGATACCATGGTAACCGTCGCACATGTTGGGTTTCACTTCTATTCAGCTATACGAGGATCTGCCTTATGTTGAGGAGCTAGTGGCTATCCTAGACAGGCAAGTCAGGAAGCCAAGGTCAAAGAACATCGCTTCAATAAAGGTTCAATGGCAGGGTCAGCCGGCCGAGGAGGCCACTTGGGAGACCGAGCAGGATATGCGCAACTAGTACCCTCATCTTTTCACCACTCCAGGTATGTTTTCTATGCTTGTTCGAGGACGAACGAATCTTTTAAGTGTGGGAAGATGTAACGACCCGAGCGGTCATTTTTGAAATTTACGCCCCGAACCCCATCTAACTATTCCCCTAAGTTCATTTCTTCTATTGTGGTTTGCCGGGAAGGTCGGTTCTGGAATTCAGAGTGTTTTGGGACACTTAGTCCCTAACTAAAAGCTTTATAGTTGGAAAAATGGTCGTAGTCGGAACAGTGTTAATACTACCTCACAACGGAAATTCGATGGTTCCGTTAGCTCCGTTAGGTGATTTCGGGGTTGGGAGCGTGTTCGGAATGTATTTTGGAGGTTCGTAGCTCAATTAGGCTTGAAATGCCGAAGTTTGAAATTTTGGCAAATACGAATGGCAGGTGAGATTTTGATCCGGGGGTCGGAATGGAATTCCGACAATTTCTCTTGCTTCGTTATGTGATTTTGGATATGTCCGCAAATTTTCAGGTCATTCGCACGTCGTTTGGTCGGGTTTTTTTATTAAATGCGTGTTTTGGAAGTTTTACAAGAACTTAGGCTTGAATTCGATGTAATTTGATGGTCTTGGCGTTGTTTGATGCATGTCGATGATTGAAATAAGTTTGTATGATGTTTTAGGAGGTTTTGGTATTTTTGGTTGAGGTCCCGGGGGCCTCGAGGTGATTTCGGATGGTTAACGGGAATTTTTGAAGTTGGAAAACTTCATAATAGGCGAAGATGTAAATGAGTGTGCACAAGACCTCACTTTAAACGATCATATCTCCAGTTATATAAGGAGTTTTGTGAGGATAAACCTATCAACTTAAAGCTCTTTGAGTCTAGTTTCCAACGCAACAAACCGTTCGTAATTTGGAGGTGTATACAGAAATTTATGATCATTTTACTCGTAAGGTGTCGCATGCGTGAAATAGTGCGCGAAGTGTACTTCGCGCATACTTCGCGCATCGGAGGCAGAATACTCAGCAAAATGCGCGAAGTAATGCGCGAAGACGGTGCGTTTCGCGCGTCTGAAGGATTTTAAGTGTCTTAAGGACCGGAAATAAGAGAAATGGTGTCATTTCTCAAGCCTAGGGTTCTCCCAACACCCCCAATTCGACCAAGGCACTCAACTGCACTCCTAAGGTAAGCTTTTAAGTGTATTTTCATGGTGATTTCTCTTCTCAATCACTAGTTTCAACATGATTTTGGTTGGATTTCATAGGATTTCTTCAAAATCTCAAGAACACCCCAAAGTTGTCTTTCAAGATTTGATCTACAAGAGGTAATCCTACACCTTAGACTTACACATATGGTGTTATTATGGGAATATGAGTATGAATCAAGTATTACAACTTATAGTATGGTTGTTGGAAGCCATAAATCCCCAATTTAAATATATGAACATGGTAGGGATTTAAATGTATATATTTGTTGGAATTTTATTGGTGTGGGTGTGAATGGTTGATCACACACGTGATGTTAGAAGTATAAATTGCTAAAGAAGGATAGGGAGATGAATTGTTGGTTAATGGTGATAGTTGGAGGAACCAATGCTATAGTTAAGAGGTGTAAATATTTATGCCTACAAGATGTTTGATAATAGGCCTAGACGGCACAAGTTATGGGATTTATGATTAATATTGGCCCTATTGAATGTGGTATTGTAGATTGAAGTTACATAACTGTATTGGATCATTATAGTATCATTAAGGGGCGAATTTCATATATGTATGGCTAAAACCCCATCTTTTAGAAATCGAGCTTCATCGATGTTTGTGTGATCTTGGTCATTTTTCATAATATTTCGTATTAGCGTAGAATTTAATTGTAGAATAAACTACTTGAATTATTATTTACAATATGCAATTTAATTGGATAGAGTTGAGCCATTCAGAGTTGGATACTCGTGGCAAGGGAGTCGTTTCTTAGCGGTTTTGTACCGGAATTGAGGTAAGTGGCTTGTCTAACCTCGTGTGGGGGAACCTTCACCCCTAGGATATTATGTGATAATTTAAATGCCTTGTATGCGAGGTGACGGGCGTGTACACGCGCAGATTGTTGGAACTCACTTTACTTGAATTGCCCAATTTGTGATATTCTTGTTCTTAGTTGATTAAATTGTGACATTTACTTGTTATTCGTTAGAAAAGCATGATTAGATAGGAATTATCTGTCTAATTGCCTAATTGTCTTACTTGAGCTTCTTGATGAATTGTTAGTACTGTTTTGGTGAAGTTGCAGTTATGCATATCAGTTTTCTCTGTGCGTTCCTTTATTGTCTGTATTGGTGGACTGCGGGTTCGGTTCCCGGAGATCCCAGGGCTGTGGGTTCGATTCCCAGAGACCAGGAGTGATATTGTTTGTGGACTGCGGGTTCGATTCCAGGAGATCCTGAGATTTATTGAGACATGGGATGCGGGTTCGATTCCCGGAGACCCAGGGGTACTGTTGATGGGACTGTGGGTTCAATTCCCACAGGTCCTGGACTTGTTAATTGAGTTTGTTACTTGTTGTTAACTTAATTGTAGACGGTTGCAGTAATCATTTTATTTTAGTTATTTCGAAATTATTATCATTTAACTGCTTATTATTGTTATTATCATTTTGTAATTGTTTTCTCTCAGTAGGGCCCTGACCGTCCTCGTCACTACTCTATCGAGGTTAGGCTTGGCACTAACTGAGTACCGCTGTGGTGTACTCATGCTACTCTTCTGCACACTCTTGTTATGCAGATCCAGGTACATCATGACAGGCTCATACTAGGTGATTCAGCAGCACTTTGGGAGACCTCGAGGTATGATCTGCTACGTCCGCGGATCCGGAGGCCCTCCTTCTATTCCGATAGTATTAGTAGATGTTTTCCTTCATTTCGTTGTTAGATACTCTTTACACATAGAGCCACAGTTGTATACTCTCTTTTAGTCTGTGTTGCCCGTGGGATTCCGAGTCTTGGTGGTGTTTTATACAGTGTGTTTAACGGGTGTATATGCCAAGCGGCACGGATTACATTTCCTTTTTATATTATTTTTCCGCTATTTCTTATTTAATGTTCATAAACTGTTATATTCCGCAACGTGTTAGGCATACCTAGTTGTGGGGACTGGGTGCCGTCATGACATGTTCACGATTGGTGAACTAGGGTCGTGACAGAGGTCCGGTGTAGTTTTAGGCTTGCATTGGCAAAGGTTGGCATTTGGTGAAAACCGGACGGTAGGTGAGATTTTGATCCGGGGGTCGGAATGGAATTCCGCAATTTCTGTAGCTTTGTTATGTGATTTTGGATGTGTCTGCAAATTTTCAGGTCATTCGGACGTCGTTTGATCGGGTTTTGGATTGAATGTTAGTTTTGAAAGTTTTGAAGGAACTTAGGCTTGAATCCATGTAAAATGTTGATTTTGATGTTTAGGATGGTATTTTTATGATTGGAACAAGTTCGTATCATGTTTTGGAGTATGTTGGTGGTTTTCGTTGGGGTCCCGGGGGCCTTGGGATGAATCCGGACCATCATCCGGCATTTTGAAGCAAGGAAAAGTCTACTGTAAATTGCAGATCTCTGGGCAGGATTTTAGACTTCGCGTTCGCGAGGGCAAGGCCTGCGTTCGCGAAGGCCAGGCGGGTCAAAGCATCGTGATTGCGTTCCTGGGGTCGCGTTCGCGTAGGCCGGGCTAAGTAGTGCATCGCGTTCGCGAGGATGGGTTCGCGTTTGCGTAGAGGGTAGACTGTGAAGCATCGCGAACGCGTGGGTGATAGTCACGTTCGCGTTTAAGGAAATTATGAGTCATCGCGTTCGAGTGGATTGTTGTCGCGTTCGCGTAGAAGGATTTCTCGGACGGCTGAAGAAATGTGCATCGCGTACGCATGGGGCATGTCGCGTTCGCGAAAGGGTAAATTGACCAGTGCATCGCGGACGCGTGGAGGGTAACGCGAACCGAAGAGTAAAATGAAGCTGGGCATCGCGAACGCATGGGAGCTCATGCGAACGCGTAGAACAAATGGGTCTGGTAGTGAATAAAAATGCAGAGACAGTGTAGTTGCGGGTTTATACCCCAAAAACATAATTTTGAGCCCTAGAGAGAAGAAATCACGGGAAAACGCTGGGAAATCATCGGGTATTCATCGGAGGTAAGTTTCTTGACTCAAAAACATAATTATATGGTAGAATTAACATCAATCTTCATGAATTTGGGTAGAAATTGTGAATGATTGTGGCATAGAAATTGAAAACAAAAATTTGGGTTTTGAAAGGCCAATCGAACTCTGATTTTGGTAAATTTTATATGTATGGACTCGTGGTGAGACAAGGATTCTGGAAATATGAATTTCAAAATTTTTTGAGATGTGGGCCCGGGTCTCGGGTTTTGCCAATTTCGTGATTTTTGATATTTTTCGAGTTCTTTCGATTGGGTTATGTTCCATTAGCCTATTTTGATATATTTGTACTGATTCTGACTAGTTTTGACGTGCGTGGATGCCGGTTAGAGGAGCTAAGGCGTCGTGAGCATGAGTTTTCGCCGGGTCGAGGTGGGTAATACTTGTAAATGATGTCCTGAGGGTTAGTAAACCCCGGACTTGCACACTTAGTGCTGTGTTGAGGTGACTTGCACGCCGGATAACGGGTGTGGGGTAGAGCACCATTGGGGATTGTGACTTGGTCCGTCCCGCGTAATAAATAATAACACCTAATTGTTGAAATGAATTGGACAAATTATCATGTTTGGGCTTCGTGCCAATTATTTGAATCCTTCAGGGATTGGTATCATTGTCTTGATAACACTGTGCATATTTTTATCTAAATTTAAGGTTTTAAATGGTATTTTGCTATTCAGCATTCTTATAAGGTTATGAGAAAACTTGAACAAGGTCATAATGACATTTTTATTTGTGAGCTAATATGATATTGTTGCCGTTGGGTTTTCTTGATTATGCGTTAGACTGATCGGGGCCGAGGGCCATATGTTAGGGCATGCCATTTTATGTGAGCATATGCATACACATGCATGGATCGGACTGCACGCCGCAGTGGTACTGGTAGTGGATTGGGCTGCACGCTGCAGCGTATATTCATGATATTGTGCTTGGGCTGTAGGAGCCCCTCCGGAGTCTGAACCCCTACAGTGAGCACGGGTACCCAAATTGGATCGAGCTATGCGTCGTAGCGGTCATTTCATGCATTGCATTGCATTTAGATACATCTGCTATACATGTACTACGTGGCATAACATTTAGCACTCATACATTACTGGCACACATGCATTAGTTGCCTTATCGACTAGATCTCCTGGTGAAAATTGTTAAGGAGTGCTGAGCCCGAGGGGCTGATTTGAGTGCGGACTTGCACTGCTTGAGATTGTTCTAGGTATTGGTATGTTATCATGAAAGAAAGAATCTAAAAATTGAGATTTCTAATAATCTACTCACACATGCTGGAAAGGAATAAAAAGATAGTTCTGTATTGTGTAGCATGAGATAGTGCTTTGCGTGGTTTTCTTCCCTTCAGCATTATTTACTTTTATTACTGCTGAGTTGGAAGTACTCACACCCGACTCCCTGCACCTTGTGTGCAGATCCAGGTACATCACAGCAGAGCTGATTCTATTGCGGCTCGGGAGTGCTTTTGGACAGTCGAGGTAGCTGCCAGCGTTCGCAGGACCTGATTCTCCAGTTTGTCTATATTTTTGTTCTGATCATCCCACATTTGTGCACAATTATATTCACTATTTACACTTGTATATTCCGTAGAGGCTCATGACTCTTGACCCTTCGGTCTATGGGAGTTGGCACGTGTTGGGATTTGGTTCCCCTGTTTCGATATATACATCACTGTTGTTTTATAATTATTATGCTTAAATGAGATAAGGCGAACTCATAGCTCTATGATTGTTGTTGATTGGTCGGGCTGGCCTAGCAGTGTGCTGGGCGCCATCACGACCGGATTTGGGGTCGTGACAAGTTGGTATCAGAGCCTAGGTTTACTAGGCCTCGTGAGTCTTGAGCCGGTTAGTAGAGTCTTGTGGATCGGTACGGGGACGCCTGTACTTATCCTTGGGAGGCTGCGAACCGTTAGGAAACACTTCACATTTCTTGGAATTTTTATCGTGCGTACTTGATTCAGCTTGAGATATAATCTTTGAACTTCCTTCCACACGTCTGTGTATGATTCGAGCGCCCAGTAATATAATTGTCTTGAGGGCTTGTGATTCCCCGATCGAGGGACGAGATATAATCTCTGTAAGTTCATGTTGGGCCAGTCGGGATGACTTGAGGCTGGACCTTGTTTATGACTTGAGCATTGAGGCGCTGATTTTGTGAGTGGTGATAATAACTAATGTACTGAGGGTTTGAAACCCCGTACTAGCACTTCACAGTGCTATGTTGAGATGGAACACGTGTCCTGTGAAGGGCGTGGTGACATTGTGATTGGGGACATGGACTTGGTCCTTCCCGACTAATAGTATACTGTGTATTATGACTCATAATGAGATTATAACTGTGTAATTGGGCTAGTAGCCATGTTTGGGGCCTTGTGCCGATCTGTAGAGTATTAGGGAGGCTTACTAATGGATGAGCTGTTAATTGTTCGACTCTTGTCTAATCTGTTGTGTAGCCCCGAGCTATGGGCGTGGGGAATATTTATCATATCTCGTAATTGGAAGGTAAAGTGCCTTATGTGTAGTGGAACGAGTTTAAACTCAGAAAGACTAAAGTGATTATACTATGTGTATCCTGGTGGAAAGTATTGTGATGAAATACTAAATTGAGGCAAAATAAGTGGGATGATTCTCATGGGTAATTGAAAAGTATTTGATATGTGTTATGATTCGAGCAGGTACAGCGCATGTTCATGTAACAATTATGATAATATGACTTGTGTAGTATTGAGACTAATGTTGTTGATATGCATTGTGATGTCTTGTCGAGTTGCGGATGTATTGTTAGAATGGTTTGGTGATTCTCTGGCAGGTGGATAGGCCAAATTACAAAGGAAACTCTGCCGAAATTTTTGAAAAATTTGGGACTTAGAAAGATTTCTGTCACCTAAAGAGAGTGGGCTTATTGGTGGTGCGTGTATAAATGCAAGAATTGCAGAAGAGCTAAGGTCTCTGATGATTCGAGTCTTTGTCAAGGCTTGTAAATGACTTGAGTTTAATCTCATTGTAACATTTCGGCATCACTTGAGTAATAATGATATGAGTGGTTAAAAATGCTTTGATATATGGCTTCGAGCTAAGTTGGGGAGGTTGCTATTGATTAACTAATTGCACTATTGTGTGCTATGTTGATTCTGTTTCTAAGTATGTTGGTAAATTCTGGTAAAGGTTATGGTGCTTCGTAGATCTGAGGAAATACTAGGGTGTTTTGAACTGCTGTTGGTAAAGAATGTTCATCGTATAGAAAAAGAAAGATAGTGAATTGTACCTGTAAGTAATCATGTTTTGCGATGTCAGAGTTCTAACAACACACGAGTGCTTCTACTCAATAGGACAGTTTAATTACAGCTGAATAACGGTGAATGATTCCCGAGAATGGTTTTGCAGTGTTCAAGATTTTGCTTGAAACAGTCAGGTGCCTTAAGATTGTGTATGTGGCTAAAGATGGCGGTTTCGTTAGAAAAGATCAAGGCTTGTGTTATATCATGTGAATGATGGGATTCTAGGTATCCGTATTGGGAAGTAATGATAACAAATTCAAAACAAAATCGTGGGAAGTTCATCAAAATAAAGTGTGGTAGAATGTGGTACTTCTGGGAAACATTGAGAGAGGATTAATTGACCTATGGGTCTTAGACCATGTGTCTTGTGTACGAGTCCCGTGTGGTAAAAAGGGTTGAGGCATTGTCATACTACAGTAAAGACTGATATGAAATTAAAGATGAATCAGAAAGGAAACTGGGTAAATGGAATAACTTGTTAATAAACCAGAATGGTATGAAAAGGAATACGATTAATTCCTGGTATGTGGTTGAAGTAATGAGTCTTGTAGATATTGTGCAGCAAAGCTCTTAAGTGCTGGCAGTTGTGCAACTTGATATGGGTATAAGGACTCAGTCCTGGCAGTTAAACTTATGCAACTAATGGGAAGAAAGAGTTTGTGATGTGTTTTACCATGGTCTGAAAATGAGTATATTTCCTGTTGATATGCAAGGCTTGGAATGGGTAATGAGTTTTCTCTATATGGGATCACGAAAGTCCTTGACTAGTTGAGTGCGCCGATGTTTGAGGCGGAGGAAAGGGATATGAATTTCCATATTGTCTTAGTGTGATATGGTATACACGATGTGTTATGGAAAGTTGATAATGGCATATTCAAGGTTTTGAGATCAGTTCATAATATATGGGAAGTCAATATAATTATTGAGCAGCGCGGACAGCTGCAGGTGATTTAAGAATCGATCTTTCTGATGATTTAAGAAAATGGTATTGTTATTCTAGTAATTTGGCAGGGAATATGGTCCAAAAAGGACAAGGTAATGTAAACTGATTATATCTAATGGTATGGTGGTATTCTCTTGTTGGATCAACTGTAATAATTGAGTCGTTGATGGCATAGTGAAATTCATGAATGGATTTCGTGGAACGAATGGACGCTTGATGTGCGTTATGTATTCGTACGGTGGAGTGTGGAACCAGGTATAGTGATTCATGTGTTATATATGTGTTGGAGACTCGAAGTTCTCTTAATCCGCCTATGCAGTGGTGGTATGTCGTGTGTATCGACACCGTTTAGTGGTTATTGGAAATTGGAAGCCCTAATGGCTCTCTTGTTACTTGATACGATGAAATTGAATAATGGTATATGATTGCAGACTGGTTGTCATAAGACAGGTTGTCTAGGCTAATGTGATATGGACTATATCATAGAAATGGCACAAATTGCGTAGCAGAGAGCATCATAATATGCTCCAATAGAGTAGTTGTACCCAGGACCAGCGGACGGCTGGTAGGCATTGCTTTGTCAGTTGGACCTTGGTGGCGGATGTCAGTGTAGAGGTATCTACCAATGATTCAGTTCCAGTATTGAGAAACGTTGTCAGATGCGTTTCATGTGGCCGAGCTTGAGGCTATATATATGTTTGTTGTAATGAGAAAATTCGACTCGATGTGCATTCCCTTTTGCTAGATTATGCATGGATCGGGTGGCACGCCGCCACAGGTATAGTATCTGGATCGGGTGGCACGCCGCCACGGTACGGTATCTGGATCGGGTGGCATGCCGCCACGGGTATGTCATTGGAGCGGGTTGCACGCCGCAACAGAATATTGTAAAAATATAGTTAGTTATATGCTACCTGGTATACAATACTTCCTCGCTTCTGAGGAAAAGTCCGTTTTGAGTATCGTTTGACGAATGACATGTCGGTTGTGTCCTTTCAGGATTTGATAGCATATGTTAATTGTTTCACCGTGGATGAGGTTGATTGCTTGGGTTCAAGACCTAGATCTTTGCGTGGCTAACCTTTTTGAGCTTAGTGGCTTGAGGTGCTTCATGAGTAATAATGTTAGGATAGAATCACAAATTGTGGCAAGGCCACGTGATGTTATGACCTCTCGAGGAGGATTCAGGTACTCTATTTCTATAATGCGAGACGCGATCTCAGTTCTATATTATGATGGCACAGAGGGATTGAATTGCAGCTCTATTTGCCGGAGACAGTTGTAATGATTTGAGCTGTCATGATTCGAGTGTGTGCAGACGTTTCTATTGGAGCCTATGTTGTGCTCGTCGTGGCTTAGGCCGGTGTTGAGGTGTCATATCACCAGTGCAGTGTGTTATAATCGAAATGACCATTGGAGTCATTAATGAATACGAGCATATTGGATCTTAGCTTGTTAGAGAGGTAAAAAAAATCGAGGTTTGGCTCCGAAACCTATTGTGGTATCAGTTTTAAAAGGGAAATATATTCACAAATAGTTAACCTGAGAGATGGGTTCGGTATATCACGTGCTTCAGCTGCCATGGGCAGGATATGGAGGTGTTGGAATAAGACTCTATCTAATGAAAGAGGTTTTCAGCTAGTATTTGGCTATTGTGGCTAGTTGTTGTGATTGGAGACTATCGTCTCGAGCGATTTGGTTGTTTGATACATCATGTGATCTCACCCGGTGTGGCAATTATGGGCTAATACAAATGGATCATGTGTATTCTGAGTATAGGCATGAGATTCGGATTTGGTATGTGATCTCGGAAAGTGCAATGTGATTTATGGTTCAAATGGTCTGAGAAATTTCGGCTATATGGTGTTTTCACACTTATGTGAGATAGGGTGACGTATGATCGCCCGAATATATGCTTGGTAAGGTCATTCAGCTATTGAGTTGCTTCTAGTACAACTCTGGGTCCGCTCGAGGACGAGCATTTGTTTAAGTTGGGGAGAATGTAACGACCCGGCCTGTCGTTACGGGAATTTCCACCCCGTTACCTTGCATTTACATATCTTATGCTTTTATATTAGTGTTAGAACCTATCGGGTGAGTTAGGAGTGAATTGAATTGAAAATGAAGCAAATAGCATGTTTGAAGGAAGTTTGAATATGGAAAGTTAACCAAGAGTTGACTATTGAGTTAGAGTGCTCGGAATCGGGTTCTGATGATTCGACTAGTTTCGGGGGATCATTTATGACTTAGGAGAGCAATCGGAATTGAATTTGGAGGTCCGGTGTAGTTTTAGGCTTGAATTGGCGAAGGTTGAATTTTGGCGAAAACCGGACGGTAGGTGAGATTTTGATCCGGGGGTCGGAATGGAATTCCGACAATTTCTGTAGCTTTGTTATGCGATTTTGGATATGTCCGCAAATTTTCAGGTCATTCAGACATCGTTTGATCGGGTTTTGGATTGAATGTGAGTTTTGAAAGTTTTGAAGAAACTTAGGCTTGAATCCGTGTAAAAATGTTGATTTTGATGTTTAGGATGGTGTTTTTATGATTGGAACAAGTTCGTATTGTGTTTTGGAGTATGTCGGTCATTTTCGTTGGGGTCCCGGGGGCCTCGGGATGAATTCGGACCATCATCCGGCATTTTGAAGCAAGGAAAAGTGTGCTGTAAATTGCAGATCTCTGGGCAGGATTTTAGCCTTCGCGTCCGCGACGGCAAGGCCCGCGTTCGCGAAGGCCAGGCGGGTCAAAGCATCGCGATCACGTTCCTGGGGTCGCGTTCGCGTAGGCCGGGCTAAGTAGTGCATCACGTTCGCAAGGATGGGTTCGCGTTCGCGTAGAGGGTAGACTGTGAAGCATCGCGAACGCGTGGGTGAAGGTCGCGTTCGCGTATAAGGAATTTATGAGTCATCGCGTTTGAGTGGATTGTTGCCGCGTTCGCGTAGAAGGATTTCCCAGACGGCAGAGAAATGTGCATCACGTACGCGTGGGGCATGTCGCGTTCGCGAAGGGTAAATTGACCAGTGCATCGCGGACGCGTGGAGGGTAACGCGAACGCGAAGAGTAAAATGAAGCTGGGCAACACGAACGCGTGGGAGCTCACGCGAACGTGTGGGAGCTCACGCGAACGCGTAGAACAAATGGGTCTGGCAGTGAATAAAAATGCAGAGACAGTGTAGTCAATGGTTTATACCCCAAAAACATAATTTTGAGCCCTACAGAGAAGAAATCACGGGAAAACACTGGGAAATCATCGGGTATTCATCGGAGGTAAGTTTCTTGACTCAAAAACATAATTATATGGTAGAATTAACATCAATCTTCATGAATTTGGGTAGAAATTGTGAAGGATTGTGGCATAGAAATTGAAAACGAAAATTTGGGTTTTGAAAGGCCAATCGAACTCCGATTTTGGTAATTTATATGTATAGACTCGTGGCGAGACGAGGGTTCTGGAAATATGAGTTTCGAAATTTTTCGAGATGTGGGCCCGGGGCTCGGGTTTTGCCAATTTTGTGATTTTTGATATTTTTTGAGTTCTTTCGATTGGGTTATGTTCCATTAGCCTATATTGATATATTTGTACTGATTTTGACTAGTTTTGACGTGTGTTTATGCCGGTTCGAGGAGCTAAGGCGTCGCGGGCATGAGTTTTCGCCGGTTCGAGGTGGGTAATACTTGTAAATGATGTCCTGAGGGTGAGTAAACCCCAGACTTGCACATCTTAGTGCTGTGTTGAGGTGACTTGCACGACGGATAACGGGCGTGGGGTAGAGCACTATTGGGGATTGTGACTTGGTCCGTCCCGCATAATAAATAATAACACCTAATTATTGAAATGAATTGGACTAATTATCATGTTTGGGCTTCGTGCCGATTATTTGAATCCTTCAGGGATTGGTATCATTGTCTTGATAACACCGTGCATATTTTTATCTAAATTTAAGGTTTTAAATGCTATTTTTCTATTCAGCATTCTTATAAGGTTATGAAAAAACTTGAACAAGGTCTTAATGATATTTTTAGTAGTGAGCTAATATGATATTGTTGTCGTGGGGTTTTCTTGATTATGTGTTAGACTGATCGGGGTCGAGGGCCATATGTTAGGGCATGACATTTTATGTGAGCATATGCATACACATGCACGGATCGGACTGCACGCCGTAGTGGTATATGGATCGGGCTGCGCGCCGCAGCAGGTGTTATATTAATATTGTGCTTGGGCTGTAGGAGCCCCTCCGGAGTCTGAACCCCCACAGTGAGTACGGGTACCCAAATTGGATCGGGTTACGCGCCGTAGCGGCCATATGCATTGCATGGCATACATACATTGGTTTACGTGTACTACGTGGCATAACATTTAGCACTCATACATTATTGGCACACATGCATTAGTTGCCTTATTGACCAGATCTCCGGGTGAAAATTGTTAAGGAGTTCTGAGCCCGAGGGGCTGATTTGTGTGCGGACTTGCACTACTTGAGATTGTTCCAGGTATTGGTATGTTATCATGAAAGAAAGAAGCTAAAAATTGAGATTTCTAATAATCTACTCACATATGCTGGAAAGGAATAAAAAGATAGTTCTGTATTGTGTAGCATGAGATAGTGCTTTGCGTGGTTTTCTTCCCTTCAGCATTATTTACTTTTATTACTGCTGAGTTGGAAGTACTCACACCGACTCCCTGCACCTTGTGTGCAGATCCAGGTACATCACAGTGGAGCTGATTCTATTGCGGCTCGGGAGTGCTTTTGGACAGTCGAGGTAGCTGCCAGCGTTCGCAGGACCTGATTCTCCAGTTTGTCTATATTTTTGTTCTGATCATCCCACATTTGTGTACAGTTATATTCGCTATTTACACATTGTATACTCTGTAGAGGCTCATGACTCTTGACCCTTCGGTCTATGGGAGTTGGTATGCGTTGGGACTTGGTTCCCCTATTTCGATATATCTATCTCTGTGTTTTATAATTGAAGGGCCGGCTTGGCTCAGCGGTAAGCTTGCTTGCCGTGGTGTGTCAGGTCGCGGGCTCGAATCAGCCTCTCTGCAAAGCAGGGGGAAGGCTGCCTAGAGTATTCCCTTCCCCAGACACCCACGAAGTGGGTATTGAACTGGGTCGGCCCTTCGGCCCTTTGTTGTTTTATAATTGTTATGCTTAAATGGGATAAAGCGAACTCATAGCTCTATGATTGTTGTTGATTGGTCGGGCTGGCCTAGCAGTGTGCTGGGCGCCATCACGACCAGATTTGGGGTCGTGACAGCAGCCCGCTCCATTTAACGTTGACGGCGCTCATTGGGGGTGTATACAGACTTTGGAGAGGCTCCCTAGGCCCAAGCGCTATGATATTGCGGAGTGCAGCTCGATCTCATAGATATATACACATATATAATTATTCCGTTGTGGCGTGCAGCCCGATCCCATAATATACCAACGCTCACTCGGAATGTGTGCAGACTCAGACTCCGAAGGGGCTCCTACAGCCCAAGCGCGATAATACTGAGGCGTACAGTCCGTCCCACTTGTATATTACTGCGGCGTGCAGTCCGATCCAGTATAGATATATACATATAATATCTCATGGTGGGTCCTCGACCCTATCTCAGTCAGTATAGACTTGGCCTCTCAGGCCCCATATAACATCTCATAGTGGGTCCTCGACCCCATCACAGTCAATATAGACTTATCCTTTCAGGCTCGATATAATATCTCACAATGGGTCCTCGACCCTACCTCAGCCAGTATAGACTTGGCCTCTCAGGCCCACTCAGCTAGAACAAGGAATCCCACCCTAGGTAGTCTCTCTCGTGGTACACATCTAGTACTGGCTCATGATATGCTATACAGCTATAACTACGGCTGAGTGTACGTCTCCAGCATGATGTACTATGGCTGAGTGTATATATCCAGCATGATATACTACGGCTGGGTGTATGTATCTCGCATGATATACTACGGCTGGGTGTATGTATCCAGCATGATATAAGGGTCACCTAGCCCTACAGGTTTCCCTAATACTTCTACATAGCGGCACAAGGCCCCAAACACGGCTACCAGCCCAACTACACATCTATAAGCTCATTCACAATCGTAATACACAATAAACTATCAGTCGGGAAGGACCAAGTCCAATCCCCCAAGCACAATGCCACCACGCCCATCGCATGACCCGTGTCTCATCTCAACATAGCACTGTAAAGTGCAAGTACGGGGTTTCAAACCCTCAGTACATTATTTACTACAACCACTCACCTCGAACCGGTAGAAGCCTCAATCCGCCTTGCGCTTGCCTCGCAAATCAATCTCCTCGGTTGCCAAATCTGCTCAAAACCAATGACAATACATCAATATATGCAAAATTCACGTAACCCATTCGAAATAACCCAAATTGCATCAAAACCCACAAGGTTGTCAAAACCCGACTTTCGGTACGCTTCTCGAAAAATTACAAAAGTCACATATTCGGAACCCTCATCTCAATACGATTCTAAGCATATAAGATTTACCAAACTCGAACTCCATTTGCCCATTCAAAACCTTGATTTTCTAAAGTTCAAGCCTAGGGCTAAATCTTCCATGAATTACCCCAAATTCCTCCATTTTCATGATATAATTGCATAATATTATCAATACTAATCATAAGATGAGTCCACAGTTGATTACCTGACGAATTCCCTTGAGTTTCTCTTCAAAATCGCCCAAATCGCCCCCTTAAGCCGAGACCCAAATGTGTGAAATGTTTCTGAAATTTTCTCACTTCTGATACAGTTAACTCACTGCGATTTTCGCTTCTGCGGGCCATTTTCGTCCCTGCGACCAACTGGTCGCTTCTGCGAAACAAGGCCCATTTGGCCATTTCCGCTCCTGCGATCCACGGACCGCTCCTGCGGGTCCGCTCCTGCGGAATTCCTCCACCCCTGCGGCCTTTCCCGCTTCTGCGATCACGAGTCCGCTCCTGCGGACTCGCCTATGTGATCATCAATCCGCTTCTGCGGTCTTCCTCATCTCGCCTCTTGACCGCTTCTGCGGTCTCATCCTCGCTCCTGCGACGCCGCCTCAGTGGAACTGCTTCCGCATCTGCGAAGCCAAGCGCCTTTACGCCCCCTTGTCCGCTCCTGCGGACTCGCTCCTGCGCCCCCATCTCCGCAGGAGCGAAAACAACAGAACCAGTGCACAAGTCTGCAATTTTCCATATTTTCTCCCGTTCAACCATCCGAAAACACCCCGAGGTCCCCGGGACCTCATCCAAACACACCAACACGTCCTAATACCTTATTCGAACTTGTTCCAATCCTCAAAACACGTCTAATAACATAACAACCCGTAATTCACATCCAATTCAAGCCTAAATTCCTTAAAACTTTCTGAATTGCACATTCAATCAAAATCCCGACCAAATAATGTCCGAATGACCTGAAAATTTGCGGACATATTCAAAATCATATAACGAAGCTACAGGAACTACCGGAATTCCATTCCGACCCCCGGATCAAAATCTCACCAACCGTTCGGACTTCGCTAAAATTCAACCTTGGCCAATTCAAGCCTATTTCTACACCGGACCTCCAAATTCAATTCTGATCGCTCCCCTAAGTCACAAATCACCTCCCGGAACTACCCGAATCATCAGAACCCGATTCCGAGCCCTCTAACTAAATAGTCAACTCCAGGTTGACTTTCCATATTCAAGTTCCCTTCAAAAAGGCTATATGCCTCATTTTCAATCCAATTCACTCCTAACTTACCCGATGGACTCTAACGCTGATATGAAAGCACGAAACATATAATTATAGCATAACGGGGTGGCAATTCCCATGACGATGGGCTGGGTAGTCACATTCTCCCTCTCTTAAGCAAACGCTCATCCTCGAGCGGGTCAAGAAACATACCCGAAGTCTCAACAAAGTGGGGATATCTGCTCCGCATCTCCCGCTTGATCTCCCAAGTAGCCTCCTCCACGGGCCGACCTCTCCACTGCACCTTGACTGAAGCAATCTCCTTGGACCTCAACTTTCGAACCTATCTACCCAGAATGGCCACTGGCTCCACATCATAAGATAGATCACCATCAAGCTGAATGGTACTGAAGTCTAATACATGATAAGGATCCCCGATGTACTTCCGGAGCATAGACACATGGAATACTGAATGAACGCTGGATAAGCTGGGTGGTAAGGCTAACTCATATGCCACCTCTCCAACCCTCCTGAGTATCTCAAAAGGACCAATGTACCTGGGACTCAGCTTCCCTTTCTTCCCAAACCTCATGACACCCTTCATGGGTGAAACCTTCAGCAATACTCTGTCACCAACCATGAAAGACAACTCTCGAACCCTACGGTCTGCATAACTCTTCTGGCAAGACTGTGGTGTGCGAAGCCTCTCCTGGATCAACTTTGCTCTATCCAGAGCATCCTGACCTAACTCAGTCCCTATCAATCTATCCTCACCAGGCTCAAACTATCCAACGGGAGATCTACACCGTCTTCCATACAATGCCTCGTACGGGGCCATCTGAATACTCGACTAATAGCTGTTGTTGTAGGCAAACTCCGCAAGTGGCAATAACTCATCCCACGAACCACCAAAGTCAATCACACATGCTCGCAACATATCCTCCAGGATCTAAATAGTGCGCTCAGACTGCACGTCTGTCTAGGGGTGAAATGCGGTGCTCAACTCAACCCGCGTACCCATCTCTCGCTGAAATGCTCTCCAAAACTAAGAAGTGAACTGAGTACCTCTGTCAGATATGATAGACACTGGGACCCCATGCAACCGGACAATCTCTCGAATGAAGATCGCCGCCAACCACTCCGATGAGTAAGTAGTACACACAGGAATGAAGTGAGCTGACTTGGTCAGCCTATCCACAATCACCCAAACAGAATCAAACTTCCTCGCTATCCTCTCCCATTTCCACTCGGGAATGACCATACGCTGAAGAATACCGCCCGGTCTCTGATGCTCATACTTAACCTGCTGGAAATTGAGGCACCTGGCTACATGCCTAACAATATCCATCTTCATTCTCCTCCCCCAGTAGTGCTGTCTCAAGTCTCGGTACATCTTCGCGGCACCTGGGTGAATAGAGTACCGCGAACTGTGTGCCTCCTCAAGTATCAACTCCACTAACCATCTACATTGGGCACGCATATTGTCACGACCCCAAATCCGGTCGTGATGGCGCCCAACACACTGCTAGGCCAGCCTGACCAATCAATAACAATAACGGAGCTAGGAGCTCGCCTTATCCCATTTATACATATCAAGTCATAAGACAACATTGATAGATATATATCAAACAAGGAACCAAGTCCCAAAACATACCAACTCCCATAGACCGCAAGGTCAAGAGTCATGAGCCTCTACAGAGTATACAAAGCGTAAATAGCGAATATAATTGTGCACAAGTGTTGGATGGTCAGAACAAAAATATAGACAAACTGGAGAATCAGGTCCTGTGAACGCTGGCAGCTACCTCGACTGTCCAAAAACACTCCCGAGCCGCAATAGAATCATCTCGCTGTGATGTACCTGGATCTTCACACAAGGTGCAAGGAGTCGGGTGTGAGTACTTCCAACTCAGCAGTAATAAAAGTAAATAATGCTGAAGGGAAGAAAACCACGCAAGGCACTATCTCATGCTACACAATACAGAACAATCTTTTTATTCCTTTCCAGCATATGAGAGTAGATTATTAAGAAATCTAAATTTTTAGCTCCTTTCTTTCATGATAACATACCAATACCTGGTACAATCTCAAGCAGTGCAAGTTCGCACTCAAATCAACCCCTCGGGCTCAACACTCCTTAACAATTTCCACCAGGAGATCTGGTCAATAAGGCAACTAATGCATGTGTACTGGTAATGTATGAGTGCTAAATGTTATGCCACGTAGTACACGTAAACCAATGTATGTATGCCATGCAATGCATATGACCGCTACAGCGCGTAGCTCGATCCAATTTGGGTACTCGTGCTCACTGTGGGGGTTCAAACTCCGGAGGGGCTCCTACAGCCCAAGCATAATATTAATATCACACCTGCTGCGGCGCGTAGCCCGGTCCATATACCACTGCGGCGTGCAGTCTTATCCATGCATGTGTATGCATATGCTCACATAAATCGTCATGCCCTGACATATGGCCCTCGGTCCCAATCAGTCTAACAAATAATCCAGAAAAGCCCGTCGGCAACAGTATCATATTAGCTCACAGCTTAAAATGTCATTAAGACCTTGTGAAAGTTTTTCATAACCTTATAAAAATGCCGAACAGCAAAATACCATTTAAAACCTTAAATTTAGATAAAAATATGCACCGTGTTATCAAGACAATGATACCAATCCCTGAAGGATTCAAATAATCGGCACGAAGCCCAAGCATAATAATTAGTCCAATTCATTTCAACAATTAGGTGTTATTATTTATTACGCGGGACGGACCAAGTCACAATCCCTAATGGTGCTCTACCCCACGTCCGTTATCTGGCGTGCAAGTCACCTCAACACAACACTAAGATGTGCAAGTCCGGGGTTTACTAACCCTCAGAACATCATTTACAAGTATTACCCACCTCGAACCGGCGAAAACGCATGCCCGCGATGCCTTAGCTCCTCGAACCGGCATCCACGCATGTCAAAACTAGCCAAAATTAGTACAAATATATCAAAATAGGCTAATGGAACATAACTCAATCGAAAGAACTCGAAAAATATCAAAAATCACGAAATTGGCAAAACCCGAGCCCCGGGTCAACATCTCGAAAAATTTCGAAAATTATATTTCCAGAATCCTCGTCTCGCCACGAGTCCGTACATATAAAATTTACCAAAATCGGAGTTCGATTGACCTTCCAAAACCCAAATTTTCGTTTTCAATATCTTGGCCACAATCCTTCACAATTTCTACCCAAATTCATGAAGATTGATGTTAATTCTACCATAAAATGATGTTTTTGAGTCAAGAAACTTACCTCCGATGAATACCCGATGATTTCCCAGCGTTTTCCCGTGATTTCTTCTCTCTAGGGCTCAAAATTATATTTTGGGTGAATGAACCCGTGAGCCCTCTGTTCTGCAATTTAATTTCACTGCCAGAACATTTAACACTACGCGTTCGCGTGAGCTCCCACGCGTTCGCGATGCACAACTCCCATTTACTCTTCGCGTTCGCGTTACCTATCACGCGTCCGCGATGCACTAATCAATTTTCCCTTCGCGAACGCGACATGCCCCACGCGTTCGCGGTGCACATTACTTCAGCAATCCGGAGATCCTTCTACGCGAACGTGGCCTCCATCTACGCGAACGCGATGCTTCACTATTTCCTCTTACGCGATCGCGACCAACATCATCGCGAACGCGATGCTTCCCAGATTCCTTCTACGCGAATGCGGCCCTCCTCCTCGCGAATGCGATGACCAAGATTCCCCAGCCTACGCGAACGCGGGCCTTGCCCTCGCGAACGCGAAGGCTTAGCCTTCTGCACAGTGATCTGCAATTTACAGCAGATTTTACCAAGTTCAAAATGTCCGGTTGATGGTCCGAAATCATCCCGAGGCCCCCGGGACCCCAACGAAAACCACCCACACACTCCAAAACATGATACGGACTCGTTCTAATCACAAAAACACCATCCTAAACATTAAAATCAACATTTTTACACGGATTCAAGCATAAGTTTCTTCAAAACTTTCAAAACTAACATTCAATCCAAAACTCGATCAAACGACGTCCGAATGACCTGAAAATTTGCAGACATATCCAAAATTACATAATGAAGCTACAGAAATTATCGGAATTCCATTCCGACCCCCAGATCAAAATCTCACCTACCATCCGGTTTTCGCCAAAATTCAACCTTCGCCAATTCAAGCCTAAAACTACACGGACCTCCAAATTCAATTTCCATTGCTCTCCTAAGTTATAAATGATCCCCCAAAACTAGTTGAATCATCATAATCCGATTTCGAGCACTCTAAACTCTATAGTCAACTCTAGGTTGACTTTCCATATTCAAGCTTCCTCCAAACATGCTATTTGCTTCATTTTTCAACCCGAATCACCCCCAACTCCCTCGATATGCTCTAATACTGATATGAAAGCATAAGATATGTAAATGCAAGGTAACAGAGTGGTAATTCCCATAACGACGGGCCGCGTCGTTACATTCTCCCCAACTTAAACAATCGCTCATCCTCAAGCGTACCCAGAGTTGTACTGGAAGCAATTCCATAGCTGAATGACCTTACCAAGCATATATGCGGGCGATCATATGTCAACCTATCTCACATAAGTCAGAAAACACCATATAGCTGAAATTCCACAGACCATCTGAACCATAAATCATATTGCACTTTCTGAAAGCATATGCCAAATGCTAATCCCATGCCTATACTCAGGATACACTCGAATCCACTGCAATAACCCATATTCACTACTCCGGGTGAGATCACATGATATATCAACAACCCAAACACTCGAGACGATAGTCTCTAATCACAACAACTGGCACTTGTCACAATAACCAAATACTAGCAGAAAGGGCCTTTCCCATTAATCCAACACCTTCAAATACTACCCACGGCAACCGAACACACGATATATCGAATCCATCTCTCAGGTCAACCATTCGTAAATCCATTTCCCTTTTAAAACTGATACCAAAATATGCTCCGGAGCCCAACCTCGATATTACCTTTCTAACAAGCTGAGATCAAATATACTCATACTCATTGTTAGCTTCAATGATCATTTCGATTATAACACACCGCACTGGTGACATGACACCTCAAACACCGGCCTAAGCCGCGACGAGCACAACATAGGCTCTAATAGAAATGTCTGCACACACTCGAATCATGACAGCTCAATTCATGACAACTGTCTCTAGCAAAAGAGCTGCAATTAAATCCCTCTGTGCCAACATAATATAGAACTGAGATCGCGTCTCACATTATAGAAATAGAGTATCTGAATCCTCCTCGAGAGGTCATAACATCACGTGGTCTTGCCACGATTCGTGATTCTATCCCAACATTATTACTCATGAAGCACCTCCAGTTACCGAGATCAAAAAGGTCAACCACACACAGATCTAGGTCTGAACCCAGCAATCAGCCTCACCCACGGTGATACAATGATATACGCTATCGAATCCTGAAAGGACACAACCGATGTGTCATTCGCCGAGCGATGCTCAATACGGACTTTTCCTTAGAAGCTAGGAGGTATCGTATACTAGGTAACATATAACTAACTTTATTTTCACATTACACTGTTGCGGCGTGCAACCCGCTCCAATGACATACCCGTGGCAGCGTGCCACCCGATCCAAATACCATACCTGTGGCGGCGTGCCACCCGATCCACGCGTAAATCTAGAAAAAAGTAATGCACATCGAGTCAAGTTGCTCATTGCAATAACATATATATAGCCTCTAGCTCGGCCACATGAAACGCATCCGACAAAGTTCCTCAATACCGGAACTGAATCAATGGTAGATACCTCTACACTGATGTAAGGCCCCGTAAAATTTTTGTGCATAAAACCTAGTAGCTATGGTGTCATGGTCCGAATAATGTGTAAGGAATGCCTAGAATTCTAGCTCGCCGCGGTTCGGACCCTTGGTAGTGATTTAAGTTTCGAAAATGTAGAGAATTAATTTTTCCAAAAGGTGTCAATTCTGCGGTCAAGAATGCGACCGCAGATCTGCTATGCGGACCGCATTCTTGCCTCAGAGCTTAACAGGTGGTTTCCCAAAATCATGTTGAAAATGCGGTCGATATGCGATCGTATAATGGATCTGCGGACCGTAGATCTACCGCATAAATTCCCGAAGGTTTTTTGGAGTGTCAAATCTGCGGTGCACTTTGCGACCGCAGATCAAGAATGCGGACCGCATTTTGGTCGCATTCCGTAATAGCACTTGTGTAAGTTTTGGGGCAATTCCGCGATCACTATGCGGACTGCATGTTGATTCTGCGATCGCAGATGCGACCGCAAAATTGACCCGGCCCATGAATTTTATAAATTTCGACCCGATCTCTTCTTTAATATAATGCCTTTCACCTTCATTTTCTCATATCATCTTACCAAAATTAGAGAGAGAAGAGAGGGGTTTTAGAGAGAGAAGTTCTTCCATCTTCAAAGATTGTTCCAACCACTTAGTTTCAAGGGATCCTAGGGCAAGGATTCAACTTCCCCAATCTTTACAAGGTAAAAACCCTAACTATTTTCTCTAATTTTCAGTTTTTAAATGGGTAAAGAGAGGTTTGCATATAATAGTTTTTGAAAATGGAATTTTACACTCATGCATGATTGTTGAACTTGATTTTTAGTAAAAAGAAGTGAGTAGAAGTAAGAGTCTTCAAAAACAAGGTCGGAAAGAGTAGAATATCTTGGGTAAGCATAAAGTAGGAGGTTAAAGGAAGAAAATTCGACACCAGGTATGTATGGCTAATTTTGATTCTTTTAAAATCACCCATATGTGTGAAATTGTTGGGCATGTGTAAATTTGAGAAATTGTATGTGATTCTTTGATGTCATTGTTGGGTATTCAATTGAATATTGAACTACATGTGGTGTGGTATGAAATATGAATTGAAAGATGACAAGGGAATTGGAATTGGTAAAGAACTGGGAATAATTGTTGTGGTGGCATATATGGTTTATTGTGGAAAGAGATGAAACACTTGAATTGTGGAAAATTGTTGAACATACTTGTGTGAGTACTCTCGAATATGGAAACATTGTAACTTGGTTGTGATATTGGTTTGAAAAGTAATTGTGAACATGAACCAACTTGTGAGTTGCTTATTTGAACTTGTTGAAATTGCATGTAGTACTTTATCTGCTGTTTGAAATTGTTGTGTTTTAAACTGTAAGGTGGGATTGGGTTGCGCGCCGCAACATGAAGAAATAAGGTGTGGGTTGGGGTGATAAGGGTGGCCGAGGCAATAAGGGTGGACGGGGTAATAAGGATAAAGCGATCGAAATCGCTATTGAAAATTGATATAAAAATCAATGATGTGAAATTGTGAAAGGAGACAGCAGGAGAGTTTGAAACCTATGGGGCACTGATTGCCCCTTTGTTTGACTACTTCTGCTTTACGTGATTGATTGGTTATTGTTCAATTTGTTGATCTTAGAAAGTGATTTGTGTTGAGAATTATCTGAAATGAGGAAAATGTGGAAAACATGGTTGGCTCGCTTAATTAATTCTTGATGCAATTCAATGGCTTGAGTTTACTTGGGACAAAGTTTGTCCATACATACTAGTACATTTCAAGTGTACTGACGTCCCTTTTGTCGGGGATGCTACATTCGTGTTATGATTGTAGGTATATCAGTAGCAGGCACTTCAGCTCGTCGGCAGTAGTATTCTTCATCTTCCACTGCCCATTTTGGTGAGCCCCTTTTTCTCCTCAAGGCCCAGTGTGGCTCATGCCACTTTTGTTTTAGACTTCATTTTGGTTTTGTAAGGTATAGCCGGAGCCTTGTTACCGGTAAGTATTATATTCCTTTTTGTATCCTAGAGGCTCCGTAGACATGTAAACTGTGGGGTTGTGGCCTATGTATATGTATGTCGGGCGTTGTAAATGTAAATTGTGAACTTTTTAGTAAATCAATCATATGGTTATGTTTATGCATTGTGAAATCAGTCATTATTGGTAAGATATATGGTTTATAAGAATTAATCAACACAGGGGTAACGCGTGGGATAGAAAGGCACCCAGGTCCGCTTGACTGGGGCTGCTCGGTCAGGCGCCGGTCATGTCCCTCGATTTGGGGCGTGAAAAACTTGGTATCAGAGCCTAAGGTTTATAAAGTGTCCTAGGATGTCTCGGAGCCGTGTCTAGTAGTGCCCTTCTTATTGGTGTGTTGTCGACCACATCATATAAGTTGGGGGGCTGCACGGACATTTAGGAATATTACCCTTCTTCAACACTCCAAATCGTGCGATAAAGCTTGACTATAAGATTGTTTTATAACCTGTGCATTGAGATTCAAGGTAACTTTAAATGCTCTTTCGTCTGTTTTATGTAGTGTTGCATGACCAATGGGAAAAGACATGGGTATTATGGAGATTGCACATGTATCTTGTTGAATAAACAGTATGAATATATATAGTATAAGTACATAGTACTATAAGTATACTTTATTTGAGGAAAGGATTAAAAGTGATTACCCACAAGAAGAGGCATTGATTTGATAAATGATATGTAAGCTTGAATAGCACACGTGGATAGTGCGAGAAGCATATAAATGATCGTAAGGTGTGAAAGAATATTGGTTGTATAAGCACGTGATATATGAGAGAATGACTAAGAGATTAATGGTGAGAGTGTAAGTCTCTAACATGAGGTAAAAAGTTATGAAATGAGACTCAATTGGACCCTAGGTGAGAAGACCCTTGTCTTACGAACGTTATAAGGGCCCAGAAATGTACGAAGTTGCATTACACTCAGAAAGGATATGCGTGGGGACTTGGAATCCCATACCTACGTGGCTGAATAGGAGTAGGGAACTTAAGAGATCAATACTATGGTTACTTAAGTTTTCCTAATAGTCGAGTATATATATAAGAGGGATAGATATATGAGGCAGATGTTCCTAAAGTTTCTAAACTCAAGACTTGTGTCAAGATCCAGGACATTCGCCCCATGTGGGAGAGGGGGGCCATCGTAAGGCAACTTAAATACAATGAAACAAGAGTGAGACCATGTAGCTATGATATTTGAATATTTTGGTGAAGACGGGTGTGGTCTAGAAAAGAGATAATGGGTAACATGTCTCTTTGAAAGAATATGCTAATGATAGACAACTAGCATCCCAAGAGGTTAAGGAAGGTAAATTCTTCACGCATGGCAATGTTAATGATAGGGTCAACGATTCTAGAAAATAAGAGTATGTTTGTAAAGAGACTTTTACTTGTTAGAAGGTCAGGAGAAATGGAATCCAAGGAAGTACCATATGTCAAATGTGAAAGATTGCGAGTACTTAGAATGGGCTAATCATAGATTTATGATTTAAACAAAGTTTCGGGATACTAAGAAAGCCAGAACGAGTGGGAGAAATAAATATGTTGCCACAACAACCCAAGATGGTAACTGGGGCTTGATAGAGAGCCACTAAAGAGTCTTACAAATAGATAAGTGTTAAGTGATGTTCAGACGAACACTCTTTGCTACATATATCCCAATAAGAGTTAAGAGGTGAGCCGGATGAAATACCTTAGGTAATAGACCACGTAATATATGGAAGAGTGCGTGGCTATTCACTAACTAGGAAGAATGAGGTGAGAAGAAATGGGGAGAAAACCTTTAAATTGAGATGGTCATGGTTATCTAAAACAATTTTTGCACCAGAATGGTGGATTCACTTAGGACAGAAGTGTTAATAAAAGTTATAAGGGATTAACCGCAATGCAACCGACTTGGGTGACAATGAATATCAACTAAAGGGTCTAGAGATAGTTCATGTCTACACACAATGGGAAGTGAGATTATCGTTGGTGAAGTTGTGGTACTGTAAAATGATTAAACAAGACACAATAATTTTTCAAGTTCACGGGAGGCAGACAAATGTGTGGAACAATAAAGCTATTAACTATGCACTATCCGCAAAACAAGATGGGAATGAAAGGTTCGGAATAGATCTAAAGAGGATGAACACTCGTGACGGACTAGATGTGTTTAGCATGATAACTCTTAAGCCGCAATATCAGGGAACTTTATTGGTAACTATAACATGGGGAATAAGGCGAGTTACTCATCGGAGATAGAATCAGGTGGACTAAGCCTTACACTTAAGAGTAAAACCAAAAGTTGTTGTTGAAGGATTGAGGAGGATTTAAAGTTTTAGAGAATACCCTTCTTGGGCTAGTGACCCTTCCTAAATCATATGCATATAAAGGTTGTTGATATACGTTTTGAGAGGTGTTTAACCGTAAGGAGGGATGGTAGGAATTTTCACAGGGGAAGTAGTGCAGTTTCTTAAATTCAATAATGCACATATGGGGAGAAGAGGTTGGTTAAGAAAAGTTAGAGCACAATGTTACCTTACATTCGATGCAATGTCGTGCAAGTTAGTGTTATTCGGGGTGCGTGTGCAAGTTAGCCAGTGCTATTCATTTGAGATAGGAGGTCATATGAGAAAACTCATTCAGTAATGCCTTTTGTTAAGAATTGTGAAGAGTTAGTAGCAATTGTTCACATGGGATCGTAACCATATCAAGGAAATTATAGTAGAACTCAATTCGTGGAAGGTCTTATGTAAGAGGAATATAATAAAGATGTTCCGCTAATGATGTAAAGTGTTAAGGTGATAGTTATGCCTCCAGGGTTAGTTTAGGGTGTGTGTTGATGCAACACGAAAAGGTTATAGAGTATGCTTTGAAATAACTCAAAAATCATGAGAAGAATTATCAGACACATGATTTGGAGCTTGCGGCAGTTGTGTCTGCTTTGAAATATGGAGGCATTATCTTTATGGAGTTCAGGTAGATGTGTTTTCAGACCATAACAGCCTCCAGTATTTGTTCAAGCAGGAGGAGCTGTATCTGAGACATCGGCAGTGGTTAGAATTCCTCAAGGACTATGATATGAACATATTGTACCATCCAAGGAAGGCAAATGTGGTAGCCGACGCTCTTAGTCGAAAATCCATGGGTAGTTTGGCTCATTTGGGTGTGGATCAAAGACCCCTGGCTCGGGAGGTTTACCAATTGTCCAGCTTAGGGGTTCGTATCTCGGTGTCAGACGAGGGAAATATTTGGGTGCATAATGGAGCAGAATCATCATTGGTTACGAAAATCAAGGAAAAGCAGTTTATGGATCCAACATTGGTTCGGGTGAAGGAAGCAGTTATGAATGACAAGACCTCAGCATTTGTACTCAGCAGTGAGGATGGTGTATTGCGGTGTCAGGGTAGACTATGTGTTCCGGACTTGGACGAGCTTCGGGAAAGAGTGATGGCAGAGACTCATATTTCCAGGTATTCTGTGCACCCAGGTTCCACGAAAATGTATCATGATCTTAAGGAGATTTATTGGTGGAACGGAATGAAAAGGAATGTGGCAAGCTTTGTAGCTAAATGGCCGAGGTGTCAGCAAGTGAAGGCCGATCATCAACGTCCTGGTGGATTAACTCAGCTTATAGAAATACCAAGGTGGAAATGGGATATGATCAATATGGATTTGTGGTGGGGTTACCTCGCACTCAGCGTAAGTTCAACTCAATATGGGTGATAGTGGATCTACTCACCAAATCAGCTCACTTCCTGCCAGTCAAGTCCACTGATACTGCGGAGCAATATGCAAGGTTGTACATCAAGGAGATAGTAAGGCTTCATGGCACTCCACTTTCTATTATCTCAGATCGCGGGGCTCAGTTCACAGCTAACTTTTGGAAGACGTTTCAGCAAGGTTTGGGAACTCAGGTGAATCTCAGCACAGCTTTCCATCCACAGACCGATGGACAGGCCGAGCGGACCATTCGGACGCTTGAAGATATGTTGCGGGCTTGTGTCTTAGATTTTAAAGGTAATTGGGATGAACACTTGCCACTGATAGAATTTGCTTACAATAACAGTTATCATGCTAGCATTCAGATGGCCCCGTTTGAGGCATTGTATGGGAGAAGGTGTAGGTCGCCAATCGGATGGTTTGAGGTAGGTGAAGCAGAATTGCTAGGGCCAGATATGGTGTACGAAGCTATGGAAAAAGTTAAGGTTATTCAGGAAAGGATGAAAACTGCATAGAGTTGTCAAAAATCCTATGCAGACGTTCGTCGAAGGGACTCGGAGTTTCAAGTCGATGATTGGGTGTTCTTGAGGGTGTCTCCTATGAAGGGAGTCATGCGATTTGGAAAGAAAGGGAAATTGAGTCCTAGGTATGTTGGGCCATATCGGATCATTCAAAGGATTGGTCAAGTTGCTTATAGGCTGGAATTGCCTCCTGAGCTGTCATCGGTGCACCCGATATTCCATGTGTCCATGTTGAAGAAAGTGATTGGGGATCCATCCACCATCATGCCAGTCGAGGCTATTGAGGTTAATGAAGATTTGTCATATGAAGAAGTTCCAGTTGCCATTCTTGATAGGCAAGTCCGTAAGTTGAGGAATAAGGAAGTTGCATCCGTTAAAGTATTGTGGCGAAGTCAACAAGTTGAGGAGGACACATGGGAAGCAGAAAAAGAGATGATGGAAAAGTACCCCCATTTGTTTGATCAAGCTTAGAAGAAATTAGGTGACCCTTCTACTCCGAGTAACTGTCATCTTGTCCAAGTTGTTTCCCTCTTAGTATTAGTAAAGTCTCCTTCATTTTGTAATGAGTTACATGTGTTGTTACCTTGGGTCATTTGAACCTTTCTCGATAAATGGAAACCTTATAAAGATTTATGTGTTAAATAAACGACTAATAGTAAGTATAGATTGGTAATGGTTTGTTTGTGTGTACATGTTGTGTTAAAATGGTTGAATAAGGTAAGAACTCATTGAAGTGACTAGTTTATGTGCAATTGTAACAATGTGATGGAATACGTGCAGTTGTTGAGGTAAGAAAGTGTATACAAGTTGTGGAAAGTGTTGTATTTGTGTATTGTTGTTTGGTAATGAGTTTCGGGGGCCCTCTGACAGGTGGATATGTCCATAATACAAAGGAAATTCTGGCAAAATTTTTCTAAAATATAAGAGTTAGTCAAAATTTTGATAGTTTGCATATCATGTCTTTCAAAACCAACTCATTTTCAAAATCCTCATTCGAGGACGAATGATCTTAGGGGGGAGGATGTAAGGCCCCGTAAACTTTTTGTGCATAAAACCTAGTAGCTATGGTGTCATGGTCCGAATAATGTTTTAGGAATGCGTAGAATTCTTCGCGGCGAGCTTGCTTGCCACGGTTCGGACCCTTGGTAGTGATTTAAGTTTCGAAAATGTAGAGAATTAATTTTTCCAAAAGGTGTCAATTCTGCGGTCAAGAATATGACCGCAGATCTGCTATGCGGACATCATTCTTGCCGCAGAGCTTAACAGGTGGTTTCCCAAAATCATGTTGAAAATGCGGTCGATAGGCGACCACATAATGGATCTGCAGACCGCAGATCTACTGCATACATTCCCGAAGGTTTTTTGGAGTGTCAAATCTGCGGTGCACTTTGCGACCGCAGGTCAAGAATGCGGACCGCATTTTGGTCGCATTGTGTAACAGCACTTGTGTAAATTTTGGGGCAATTCCGCGGTCACTATGCGGACCGCATGTTGATTCTGCGATCGCAGATGCGACCGCAGAATTGACCCGGCCCAGGAATTTTATAAATTTCGACCCGATCTCTTCTTTAATATAACGCCTTTCACCTTCATTTTCTCATATCATCTTACCAAAATTAGAGAGAGAATAGAGGGGTATTAGAGAGAGAAGTTCTTCCATCTTCAAAGATTGTTCCAACCACTTAGTTTCAAGGGATCCTAGGGCAAGGATTCAACTTCCCCAATCTTTACAAGGTAAAAACCCTAACTATATTCTCTAATTTTCAGTTTTAAAATGGGTAAAGAAAGGTTTGCATTTAATAGCTTTTGAAAATGGAATTTTACACTCATGCATGATTATTGAACTTGATTTTTAGTAAAAAGAAGTGAGTAGAAGTAAGAGTCTGCAAAAACAAGGTCGACAAGAGTAGAATATCTTGGGTAAGCATAAAGTAGGAGGTTAAAGGAAGAAAATTCGACACCAGGTATGTATGGCTAATTTTGATTCTTGTAAAATCGCCCATATGTGTGAAATTGTTTGGCATGTGTAAATTTGAGAAATTGTATGTGATTCTTTGATGTCATTGTTGGGTATTCAATTGAATATTGAACTACATGTGGTGTGGTATGAAATATGAATTGAAAGATGACAAGGGAATTGGAATTGGTAAAGAACTGAGAATAGTTGTTGTGGTGGCATATATGGTTTATTGTGGAAAGAAATGAACACTTGAATTGTGGAAAATTGTTGAACATACTTGTGTGAGTACTCTCGAATATGGAAACATTGTAACTTGGTTGTGATATTGGTTTGAAAAGTAATTGTGAACATGAACCAACTTGTGAGTTGTTTATTTGAACTTGTTGAAATTGTGTGTAGTACCTTATCTGCTATTTGAAATTGTTGTGTTTTAAACTGTAAGGTGGGATTGGGTTGCGCGCCACAACATAAGGAAATAAGGTGTGGGTTGGGGTGATAAGGGTGGCTGAGGTAATAAGGGTGGACGAGGTAATAAGGATAAAGCAATCGAAATCGCTATTGAAAATTGATATAAAAATCAATGATGTGAAATTGTGAAAGGAGACAGTAGGAGAGTTTGAAACCTGTGGGAAACTGATTGCCCCTTTGTTTGACTACTTGTGTTTTACGTGATTGATTGGTTATTGTTCAATTTGTTGATCTTAGAAAGTGCTTTGTGTTGAGAATTATCTAAAATGAGGAAAATGTGGAAAACATGGTTGGCTGGCTTAATTAATTCTTGATGCAATTCAATGGCTTGAGTTTACTTGGGACAAAGTTTGTCCATACATACCAGTACAATTCAAGTGTACTGACGTCCCTTTTGCCGGGGACGCTACGTTCGTGTTATGATTGTAGGTGGATCAGTAGCAGGCACTTCAGCTCATCGGCAGTAGTAATCTTCATCTTCCACTGCCCGTTTTGGTGAGCCCCTTTTTTTCCTCGGGGCCCAGTGTGTCTCATGCCACTTTTGTTTTAGACTTCATTTTGGTTTTGTAAGGTATAGCCGGAGCCTTGTTACCGGCAAGTATTATATTTCCTTTTGTATCCTAGAGGCTCCGTAGACATGTAAACTGTGGGGTTATGGCCTATGTATATGTATGTCGGGCGTTGTAAATGTAAATTGTGAACTTGTTAGTAAATCAATCATATGGTTATGTTTATGCATTGTGAAATCAGTCATTATTGGTAAGATATTTGGTTTATAAGAATTAATCAACACAGGGGTAACGCGTGGGATATAAAGGCACCCAGGTCCACTTGACTGGGGCTACTCGGCCAAGCGCCGGTCATGTCCCTCGATTTGGGGCGTGATAACTGACATCCACCACGAAGGCCCAACTGACAAAGCAATATTTACCAGCCGTCCGCTGGTCCTAGGGTACATCTACCCTGCGGGAGCATGATCTGATGCACTCTGCCACGAAGTTTGTGACATTTTTCTAACATAGTCCATATCACATTAGCCTAGACAACCTGGCTTATGACAACCAGTCTGCAATCATATACCATTATTCAAATTCATCGTATCAAGTAACAAGAGAGCCATTAGGGCTTCCAATTTCCAATAACCGCTAAACGGTGTCGATACGATCGACATACTACCACTACATAGGCAGATTTAGAGAACTTCCAGTCTCCAACACATATATAACACATGAATCACTATACCTGGTTCAACACTCCACCGTACGAATACATAACGCACATCAAGCGCCCATTCGTACCACGAAAACCATTTAAGAATTTCACTATGCCATCAACGACTCAATTATTACAGTCAATCCAACAAGAGAATACCACCATACCATTAGATATTATCAGTTTACATTACCTTGTCCTTTTGGACCATATTCAATGCCAAATTACTAGAATAGCAGTACCATTTTCTTAAATCATCAGAAAGATTGATTCTTAAATCACCTGCAGCTGTCCGCGCTGCTCAATAATTTGATTGACTTCCCATATATTATGAACTGATCTCAAAAACTTGAATATGCCATTATCAACTTTCCATAACACATCGTGTATACCATATCACACTAAAACAACATGGAAATTCATATCCCTTTCCTCCGCCGCAAACATCGGCGCACTCAACTAGTCAAGGACTTTCATGATCCCATATAGAGAAAACTCATTACCCATTCCAAGCCTTGCATATCAACAGGAAATATACTCATTTTCAAACCATGGTAAAACACATCACAAACTCTTTCTTCCCATTCGTTACATAAGTTTAACTGCCAGGACTGAGTCCTTATACCCATATCAAGTTACACAACTGCCAGCACTCAAGAGCTTTGCTGCACAATATCTACAAGACTCATTACTTCAACCACATACCAAGAATTAATCGTATTCCTTTTCATACCATTCCGGTTTATTAACAAGTTGTTCCATTTACCCAGTTTCCTTTCTGATTCATCTTTAATTTCATATCAGTCTTTACTGTAGCACGACAATGCCTCAACCCTTTTTACCACACAAAACTCGTACACAAGACCACACGGTCTAAGGCTCACGGGCCGCTGAATACTCTCTCAAATGTTTCCCAGAAGTACCACATTCTACCACACTTTATTTTGAAAAACTTCCTGCGATTTTGAATTTGTTATCATTACTTCCCAATACGGATACATAGAATCCCATCATTCACATGATATAACACAAGCCTTGATCTTTTCTAACGAAACCGCCATCTTTAGCCACATACACCATCTTAAGGCACCTGACTGTTACAAGCAAAATCTTGAACACTGCAAAACCATTCTCGGGCATCATTCACCCTTATTCAGCTGTAATTCAACTGTCCTATTGAGTAGAACCACTCGTGTTTTGTTAGAACTCCGACATCGCAGAACATGATTACTTACAAATACAATCAGTTATCTTTCTTTTCTATACACAGAACATTCTTTACCAACGGTAGTTCAAAACATCCTAGTATTTCTTCACATCTACGAAGCGCCATAACCTTGTCAGAATTTTCCCAACATACTTAAAGACAATGCCCACATAGCACACAACCGTGCAATTAGTTATTTAATAGCAACCTCCCCAACTTGGCTCGAAGCCATTCATCAAAGCACTTTTAACCACTCATATCATTATTACTCAAGTGATGCCGAAATGTTACAATGAGATTAAACTCAAGTCATTTACAAGCCTTGACAGAGACTCGAATCATCAGAGACCTTAACCCTTCTACAATTCTTGCATTTATACCCACACCACCAATAATCCCACTCTCTTTAGGTGACATAAATCTTTCTAAGTCCCAAATTTTCCAAAAATTTCGGCAGAGTTTCCTTTGTAATTTGGCCTATTCACCTGCCAGAGAATCACCGAACCATTCTAACAATACATCCATAATTCAACAAGACATCGCAATGTATATCAACAACATTAATCTCAACACTATACAAGTTATATTATCAAAATTGATACATGGATATGCGATGTACCTGCTCGAATCATAACATATGTCAAATACCTTTCACCACAATACTCATAGCACAACCAATTCAATTTTCTTGAGTCTAAACTCATACTACCACACATAGTGCACTTTACATTTCCGCTAAGAGGCAATGAACATATTTCTCACGCCTATAACTATGCTACATATCAAATCACAACAAGAATTGAATACCTTACAGCTCTCCCATTATCAAACTGCCATTTGCACAATAAAGATCAATACCGGTCGTATGAACTTCATAATACCGGCTCGCGAAATTAGTACCTTGGTGCTCAAGCCATAGACAAAGATCTGGCCTCAAGTCCTCCCGACTGGCCCAATATGAATTCACAGAGATTATATCTTGCCCATCGATCGGGGAATCACAAGCCCTCAAGGCAATTATATTACTGAGCGCTCGAAGCGTATACAGACGTGCGGAAGGAATTTCAAAAAGTATATCTCAAGAACAACAAGATCGCACGATAGAGTTCAAGAAAAGTGAAGTTTTCCTAAAGGTTCGCAGCCTCCCGAGGATAAGTACGGGCGTCCCCGTACCGATCCACAAGACTCTACTAACCGGCTCAAGACTCATGAGGCCTAGTAAACCTAGGCTCTGATACCAACTTGTGATGACCCCAAATCCGATCGTAATGGCGCCCAGCACACTGCTAGGCCAGCCTAACCAATCAATAACAATAATGGAGCTAGGAGCTCGCCTTATCCCATTTAAACATATCAAGTCATAAGACAACAGTGATAGATATATATCAAATAGGGAACCAAGTCCCAAAACATACCAACTCACATAGACCGCAGGGTCAAGAGTCATGAGCCTCTACAGAGTATACAAAGTGTAAATAGCGAATATAACTGTGCACAAGTGTGGGATGGTCAGAACAAAAATATAGACAAACTGGAGAATCAGGTCCTGCGAACGCTGGCAGCTACCTCGACTGTCCAAAAACACTCCCGAGCCGCAATAGAATCAGCTCTGCTGTGATGTACCTGGATCTGCACACAAGGTGCAGGGAGTCGGGTGTGAGTACTTCCAACTCAAGAGTAATAAAAGTAAATAATGCTGAAGGGAAGAAAACCACGCAAGGCACTATCTCATGCTACACAATACAGAACTATCTTTTTATTCCTTTCCAGCATATGAGAGTAGATTATTAAGAAATCTCAATTTTTAGCTCCTTTCTTTCATGATAACATACCAATACCTGGTACACTCTCAAGCAGTGCAAGTCCGCACTCAAATCAGCCCCTCGGGCTCAGCACTCCTTAACAATTTCCACCAGGAGATCTGGTCAATAAGGCAACTAATGCATGTGTACCAGTAATGTATGAGTGCTAAATGTTATGCCACGTAGTACACGTAAACCAATGTATGTATGCCATGCAATGCATATGACCGCTACGGCGCGTAGCCCGATCCAATTTGGGTACCCGTGCTCACTGTGGGGGTTCATACTCCGGAGGGGCTCCTACAACCCAAGCACAATATTAATATCACACCTGCTACGGCGCCCAGCCCGATCCATATACCACCGCGGCGTGCAGTCCGATCCATGCATGTGTATGCATATGCTCACATAAATCGTCATGCCCTAACATATGGCCCTCGGCCCCAATCAGTCTAACAAATAATCCAGAAAAGCCCCTCAGCAACAATATCATATTAGCTCACAGCTAAAAATGTAATTAAGACCTTGTGCAAGTTTTTCATAACCTTATAAAAATGCTGAATAGCAAACTACCATTTAAAAACCTTAAATTTAGATAAAAATATGCACCGTGTTATCAAGACAATGATACCAATCCCTGAAGGATTCAAATAATCGGCACGAAGCCCAAGCATGATAATTAGTCCAATACATTTCAACAATTAGGTATTATTATTTATTACGCGGGACGGACCAAGTCACAATCCCCAATGGTGCTCTACCCCACGCCCGTTATCCGGCGTGCAAGTCACCTTAACACAGCACTAAGATGTGCAAGTCCGGGATTTACTAACCCTCAGAACATCATTTACAAGTATTACCCACCTCGAACCGGCGAAAACTCATGCCCGCGATGCTTAGCTCCTCGAACCGGAATCCACGCACGTCAAAACTAGCCAAAATCAGTACAAATATATCAAAATAGGCTAATGGAACATAACCCAATCGAAAGAACTCGAAAAATATCAAAAATCACGAAATTGGCAAAACCCGAGACCCGGGCCCACATCTCAAAAAATTTCGAAATTCATATTTCCAGAATCCTTGTCTCACCACGAGACCGTACATATAAAATTTACCAAAATCGGAGTTCGATTGGCCTTTCAAAACCCAAATTTTCGTTTTCAATATCTAGGCCACAATCCTTCACAATTTCTACCCAAATTCATGAAGATTGATGTTAATTCTACCATAAAATGATGTTTTTGATTCAAGAAACTTACCTTCGATGAATACCCGATGATTTCCCAGTGTTTTCCCGTGATTTATTCTCTCTAGGGCTCAAAATTATGTTTTGGGTGAATGAACCCGTGATCCCTCTGTTCTCCAATTTAATTTCACTGCCAGAACATTTAACACTACGCGTTCGTGTGAGCTCCCACGCGTTCGCGATGCACAGCTCCCATTTACTCTTCGCGTTCGCGTTACCTATCACGCGTCCGCGATGCACTGATCAATTTTCCCTTCGCAAACGCGACATGCCCCACGCGTTCACGGTGCACATTTCTTCAGCAATCCCGAGATCCTTCTACGCGAACGCGGCCTCCATCCACGCGAACGCGATGCTTCACTATTTCCTCTTACGCGATCGCGAACGCGATGCTTCCCAGATTCCTTGTACGCGAACGCAGCCCTCCTCCTCACGAACGTGATGACCAAGATGCCCCAGCCTACACGAACGCGCGCCTTGCCCTGGCAAACGCGAAGGCTTAGCCTTCTGTACAGTGATTTGCAATTTACAGCAGATTTTGCCAAGTTCAAAATGTCCGGTTGATCGTCCGAAATCATGCCGAGGCCCCCGGGACCCCAACGAAAACCATCCACATACTCCAAAACATGATACGGACTTGTTCCAATCACAAAAACACCATCCTAAACATCAAAATCAACATTTTTACACGGATTCAAGCCTAAGTTTCTTCAAAACTTTCAAAACTAACATTCAATCCAAAACTCGATCAAACGACGTCCGAATGACCTGAAAATTTGCAGACATATCCAAAATTACATAATGAAGCTACAAAAATTGTCGGATTTCCATTCCGACCCCAGATCAAAATCTCACCTACCATCCGGTTTTCGCCAAAATTCAACCTTCGCCAATTCATGCCTAAAACTACACAGGACCTCCAAATTCAATTCTAATTGCTCTCCTAAGTCATAAATGATCCCCCGAAACTAGTCGAATCATCAGAATCTAATTCCGAGCACTCTAACTCGATAGTCAACTCTAGGTTGACTTTCCATATTCGAGCTTCCTCCAAACATGCTATTTGCTTCATTTTTCAACCCGAATCACCCCCAACTCACCCAATATACTCTAATACTGATATGAAAGCATAAGATATGTAAATGCAAGGTAACGGGGTGGTAATTACCGTAACGACGGGCTTGGTTGTTACACATATACGGCCATGCATCCTCAGAACACTGTCACTGTCGATAGTCACATCTCTAGCATCATTATGCTGCACTCTTTCCTTAAGGACAAGCAAATGTGGGTCATCATACTATCGCCCCCTGATGCGGTCATATAAGGAAGATCGAGAAACAACACAAGCCAACACACGACTCGGCTCCGAAATATCCAACCTCACTAGCCGATTGGCTAGGGCCTGAACATCATAGGCAAATGGCCTCTCCCCAACTGGGATGAAAGCTAGGCTGCCCATACTAACTGCCTTCCGACTCAAAGCATCGGCCACAACATTGGCCTTCCCCGGATGATACAAGATAGTGATGTCATAATCCTTAAGCAACTCCAGTCACCTCCGCTGTCTCAAATTAAGGTCCTTCTGTCTGAATAAATGCCGAAGACTGCGATGATCCGTGTACACCTCACATGAGACACCATACAGGTAATGCCTCCAAAGCTTCAAAGCGTGAACTATGGCTGCTAGTTCCAAATCATGAACAGGGTAATTCTTCTCATGGGGCTTCAACTGACGAGAAGCATAAGCAATGACCTTGCCATCCTGCATTAACACTGCACCAAGCCCAATACGAGAATCATCACAATAATCAGTATAAGGTCCCGTACCTGTGGGTAAAATCAAGATCGGTGTTGTGGTCACGACTGTCTTGAGCTTTTGAAAGCTCGCCTCACATTCATCTGACCATTCAAATTGAACACCTTTCTGTGTCAATCTGGTCAGTGGGGTAGCAATATAAGAGAATCCCTAAACGAATCGGCGATAATACCCTGCCAATCCCAGAAAGCTACGAATCTCAGAAACTGAGGTCGGTCCGGGCCAACTCTGCACTGCCTCTACCTTCCTCGGATCTACCTGAATACCATCACGAGACACCATGTGTCCTAAGAATGCCACAGAACTCAAGCCAGAACTCACATTTGGAGAACTTGGCATACAACTTCTCCTCTCTCAATCTCTGCAATACAATACTCAAGTGCCGAGCATGCTCCTCCTAGCTACGAGAGTAGACTAGAATGTCATCAATGAACACGATCACAAATGAATCAAGATAGGGCCTGAACACACTGTTCATCAGATGCATAAATGCTGCTAGGGCGTTGGTCAACCCAAAAGACATCACCAGGAACTCATAGTGACCATATCTGGTCCTGAATGCAGTCTTCATAATGTCGGACCCTCTGAACGAAGATCAATCTTCGAGAACACCCTAGCTCCCTGGAGCTGATCAAATAAATCATCAATACGAGGCAGAGGATACTTATTCTTCACCGTAACTTTGTTCAGCTGCCTGTAGTCAATACACATCCTCATGGATCCATCCTTCTTCTTAACAAACAAGACCGGTGCACCCCACGGTGACACACTCGGCCGAATGAACCCCTTATCTAGGAGTTCCTGGAGTTGCTCTTTCAATTCCTTCAGCTCAGCCGGTGCCATCCGATATGGAGGAATAGAAATAGGCTAAGTGCCTGGCACCAAATCAATCCCAAAATCAATATCCCTGTCCGGTGGCATGCCCGGCAGGTCTGAGGGAAACACATCAGGAAAGTCTCGCACAATAGGAACATAATCAATACTGGGAGTCTGGGCCTCGACATCCCGCACAAATGCTAAATAAGAAAGACATCCCTTCCCAACCATTCGTTGGGCCTTGAGGAAAGATATTACTGTGCTAGGTACATACTCAGTCGTGCCTCGCCACTCGATCCCCTGAACGCCCAGCATAGCCAAGGTGACTGTCTTAGCATGACAGTCCAGAATAGCATGACATGGAGATAGCCAGTCCATGCCCAATATAACATCAAAATCGATCATGCCGAGAAGTAACAGGTCCACTCGGGTCTCCAGACCCCCAATAGTGACCAAACAGGACCGGTATACATGGTCCACAACAATAGTATCCCCTACCGGGGTAGATACATGCACTGGCAGCTCAAGACACTCTCGGGTCGTGCCCAAATGAGGAGCAAAATAGGTAGACACATAAGAATAAGTAGAACCAGGATCGAACAACACTGAGGCATCTCTGTGGTAGACTGAAATAATACCTGTAATAACAGTATTAGAAGAGACTGCATCTGAACGGCCCTGAATAGCATAACAATGAACCTGACCACCTAATCGGCCTCTCCTCGAGGGCGACCCTCAGCTGCCTGACTCTTACCCCTAGCTGGCGGGGCGGGTGCTGAAGTAGAAGGACCAGATGATGAGGGCTGCCCCCTCTGCTGATAAGATCTGGAAAAAAGGCGGGGACACTGCCTACGGTGGTGCCCAAGCTCTCCGCACTCGTATCAACTCCCCGGTGGTGGGGCCTGAGACTGATAAGGGCCCCTGGCGCTGGAGTGGCCAGCTGATGAACTAGGCCGAGATAAACCCTGAGCAGATGGGGCCTGTGAAGAACTCTAAGCTGGCATGGCACTGAGAGATGGCTGGCTCTGGTGCGAACCCTGATAACCCTGTCTAGAAGACCATCTGCGACGATCTGAGCGACCCGACTGCGAAGATCTGAAAGAGCGACCTCGGCTCTACTGACTCTGGCCTCTGGTCTGAGTGCCACTGGAACTAGCCGAACCTCGAGGCCTCTTGGCTTCCCTCTCATCCCGCTCTTTGTGATGATCTGTCTCTATGTCGCGAGCAATATCCATAGCATCCTCAAATGTACGACTCAAAACCCTCTCCCGAGTCATCAGAATACGAATGGGATAAATGAGGTCGTCCACAAAGCATTCAATCATCTCTCTGTCGGAAGGAACCAACCACGGTGCATATCTAGACAACTCTGTAAACCTGATCTCATACTCTGACACTGGCATGTCCCCCTAACGGAGACACTCAAACTGCTTGCGCATCTCCTCCCTCTAAGATCGAGGCACCCACTTCTCCAAGACCATAGTGGAGAACTCTGGCCATGGTAGTGGTGTTGCCCCTGCTGGCCTGCGACGCTCATAAGCCTCCCACCAGGCGAAGGCTGGCCCCTGGAACTGAAACGTAGTAAAAGATACCCCACTAGACTCCAAGATCCCTGCCGTACGAAGCATCTGACGGCACTTGTCCAGAAAACCTTGGGCATCCTCGCCCGGAGCACCAGTGAACATTGGAGGAGATAGCCTAGTGAACCTCTCGAGACGACGCTGCTCATCGTCCGTCATAGCTGGGACCCTGTCCCCCTGAACCTGATTTGCTGGCTGAACCGGAACCACAGGCTGAACTGGAAGAGCCTCTGGTGTCTGTAGGCCCTGCACTGCTGGCTCTGGAGTGCGTGCTGCGGGGGTCTGATGACCACCCCCGATCCCTGATGCAGCTGCTGTAGTAGTAACCGAAACCGCCTATGCTAGGCCGGTGCAGACTCTAGTATCTAAGCCGGGTCTCCCGTAGACCCGGAATGACAATGGGCACGACCGGTGCCTGATCTGATGCTGTTGGAACCTCTGCAACAGGGGGCTGTGGGTCAGCTGGTACCGCATCAGCTGCCCGGCCTCCGCTACGACCACGGCCGCGTCCACGGCCTCTAGCAGGTGGTAGTGGTGGTCGTCCTCCCCGTCCGGAAGCTCGAGTTCTCGCCATCTGCGAGAGGATAGAATGTCAAAGTTCAGATCAAGTCAAAAGTAATCGCACGACAAGAATTCCAAGAATTGAAACTTTTCCTAAAAGGTTTGCAGCCTCCCGAGGATAAGTACAGGCGTCCCCATACTGATCCACGAGACTCTACTAAACCGGCTCATGACTTGCGAGACCTGTTAACCTAGGCTCTGATACCAACTTGTCACGACCCAAACCCCGGTCGTGATGGCGCCCAACACAATGCTAGGCAAGCCCGACCATATTATCTCTTAAACTAGCCAATTATTAATTCCAATTAATCAAGTTAAACTTAAACAGCAAATGATCATGTCGATATGATAAATGCAATAGTAGCAACATACAAAATACGGTCCCAACCGAAACGTGGTGTCACGAGTCTGAGCCTCTACAGAATAAACACCCTAATACAAACAAGTCTAGGCAAAATGAAAACAACAAGATGATAAGGAAGGATAAAACAGGCTTTGCGGACACTGACAGCTACCTCGTAGTCTCTGCAAAAGTAGATATGAGCATGCAGCAACAACAACTCAACTGCTCTCAGGCACCTGTGAATCTGCACAAAAAGTGCAGGGGAGTGGGGTGAGTATATTTCAACTCAGTGAGTAATAATGATAAACAATAACTGAAAGTAAGAACTCCTGTACTGTCACTAAACAGTTCTAAAGCAAACCCCCACAGGTAAATCATCGCTACAATGAGTACTCTGATCTCCAGGCCACATCTATCTCCACAAGATCCCACACTAACCAAAATCCTCACTCGTACCCCTACGGGGTAAAACCATCTCAATGTATGTAAATATATACATATGTCTACAATGTATAAGTATTTAAGTATGTATAAGGATATGAATAAGTATAACGCTGTGGCGTGCAGCCCGCTCCAATACATATACAGCTGCGGCGTGCAGCCCGCTCCATTTAACGTCGACGGCGCTCACTGGGGGTGTATACAGACTTTAGAGGGGCTCCCTAGGCCCAAGCGCTATGATACTACGGAGTGCAGCTCGATCTCATAGATATATACACATATATAATTATTCCGCTCCGGCGTGCAGCTCGATCCCATAATATACCAGCGCTCACTGGGAATGTGTGCAGACACAGACTCCGAAGGGGCTCCTACAGCCCAAGCGCGATAATACTGCGGCGTGCAGTCCGTCCCACTTGTATATTACTACGGCGTGCAGTCCGATCCAGTATAGATATATACATATAATATCTCATAGTGGGTCCTCGACCCTATCTCAGTCAGTATAGACTTGGCCTCTCAGGCCCCATATAACATCTCATAGTGGGTCCTCGACCCCATCACAGTCAATATAGACTTAGCCTTTCAAGCTCGATATAATATCTCACAATGGGTCTTCGACCCTACCTCAGCCAGTATAGACTTGGCCTCTCAGGCCCACTCAGCTAGAACATGGAATCCCACCCTAGGTAGTCTCTCTCGAGGTACACATCTAGTACTGGCTCATGATATGCTATACAGCTATAACTACGGCTGAGTGTACGTCTCCAGCATGATGTACTATAGCTGAGTGTATATATCCAGCATGATATACTACGGCTGGGTGTATGTATCCCGCATGATATACTACGGCTGGGTGTATGTATCCAGCATGATATAAGGGTCACCTAGCCCTACAGGTTTCCCTAATACTTCTACAGATCGGCACAAGGCCCCAAACACGGCTACCAGCCCAACTACACAGCTAAAGCTCATTCACAGTCATAATACACAATAAACTATCAGTCAGGAAGGACCAAGTCCAATCCCCCAAGACACGCCCGTCGCATGACGCATGTCTCATCTCAACATAGCACTCTAAAGTGCAAGTACGAGGTTTCAAACCCTCAGTACATTATTTACTACCACCACTCACCTCGAACCGGTAGAAGCCTCAATCCGCCTTGCGCTTGTCTCACAAATCGATCTCCTCGGTTGCCAAATCTGCTCAAAACCAATGACAATACATCAATATATGCTAAATTCACGTAACCCATTCAAATAACCTAAATTGCATCAAAACCCACAAGGTTGTCAAAACCCGACTTTCCGTACGCTTCTCGAAAAATTACGAAAGTCACATATTCGGAACCCTCATCTCAATACGAGTCTAAGCATATAAGATTTACCAAACTCGGACTCCATTTGCCCATTCAAAACCTTGATTTTCTAAAGTTCAAGCCTAGGGCTAAATCTTCCATGAATTACCCCAAATTCCTCCATTTTCATGATATAATTGCATAATATTATCAATACTAATCATAAGATGAGTCCATAGTTGATTACTTGACGAATTCCCTTGCGTTTCTCTTCAAAATCACCCAAATCGCCCCCTTATGCAGAGACCCAAATGTGTGAAATGTTTCTGAAATTTTCTCACTTCTGATACAATTAACTCACTGCGATTTTCGCTTCTACGGACCATTCCGCCCCTGTGGAACCGCTTCTACGACCAACTGGTCGCTTCTGTGAAACAAGGCCCATTTAGCCATTTCCGCTCCTGCGATCCACGGACTGCTCCTACGGGTCCGCTCCTGCGGAATTCCTCCGCCCCTGCAGCCTTTCCCGCTTCTGCGATCACGAGTCCGCTCATGCGGACTCGCCTATACGATCATCAATCCGCTTCTGCGGTCTTCCCCATCTCGCCTCTTGAACGCTTCTGCGGTCTCATCCTCGCTCCTGCGATGCCGCCTCAGTGGACCTGCTTCCGCTTCTGCGAAGCCAAGCGCCTCTGCGCCCCCTTGTCCGCTCCTGCGGACTCGCTCCTGCGCCCCCTTTTCCGCAGGAGCGAAAACAATAGAACCAGTGCACAAGCCTGCAATTTTCCATATTTTCTCCCGTTTAACCATCCGAAAACACCCCAAGGTCCCTGAGACCTCATCCAAACATACCAACATGTCCTAATACCTTATTCGAACTTGTTCTAATCCTCAAAACACGTCTAATAACATAAAAACCCATAATTCACATCGAATTCAAGCCTAAATTCCTTAAAACTTTCCGAATTGCACATTCAATCAAAATCCCGACCAAACGACGTCCGAATGACCTGAAATTTGCGGATATATTCAAAATCACATAACGAAGCTACAGGAACTGCCGGAATTCCATTCCGACACCCGAATCAAAATCTCACCTACCGTTCGGACTTCGCCAAAATTCAACCTTAGCCAATTCAAGCCTATTTCTACACCGGACCTCCAAATTCAATTCCGATCGCTCCCCTAAGTCACAATTCACCTCCCGGTACTAACAGAATCATCAGAACCCGATTTCGAGCCCTCTAACTAAATAGTCAACTCCAGGTTAACTTTCCATATTCAAGTTCCCTTCAAAAAGGCTATATGCCTCATTTTCAATCCAATTCACTCCTAACTTACTCGATGGACTTTAATGCTGATATGAAAGCATTAAACATATATTTACTGCATAACGGAGTGGCAATTCCCGTGACGACGGGCCGGGTCGTCACAACAGCCCATACACCGCACTCGATCAAATAGCACATATCACATAATCCTATTCCCTCAAGCTAGGATAGAACAAACACTTACCTCTAGCCTTGAAGTCCAAATTACTCTTCAAGTATAGCATTTTCCCCGAATTTCCGCTTTCAACTAGCTCGAATCTAATCATAATTGATTTAATATCATCAATTCTACTTAACAAACTAGTTCATATAGCTAAATACGATTTTTACAACATTCTGGCCGGAATAGTAAAAATCGACACCGGGCCCACAAAATCGAAACTCAAGTTTCGAGCCAAAATTCGGTTACCCATTCCCCCACGAGTTCAAATATATGATTTGTTTTAAAATCGGACCTCAATTCGAGGTCCAATTACCCAATTCATGAAAAACCTAAGTTCTACCCAAAAACATGAATTTCTACCATGAAAACCTTTGATTTCTATTGAAAAACATGCTTAATATTGTTAGGAATTGAAAGAATTAAATGAAAAGTGACTTACAATTGTTTTGGAGTGAATTTGGCCTTGAGAGATCATGTGTAGTGTGTGGGTTTTTGAAAGAAAAGTGAAGAATGAACTGAAAAATTCGCTTAAGTGCAAAATTGCACAGCTGCGGGTATCGCAAATGCGAACTATTGTTCGCATTTGCGAACATAGCAGGCTTGGGGACTGTCAGCATCGCATTTGCGATATTAAGTTCGCATTTGCAAACTAAGCTGAACTACTGGGGCCTTCGCATTTGGGACATAATGTTCGCATTTGTGAACAAGGCTGGATTACTGGGGCCTTCGCATTTGCGACATTTTAGTCGCATTTGCGAAGCTGGACCATTTACTGAAGGCCTCGCATTTGCGAGGTATTGTTCGCATTTGCGAACCCCTTCACTCCCCTTCCATCTTCGCATTTGCGAAGATTGGTTCGCATTTGCGAACCAATGCCAGCCTGGGACTTCTCGCAATTGCGAGAAAATCTTCGCATTTGCGAAACCAACAGCTGGGTGAAAGCCAGCTGTGTTAAAATTCAGAAATTGAACCAACGGCCTATCAAATCTTTACCCGAGCCCCCCGGGCTCCAAACCAAATATGTACACAACAACAAAAACACATTACAAACTTGTTCGTGCGATCACATCGCCAATATAACATCGTTTTAATCAATTCAAGCCTCAAGTTCATGATTTTCATACTTTTGGTTTTCAAAACTTTTAAACTTGGAACTCAAGGTCCAAAACATATCAAACGACATCCAAATGTCACCAAATTTGCAGAAAGCACATATATAATATTTAAGACTTGTACCGGGCATCGGAACCAAAATACGAGCCCGATACCAAGGTCATTTAATTCATTTTCCTTTAATAATTACAGAAAAAATAATTTCACAGAAAAATTCATAACTTGGGCTCTAGGCTTCCGAATTCGACTCCAGACACATGTCCAAGTCCCATATTTTCCTACGGACCTTCCAGGACCGTCCGTTCTCGGGTCCGGATCCGTTCACCAAAAATGTTGACCGAAGTCAACCATATCAATATTAATATCATTTTTCTTCAAATTTCTCATAGAATTTATATATTCTATCACAAAATCTTTCCGGCTACATGCCCGGATCGTGCAAGTAAATCGAGGCAACATAGAATGAGGTTTTCAAGGCCTCGAAAGTACAGAACAGGTGATGAAAACAGGTGATGACCCTTTGGGTCGTCACATCCTCCACCTCTAAAACAACCGTTTGTCCTCGAACGGACAAGAGAAGGAAGTACCTGAGTCGGGGAACAAATGTGGGTAGCGGCTCCGTATATCAGACTCGGACTCCCAGGTCAATGCCTCGGGAGGCTGACCTCTCCACTGAACATGCACAGAAGGATAACTCTTCGACCTCAACTGCCGAACCTGCCGGTCTAGAATGGCCACCGGCTCCTCCTCGTAAGATAGATCATTGTCCAATTAGACAGTATTGAAGTCTAACACATGTGTGGGATCGCCGTGGTATCTCCGAAGCATAGATACATGAAAAATTAGATGCACGGCTGATAAGCTAGGCGGCAGAGCTAGTCTGTAAGCCACCCCTCCCACTCGGTCTAGAATCTCAAATGGACCAATATACTTAGGGCTCAGCTTGCCCTTCTTCCCGAACCTCATTACGCCCTTCATAGGCGACACTCGGAGCAATACTCGCTCACCATCACCAACCAAGAAATCTACATCTCAAACCTTACGATCCGCATAAGTCTTCTGCCTGGACTGAGCTGAACGCAATCTCTCTCGAATAGTCTTGACCTTATCCAAGGCCTCCTGAACTAAGTCTGTACCTAACAACCGAGCCTCTCCCGGTTCAAACCGTCCAACTGGTGATCGACATCGCCTACCATACAACGCCTCATACGGGGCCATCTGAATTCTAGACTGGTAGCTGTTGTTGTAGGCGAACTCTGCTAATGGCAGAAACTGGTCCCACGAGCCTCCAAAATCAATGACACAAGCTCGGAGCATATCCTCTAGAATCTGAATGGTCCTCTCGGACTAACCGTCCGTCTGAGGATGAAAAGTTGTACTCAACTGAACCTGGGTGCCTAACTCCTGCTGGACCGCTCTCTAGAATTGGGAGGTAAACTGCGTACCCCGATCTGAGATAATAGATAGCGGCACCATGAAGACGAACAATCTCCCTGATGTAAATCTCTGCTAACCTCTCCGATGAGTAGGAGACAGACACTGGAATGAAGTGTGCTGACTTGGTCAGCCTATCAACAATGACCCAAATAGCATCAAATTTCCTCTGAGTCATAGGAAGTCCAGTAATGAAGTCCATAGTGATCCTCTCCCATTTCCACTCGGGAATTTCGATTCTCTGGAATACACCACCAGGCCTCTGGTGCTCATATTTCACCTGCTGACAATTTAGACACCGAGCGACATACGCAACGATATCTTTCTTCATCCCGCGCCACCAATAGTGCTGCCGTAAGTCCTGGTACATCTTCGCGGCGCCTGGATGAATAGAATACCGCAAACTGTGGGCCTCCGCTAAGATCAACTCCCGAATCCCTTCAACATTAGGCACACAAACTCGACCCTGCAATCTCAATACCCCATCATCATCTAAATTTACCTCCGTGGTACCTCCCCGTTGTACTGTATCTCTCAAGTCACGCAAATGAGGATCACCAAATTGCCTCTCACGGATCCGCTCTAATAGAGATGAACGAGTAACCGTGCAGGCCAACACCCTGCTAGGCTCAGAAAAGTCTAATCTCACGAACTGGTTGGCTAAGGCCTGGACATCTAGAGCAAATGGTCTCTAACTGACTGGAATGAATGCAAGACTACCCATGCTGGCAGACTTTCTACTGAACGCATCGGCCACCACATTGGCCTTACCTGGGTGATATAGGATAGTAACATCATAGTCTTTCAGCAACTCTAACCACCTCCGCTGTCGTAGATTCAACTCCTTTTGCTTGAACAAGTACTGTAGGCTTTTGTGATCAGTGTACACCTCACATGTCACACCATATAGATAATGCCTCCAGATCTTTAAGGCATGAACCACTGCTGCCAACTCAAGATCATGAACTGGATAATTCTTCTCATGTATTTTTAGCTGTCTCGAAGCATAAGCAATAACCTTACCATCCGGCATCAATACCGCTCCAAGCCCTGTACGGGATGCATCACAGTAAACTGTATGAGGCCCTGCACCCATAGGTAGTATCAACACTGGTGCCGTAGTCAAGGTTGTCTTGAGCTTCTGAAAACTTGCCTCACACTCATCTGACCACTGGAACTGGGCACCCTTCTGGGTCAACCTGGTCATCGGGGCTGCAATAGAAGAAAATCCCTCTACAAATCGACGGTAGTAACCTACTAATCCCAAGAAACTCCGGATCTCAGTCACTGAAGCTGGTCGAGGCCAATTCTGGACTGCCTCAATCTTCTTTGGTTCCACCTGAATACCTTCCACTGATACGATGTGGCCCAGAAATGCCACTGAACTCAACCAGAACTCACATTTCGAAAATTTGGCATATAGTCGATTATCCTTCAGAGTCTGAAGAACCACTCTGAGGTGCTGCTCGTGCTCTTCTTGGCTGCCGGAGTATACCAGGATGTCATCTATAAAGACTATCACGAACATATCTAAGTAAGGCCTGAATACCCGATTCATCAATTCCATGAATGCTGCTGGGGCATTGGTCAACCCGAAGGATATGACCAAGAACTCATAATGCCAATATCTAGTGCAAAAGGTTGTCTTAGGAATGTCAGCCGCCCTGATCTTCAGCTGATGGTAGCCTAACCTCAAGTCTATTTTGGAGAACACCCTCGCTCCCTGGAGCTGGTCAAACAAATCATCAATCCTCGGCAGTGGATACTTATTCTTTATTGTCTCTTTGTTCAATTGCCGGTAATCAATACACATACGCATCGAGCCATCGTTCTTTTTCACAAACAACACAGGTGCTCCCCAAGGAGAAACACTGGGCCTGATAAAGCCCTTTTCTAGAAGGTCTTGCAACTGATCTTTTAACTCTTTTAACTCTAGCGGGGCCATACGATAGGGTGGAATAGAGATGGGCTGAATTCCCGGTGCCAGATCAATACTGTAAGGCCCCATAAAATATTTGTGCATAAAACAAAGTAGCTGTGGTGTCATGGTCCGAATAATGTGTTAGGAATGCGTAGAATTCTTCGCGGCTCGCAAGCTCGCCGCGGTTCGGACCCTTGGTAGTGATTTAAGTGTCAAAAATGTAGAGAATAAAGTTTTCCGGAAAAGTGTCAAATATGCGGTCAAGAATGCGACCGCAAACCTGTTATGCGGACCGCATTCTTGCCGCAAAGCTTAACAGAAGCCTCCCAAAAATCATGTTGAAAATGCGGTCGATATGCGATCGCATAGTGAATCTGCGGTGCACTTTGCGACCGCAGATCAAGAATGCGGACCGCATATTGGTCGCATTCTGTAACAGGACTTGTGTCATTTTGAGGCCATTCTGCGGTCACTATGCGGACCGCATGTTGATTCTGTAGTCGCAAAGTGCACCGCATAATTGACCCGGTCCAGATTTTTGTAACATTTTGACCCGATCTCTTCTTTAATATAACACCTTTCTTCTTCATTTTATCATATCATCTTACCAAAATTAGAGAGAGAAGAGAGGGTTTTTAGAGAGAGAAATCTTTCATCTTCAAAGATTGTTCCAACCATCTTAGTTCAAAGGATTCTAGGGCAAAGATTCAACTTCCCCAAATCTTTTCAAGGTAAAAACCCTAACTATTTTCTTTGATTTTCAGTTTTAAATTGGGTAAAGAGAGGTTTGCATATAATAGCTTTTGAAAATAGAATTTTTACACTCATGCATGATTATTGAACTTGATTTCAATTAAAAAGAAGCGAGTAGAAGTAAGAGTCTTCAAGAACAAGGTTGGCAAGAGTAGGATATCTTGGGTAAGCATAAAGTAGGAAGAAAACTCATCACCAGGTATGTATGGCTAATTTTGATTCTTGTGAAATCGCCTATATGTGTGAAAATTTCTTGGTTAATGTTAATTTGACAAATTGTGTGAAATTCTCGATGTTGTTGTTTGGATATTCAAAGTTGTTGTTGAAATATGAGTAATGTGGTATGGAATATGAACCGAAAGTTAAATGAGAGTTGAATTGGGTAAAGAATTGTGAATAATGCTTATGATGGCCTATATGGCACCTTGTGGAAAACAAATGAAACACTTGAATTGTGGAAATATTGTAACATGGTTGTGATATTGGTTTTAAAAATAATTGAGAACATGAAGCAATGTGCAAGTTGCTTATTTGAACTTGTTGAAATTGTGTGTAGTACCTTACCTGCTGTTTGAAATTGTTGTGTTTTAAATTGTAAGGCGGGGTCGTGTTGCGCGCCGCAACGTGAGGAAATAAGGTGTGGGTTGGGGTGATAAGGGTGGCCGAGGTAATAAGGGTGGTCGGGGGCAATAAGGATGGAAAGCGATCGAAATCGCTATTGAAAATTGATACAAAAATCAATGATGTGAAATTGTGAAAGGAGACAGGCAGGAGAGTTTGCAACCTGGGGGGCACGGATTGCCCCTATGTTTGACTACTTGCAATTTATGTTTTTGATTTGTTGTTGTTCTATTTGTTGACCTTGAATGTGCTTATGTTGAGGCTTATCTGAAATGAGTAAAAGGTGGAAAACATGGTTGGCTGGCTTGATTAGTTTGAATGTAATTTAATGGCTTGAGTTTACTTGGGACAAAGTTTGTCCATACATACCAGTACAATTCAAGTGTACTGACGTCCCTTTTGCCGGGGACGCTACATTCGTGTTATGATTGTAGGTGGATCAGTAGCAGGCACTTCAGCTCATCGGCAGTAGTATCCTTCTCCTTCCACCGCCCGTTTTGGTGAGCCCCTTTCTTCCTTGGGGCCCTGTGTGGTTCATGCCACTTTTGTTTAGATTTCATTTTGGTTTTGTAAGGTATAGCGGAGCCTTGTTACCGGCAAGTATTGTATTCCCTTTTTTGTATCCTAGAGGCTCTGTAGACATGTAAACTGTGGGACTCCAGTCTTATGTATATGTATTGCGTTATGTCGGGCGTTGTAAAAATTGCAAACTTGTTAATGAATCACTCGTATGGTTTTGTTTGTTCATTATAAAATCATTCATGGTTAGTCAGATATTTGGTTAATGAGGAACAATCAACATAGGGGTAACGCGTGGGAATGAAAGGCACCCAGGTCCGCTTGACTGGGGCAACCCGGTCAGGCGCCGGTCATGTCCCTCGATTTGGGGCGTGACAAACTTGGTATCGGAGCCTATGGTTTTTAAAGTGTCCTAGGATGTCTCGGAGCCGTGTCTAGTAGTGCCTTTCTTATAGATGTGTTGTCGACCACATCATATAAGTAGGGGGCTACACGGGCATTTAGGAATTTACCTATTTCTTTGTTAATCTATATCGTGCGGTAAAGTGCAATGTGGAAATATCTGTGTCTAATTCGCGCCTTGTTCCCAAATTTTCATAATATGGCACCTAAGATGAAGGCTAGACTCGGCCTTAGGGCCAATACCGGCCCAAGTGCAGCTGTTAATCATGTACCCGATGCCGTGGGAGAGAATGACCCACCAGTCCCGAATTTGCCTGGCCCATCTGTTCAAAACCCAAGTGTCCCTATTCCAGCTGCGGCAGAGGATGCCACCATTCCTCCTGCCAGTGTTCCTAACTCAGATACAGTCCCCGCTTTGGGCTCTGGTATCTCTAATGAAGATCTTAGGGGAGCCATTCATATGTTAACACAATTAGTGGCCGCCCAGGCCCAGAGATCCCATGATGCCCCTGCATCCTCCAGCGGACAGGGAGATTCCTTTGGCTCCAGAGTCCACCAGTTCTTGCGATTGGCCCCTCCGGAATTTTCAGGCACCGATCCAGAGGCTGACCCACAGGAATTCCTTGATGAGATATACAAGACCCTCAGAGTGATGAAGGCTACAGATATAGAGGGGGTAGAGTTGGCCTCTTACAGGCTGAAGGGAGCGGCACGTTCATGGTTCGAAATGTGGGAGGATTCCCGTGAGGAAGGAGGCCCTCCGGCCAGATGGGATGAGTTCGTGGATGCATTTATGGACCACTTCTTACCTGCGGAGGCAATGGCAGCCCGTGCCACTGAGTTCGAGGTTCTCAAACAGGGCAGTATGAATGTTTGGGAGTATCACATGGAGTTCGTAAGGTTGTCCAAGTACGCTCCTCATTTAGTGTCGACCATGGATGCCCGGGTTTGACAATTTGTTCAGGGCCTTAGCCCTTTGGTAGTGAATGAGGCCGCCACAACAGCTTTGCACTCAGATATGAACTATGGGAGGATTGTGGGGTTTGCTCAGGCCACAGAGGCCAGGAAATTGAAGATTCGTGCAGAAAGAGAAAGTAGCAGCAGGGCCCGGTCAATGGGTCATTCAGGGAGATCACTTCCAGGGAAAGGGTCATCAGGGCCATCCCAGTCATATGCTCAGTCCTCCGCGAGTGCACCGCCAACCGTGCACAGTCATCAGCAGGGCAGTTACTCGAGACCTGGTTCAGACAGCAGGAGGTCTCGTCAGTCTGGTCGTCTTGGGGTGAGATCCCAGCAGCAGAGGAGACCTACATGCCCCAAGTGTGGGAGATTTCATACAGAGACTTGCTACCTTGACCTTCCAGTGTGCTTCGGGTGCGGGGTGAGAGGTCACATTTAGCGGGACTATCGTGCACCCCGTCAGGGTATAGGTAGGGGATCTGCTCAGTCATCCGGTTCTTCAGCTGCTACATCATCAGCGCGTACTCCAGCAGCAGCAGGGCGTGGTGCAGCTAGGGGTGGAGCTCGGGGTAGGGGTGGACCTAGCCGATTCTATGCATTGAGTGGCCGCCAAAATGCCGAGGCTTCTCCAGATGTTGTTACAGGTATCCTGTCTGTTCAGACTATTGATTGATATGCCCTTATTGATCCAGGGTCCTCCTTGTCTTATGTTACTCCATTCAGTGCTTCAAGTTTTGGGATAGAACCCGAACAACTTCATGAGCCGTTCTCTGTGTCGACTCCAATTGGTGATTCTATTACAGCCTCACGAGTCTATAGGAATTATGTTGTTACGGTGGGTGGTCGTGATACCACAGCCGATCTTATTGAGCTTGGGATGGTAGATTTTGATGTAATTATGGGGATGGATTGGCTCTATTCGTGCTTTACCAAACTTGACTGTCGAACAAGAGTTATGAGGCTCGAGTTCCCTAACGAGCCAATTATTGAATGGAGAGGAAATGGTGTAGTGCCAAGGGGTAGGTTTATTTCCTACCTTAAGGCTTCAAAGATGATTAAGAAAGGGTGTATCTATCACCTGGTTCGGGTAACGGACACCACCTCAGATGTGCCTACCCTCGAGTCCGTGCCAATTGTGAATGAATTTCCTGAAGTGTTTCCAGATGAGCTTCCGGGCATTCCGCCGGATAGGGAGATTGACTTTGGGATCGATGTATTGCCGGATACTCAGCCAATATCCATTCCACCATATAGAATGGCGCCAGCAGAGTTAAGGGAGTTAAAGGAGCAGCTGAGGGATTTATTAGAGAAAGGGTTCATACGACCGAGTGTGTCGCCGTGGGGTGCTCCGGTTCTCTTTGTCAGAAAGAAGGATGGGTCACTTCGAATGTGTATTGATTATCGGCAGCTCAACAAAGTCACCATCAAGAATAAATATCCTTTGCCTCGAGTGGATGATTTGTTTGACCAATTGCAGGGAGCAAAGTTCTTCTCAAAAATTGATTTACGGTCCGGGTACCACCGGTTGATAATCAGGGAGCAGGATATTCCTAAGACCGCCTTCAGAACTCCTTATGGTCACTTCGAGTTTTTGGTCATGTCTTTTGGGCTAACCAATGCCCCAGCAGTTTTCATGGACCTTATGAATCGGGTTTTCAAGCCATTCCTAGATTCCTTTGTAATTGTATTCATTGACGACATCCTCATCTACTCTCGGAGCGGGGAAGATCATGCCATTCACCTCAGAGCAGCATTGCAGACCCTTCATCAGCATCAATTGTATGCCAAGTTCTCAAAATGTGAGTTTTGGTTGGAGTCCGTAGCCTTTCTAGGGCATGTTATTTCCAGTGAGGGAATTCAGGTGGATCCTCAAAAGATTTTGGCAGTGAAAGATTGGCCTAGACCCACGACCCCGACAGAGATACGTAGCTTCTTGGGTTTGGCAGGATACTATCGGAGGTTTGTAGAGGGATTCTCAACCCTCGCTTCCCCATTGACAAAACTGACGCAGAAGGCAGTTAAGTTCCAGTGGTCCGAAGCATGTGAGAAAAGTTTCCAGGAATTGAAGTCAAGATTGACCTCGGCACCAGTATTGGCCTTGCCAGAAGGCACAGAGGGATTTGTGGTTTATTGTGATGCCTCCAGGGTTGGTTTGGGATGTGTATTGATGCAGCACGGGAAAGTCATATCTTACGCTTCCAAGCAACTCAAGAATCACGAGAAGAATTATCCGACGCATGATTTGGAGCTTGCAGCTGTTGTGTTTGCTTTGAAAATATGGCGGCACTATCTTTATGGAGTTCATGTAGATGTGTTTTCGGACCACAAGAGCCTCCAGTATTTGTTCAAGCAGAAGGAGCTAAATCCTGAGACAGCGGCGGTGGTTAGAATTGCTCAAGGACTATGATATGAACATATTGTACCATCCAGGAAAGGCAAATGTGGTAGCCGACGCTCTTAGTCGAAAATCCATGGGTAGTTTCGCTCATTTGGGTGTGGATCAGAGACCCCTGGCTCGAGAGGTTTACCAATTAGCCAGTTTGGGGGTTCGTATCTCGGCGTCAGACGAGGGGGATATTTTGGTGCATAATGGAGCAGAATCATCATTGGTCGCGGAAATCAAGGAAAAACAGTTCATGGATCCAGCATTGGTTCGGGTAAAGGAAGCGGTCATGAATAACAAGACCTCAGCATTTGTACTCAGCAGCGAAGATGATGTATTGCGGTGTCAAGATAGGCTATGTGTTCCGGATGTGGACGAGCTTCGGGAAAGGGTAATGGCAGAGGCTCATATTTCCAAGTATTCGGTACACCCGAGGTTCCACGAAAATGTATCATGACCTTAAGGAGATTTATTGGTGGAACGGTATGAAAAGGGATGTAGCAAGCTTTGTAGCTAAATGTCCGAACTGTCAACAAGTGAAGGCCGAGCATCAACGGCCCGGTGGATTAACTCAGCTTATAGAAATACCAAGGTGGAAATGGGAGATGATCAATATGGATTTTGTGGTGGGGTTACCTCGCACTCAGCGTAAGTTTGACTCAATATGGGTGATAGTGGATCGACTCACCAAATCAGCTCACTTCCTGCCAGTCAAGTCCACTGATACTGCGGAGCAATATGCAAGATTGTACATCAAAGAGATAGTAAGACTTCATGGCACTCCACTTTCCATCATCTCAGATCGCGGGGCTCAGTTCACAGCTAACTTTTGGAAGAAGTTTCAGCAAGGTTTGGGAAATCAGGTGAATCTCAGCACAGCTTTCCATCCACAGACCGACGGTCAGGCCGAGCGGACCATTCAGACGCTTGAAGATATGTTGCGGGCTTGTGTCTTAGATTTTAAAGGTAATTGGGATGAACACTTGCCACTGATAGAATTTGCTTACAATAATAGCTATCATGCTAGCATTCAGATGGCCCCATTTGAGGCATTGTACGGGAGAAGATGTAGGTCGCCAATCGGGTGGTTTGAGTTAGGTGAAGCGGAATTGCTAGGGCCAGATATGGTGTACGAAGCTATGGAAAAGGTCAAGGTTATCCAGGAGAGAATGAAAACAGCACAGAGCCGTCAAAAGTCCTATGCAAACGTTCGTCGAAGAGATTTGGAGTTTCAAGTTGATGATTGGGTGTTCTTGAGGGTATCTCCTATGAAGGGAGTCATGCGATTCGGAAAGAAAGGGAAATTGAGTCCTAGGTATGTCGGGCCCTATCTGATCGTTCAAAGGATTGGACAAGTTGCTTATAGGCTAGAGTTGCCTCCTGAGATGTCATCAGTGCATCCGGTATTCCATGTGTCCATGTTGAAGAAAGTGATTGGAGATCCATCCACCATCATGCCGGTCGAAGCTATAGAGGTTAATGAAGATTTGTCATATGAAGAAGTTCCGGTTGCCATTCTTGATAGGCAAGTCCGTAAGTTGAGAAATAAGGAAGTTGCCTCTGTTAAAGTATTGTGGCGAAGTCAACAAGTTGAGGAGGCCACATGGGAAGCGGAAAAAGAGATGAAGGAAAAGTACCCCCATTTGTTCGATCAAGCCTAGAAGAAATTAGGTGACCCTCCTACTCCTAGTAACTGTCATCTTGTCTAAGTTGTTTCCCTCTTAGTATTAGTAAAGTCTCCTTCATTTTGTAATGAGTTAAATGTGTTGTTACCTTGGGTCACTTGAACCGTTCTTGATAAATGAAATCCTTATAAAGATTTATGTGTTAAATAAACAACTAATAGTAAGTGTAGATTGGTAATGGTTTGTTAAGTGTCCATGGTGTGTTAAAATGGTTAAATAAGGTAAGAATTCATTGAAGTGACTAGTTTATGTGCAATTGTAACAATGTGATAGAATATGTGCATTCGTTGAGGTAAGAAAGTGTATACTAGTTGTGAAAAGTGTTGTATTGTGTATTGTTGTTTGGTAACGTGTTTCGGGGGCCCTCTGACAGGTGGATATGTCCATAATACAAAGGAAACTCTGGCGAAATTTTTCTAAAATATAAGAGTTAGTCAAAATTTTGATGGTTGCATATCATGTCTTTCAAACCCACCTCATTTATTTCAAAATCCTCATTCGAGGACGAATGATCTTAAGGGGGGGGGATGTAAGGCCCCGTAAAAATTTTGTGCATAAAACCTAGTAGCTGTGGTGTCATGGTCCGAATAATGTGTTAGGAATGCGTAGAATTCTTCGCGGCTCGCAAGCTCGCCGCGGTTCGGACCCTTGGTAGTGATTTAAGTGTCAAAAATGTAGAGAATAAAGTTTTCCGGAAAAGTGTCAAATATGCGGTCAAGAATGCGACCGCAAACCTGTTATGCGGACCGCATTCTTGCCGCAAAGCTTAACAGAAGCCTCCCAAAAATCATGTTGAAAATGCGGTCGATATGCGATCGCATAGTGAATCTGCGGTGCACTTTGCGACCGCAGATCAAGAATGCGGACCGCATATTGGTCGCAATTCTGTAACAGAACTTGTGTCATTTTGAGGCCATTCTGCGGTCACTATGCGGACCGCATGTTGATTCTGCGGTCGCAAAGTGCACCGCATAATTGACCCGGTCCAGATTTTTATAACATTTTGACCCGATCTCTTCTTTAATATAACACCTATCTTCTTCATTTTATCATATCATCTTACCAAAATTAGAGAGAGAAGAGAGGGTTTTTAGAGAGAGAAATCTTTCATCTTCAAAGATTGTTCCAACCATCTTAGTTCAAAGGATTCTAGGGCAAAGATTCAACTTCCCCAAATCGTTTCAAGGTAAAAACCCTAACTATTTTCTTTGATTTTCAGTTTTAAATTGGGTAAAGAGAGGTTTGCATATAATAGCTTTTGAAAATAGAATTTTTACACTCATGCATGATTATTGAACTTGATTTCTAGTAAAAAGAAGCGAGTAGAAGTAAGAGTCTTCAAGAACAAGGTTGGCAAGAGTAGGATATCTTGGGTAAGCATAAAGTAGGAAGAAAACTCATCACCAGGTATGTATGGCTAATTTTGATTCTTGTGAAATCGCCTATATGTGTGAAAATTGCTTGGTTAATGTTAATTTGACAAATTGTGTGAAATTCTCGATGTTGTTGTTTGGATATTCAAAGTTGTTGTTGAAATATGAGTGATGTGGTATGGAATATGAACCGAAAGTTAAATGAGAGTTGAATTGGGTAAAGAATTGTGAATAATGCTTATGATGGCCTATATGGCACCTTGTGGAAAACAAATGAAACACTTGAATTGTGGAAATATTGTAACATGGTTGTGATATTGGTTTGAAAAATAATTGAGAACATGAAGCAATGTGCAAGTTGCTTATTTGAACTTGTTGAAATTGTGTGTAGTACCTTACCTGCTGTTTGAAATTGTTGTGTTTTAAACTGTAAGGCGGGGTCGTGTTGCGCGCCGCAACGTGAGGAAATAAGGTGTGGGTTGGGGTGATAAGGGTGGCCGAGGTAATAAGGGTGGTCAGGGGCAATAAGGATGGAAAGCGATCGAAATCGCTATTGAAAATTGATACAAAAATCAAAGATGTGAAATTGTGAAAGGAGACAGCAGGAGAGTTTGCAACCTGGGGGGCACGGATTGCCCCTATGTTTGACTACTTGCAATTTATGTTGTTGATTTGTTGTTGTTCTATTTGTTGACCTTGAATGTTCTTATGTTGAGGCTTATCTGAAATGAGTAAAAGGTGGAAAACATGGTTGGCTGGCTTGATTAGTTTGAATGTAATTTAATGGCTTGAGTTTACTTGGGACAAAGTTTGTCCATACATACCAGTACAATTCAAGTGTACTGACGTCCCTTTTGCCGGGGACGCTACATTCGTGTTATGATTGTAGGTGGATCAGAGTAGCAGGCACTTCAGCTCATCGGCAGTAGTATCCTTCTCCTTCCACTGCCCGTTTTGGTGAGCCCTTTTCTTCCTTGGGGCCCTGTGTGGTTCATGCCACTTTTGTTTAGATTTCATTTTGGTTTTGTAAGGTATAGCCGGAGCCTTGTTACCGGCAGGTATTGTATTCCCTTTTTTGTATCCTAGAGGCTCTGTAGACATGTAAACTATGGGACTCCAGTCTTATGTATATGTATTGCGTTATGTCGGGCGTTGTATAAATATCAAACTTGTTAATGAATCACTCGTATGGTTTTGTTTGTTCATTATAAAATCATTCATGGTTAGTCAGATATTTGGTTAATGAGGAACAATCAACACAGGGGTAACGCGTGGGAATGAAAGGCACCCAGGTCCGCTTGACTGGGGCTACTCGGTCAAGCGCCAGGCTGAGTGCCCGGTGCCAGATCAATACAGAAATCAATATCCCTGTCGGGTGGCATGCCCGGCAGGTCTGAAGGAAAACCTCAGGAAACTCCCGTACAATAGGGACTGACTCAATAGAAGGAACCTCCGCGCTGGAATCACGAACATAAGCCAAATAAGCTAGAAACCCCTTCTCGCCCATGCGTCGAGCCTTAACATAAGAAATAACAGTGCGAACGGAGTGGCTTGAGGTACCTTTCCACTCTAGTCGGGGTGATTCTGGTAAGGCCAAGGTCACAGTCTCTGCTTGACAATCTAGAATATCATGGTATGGGGACAACCAGTCCATCCCCAATATGACATCAAAATCCACCATGTCCAAAAGCAACAGATCAACACGGGTCTCAAGACCCCCAAGGATAACTACGCACGAACGATGCACCTGGTCGACTACAATGGAGTCGCCCACCGGTGTAGACACATAAACTGGAATATCCAGAGCATAGCTGGGCATGGCCAAATACGGTGCAAAGTAGGAAGACACATATGAATATGTAGACCCAGGGTTAAATAATACTGAAGCACCTCTGCCACACACAAGAATGGTACCTGTAATCACGGCATCTGATGCCTCTGCCTCTGGCCTGGCTGGCAAAGCATAGAATCGGGGATCTGCACCTCCCCTCTGAGCTGCGTCTCTAGGACGACCATCAACTGGCTGACCTCTACCTCTGGCTGGACGGTCTCCACCTCTACGGTCTCGACCTCCACCTCTACGCCTCTGGCTGGCTGGGTAGGCTGAGGGTTAGCTGGGGCCTGAATCATGGGACGAGGACCCTGGTGCTGAGTGTTACCCGTCGCTCGAGGGCAGATCCTGACAAAATGACCTAGATCACCACAACCGTAGCAACGCTTAGGCCGATGGGGCCGCTGGCCCTGACGCCCTGAATGGCCTCCACGAACACTCTGAAGAGGCTGAGCATTAATAGGAGACTGATCTGAATATTGCTCACGAAACCCACGATCACCTGGTCCACCCTGTGAAGCCTGAAGGGCGGAATGGTAAGGCCTGAAAGACTGGCCTGTATCAATAGATTCCCTGCCACCAGAAGAAGAACCACTAAACCTGCCTGAATGATGAGGCCTCTTATCTGAAGAATAACCACCTCCCCGAGCAAGAGCCATCTCAACTCTATGTGTTGCATTAGCTACCTCCTGAAATGATATATCACTCCCCACTCCCATAGCCATCTGGAGTCTAATTGACTGATTAAGCCCATCTATGAACATGCGGACCCTCCCCCGTTCTGTGGGAAGTATAACCACTGCATAACGTGCCAAATCAACAAATCTCGTCTCATACTGAGTGACAGTCATAGTGCCCTGTTGGAGGCGCTCAAACTACCTCCGTAGTGCATCCCGCTGAGTAACAGGGAGAAACTTCTCCAGAAATAACTCTGCAAACCGATCCCATGATAAAGCCAGGGACCCTGCTGGTCGAGTCAAACAATAATCCCTCCACCAAGTCTTGGCGGATCCTGAAAGCCTGAATGTACAGAAGTCAACTCCATTGGAATCCACTATCCCCATAGTCTTGAGAATCTCATGGCAATTGAATAAGAAATCCTGAGGATCCTCTGACGTGGCACCGTTGAAGGTAGAGGTAAACAACTTGGAGAATCGATCAAGTCTCCATAAAGCATCAGAAGTCATGGCCGCTCCATCTCGGCCTTAGTTGTAGTGCCTGACTAAGTGGCCACTGCTGGCTGAACTACTGATGCGTGAGGTTGGGTAGCTACTGGCTCCGGAGTACGTGCAACAGAAGTCTGGACACCTTCTCCAGCCTGAGAAGTGGTTGGTGCAACTGGTAAGCCTGCTCTGGAAACACTGTCCATAAATCCCGCTATTCTGACCAAAGCATCCCGGAGATCCGGGGTAATCAAAGCCTCTCCCGGGACCTGAGCTGGGCCCACTGGAGCTGCTGGGACCGGAACCTCCTCGTCAATCTCAATATGAGGCTCCACCTCTGGAGTAGCTGCCTGGGGCTGAGCTCTACCCCTACCACGGCCTCTGATACGGCCTCGGCCCCTGCCCCTCAGGGGAGCTGCCTGGGGCTCAGGCTGCTGGTCAGCGGACGAAGAAGCGCTTGTCCTCACCATCTGCGAAATGACAGAGTAGAAGTTCAATCAATATTTGAGGAACAAATCGCATGACAAGAAGGAGCAAATGAGAGACTCTTTCCTAACTCAATAGACTCTGGAGGACAAGTACAGACGTCTCCGTACCTACCCCTCAAACTCTACTAAGTTTGTTCGTGAGTGGTGAGACCTATGTAACCTAGAGCTCTAATACCAACTTGTCACGACCTGGATTTTTCCCCCAACATCGGGATCGTGATGGCGCCTACTCGTGGTAGTTGGGCGCCACTATATTCACACTATCCTGTTTTTAGCAATATTTCATACTCAATTTATCAATAAAACCATAACCTTAATTAAACAAGTGCGGAAGACTTTATCGAAATAGAGATAAGCAGTTTAAAGGTAAAACAATACTGAAATCCTCTACCCAAGACGTGGAGTCACCAACTCACGAACTACTATTGAATACTACACATAAAGGTCTGAAAGAAAACAACATAATTTGTTTCTCTCGGAACAAGGAGACTACAGCTAATAACATAAGTAAAAAGAAGAGACGTCGGGCCTGCGGACGCCTGCAAGCTACCTCGGTCTCAATATGCTCAACTCCCACGCAAAAGATCCACTGCTGCTGCTCCTGATCGAAACCTGGACCTGTGCAAAAACGTACAGAAGTGCAGTATCAGCACAATCCGACCCCATGTGCTGGTAAGTGCCTGGCCTATCCCGGCGAAGTAGTGACAAGCCTAGGACCAGACACCCACATAAACCTGTGCAGTTCTATATATATGTACACCACAAGATAACGAGAAATAATCAAGTAACAACTCAACAAGGAATATCACAGAAGAACTCAATAGTAAACAACAGTTATTAAATCAACAAGGAAAACCAAGTATAATGGAAAACAGGTAATATCAAGTCAAGGAATAGCAAATAGTTGCACGGCATCACCCTTCGTGCTTTTACTCTCATCCTCACCAAATAAGCAAATAAAGTGCACGGCATCACCCTTCGTGGTTTTACTCTCATCCTCACATCCATGGTACGGCATGATCCTTCGTACATGGTTCAATAACAAGGCATCCATGATCCTTTGTGCATAATCAATAACATGGCACGGCATTAACCTTCGTGCAAAATCAATAAATCAAGGAACGACATTAACCTTCATGCATAATCAATAAAACAAGGCACGGCATCACCCTTCGTGCATTATCACTCTTCCTCACCCAAATAACAATCACAATTAAGGGTAGAGAATGAAAATAATAAATTATGAACCGTCCCGGCAAGGGACACAATAATCATCACCACAAAGTCCCGGCAAGGGCAATCAATATCTCACTTCACAACAAGTCCCGGCAAGGGAGAACAATAACAATTCTACAACCCGGCAAGGGTTCAACAATTTATCTTTAAATATGTCTCACAACAAGTATTGACAACGAGTCACGGTCATGCAAGACGCCAGTGTATGGATGCTCGACACCACAGCCCATACACCGCACTCGATCACATAGCACATATCACATAATCGTATTCCCTCAAGCTAGGATAGAACAAACACTTACCTCTAGCCTTGTAGTCCAAATTACTCTTCAAGTATAGTTTTTTCCCCGAATTTCCGCTTTCAACTAGCTCGAATCTAATCATAATTGATTTAATATCATCAATTCTACTTAACAAACTAGTTCATATAGCTAAATATGATATTTACAACATTCTACACGGAATAGTAAAAATTGACCCCAGGCCCACATAATCGAAACTCATGTTTCGAGCCAAAATTCGGTTACCCATTCCCCCACGAGTTCAAATATATGATTTGTTTCAAAATTGGACCTCAATTCGAGGTCCAATTACCCAATTCATGAAAAACCTAAGTTCTACCCAAAAACATGAATTTCTACCATGAAAACCTTTGATTTCTATTAAAAAACATGCTTAATGTTGTTAGGAATTGAAAGAATTAAATGAAAAGTGACTTACAATAGTTTTGGAGTGAATTTGGCTTTGAGAGCTCGTGTGTAGTGTGTGGGTTTTTGAAAGAAAAGTGAAGAATGAACTGAAAAATTCGCTTAAGTGCAAAATTGCACAGCTGCGGGTAGTTCGCATTTGCGAACATAGCAGGCTTGGGGACTGTCAGCATCGCATTTGCGATGTTAAGTTCGCATTTGCGAACTAAGCTGAACTACTGGGGCCTTCGCATTTGCGACATAATGTTCGCATTTGCGAACAAGGCTGGATCACTGGGGCCTTCGCATTTGCGACATTTTAGTCGCATTTGCGAAGCTGGACCATTTGCTGAAGGCCTCGCATTTGCGAGGTATTGTTCGCATTTGCGAACCCCTTCATTCCCCTGCCATCTTCGCATTTGCGAAGATTGGTTCGCATTTGTGAACCAAGGCCAGCCTGGGACTTCTCGCAATTGCGAGAAAATCTTCGCATTTGCGAAGACAACAGTTGGGTGAAAAACCAGCTGTGTTAAAATTCAGAAATTGAACCAACGGCCTATCAAATATTTACCCGAGCCCCCCGTGCTCCAAACCAAACATGTACACAACATAAAAAATACATTACAAACTTGTTCGTGCGATCACACCGCCATTATAACATCGTTTTCATCAATTCAAGCCTCAAGTTCATGATTTTCATACTTTTGGTTTTAAAAACTTTCAAACTTGGAACTCAAGGTCCAAAACATATCAAACGACATCCAAATGTCATCAAACTTTGCAGAAAGCACATATATAATATTTAAGACTTGTACCGGGCATCGGAACCAAAATACGAGCCCGATACCAAGGTCATTTAATTCATTTTCCTTTAATAATTACAGTAAAAACAATTTCACAGAAAATTCATAACTTGGGCTCTAGGCCTCCGAATTCGACTCCGGACACATGTCCAAGTCCCGTATTTTCCTACGGACCGTCCAGGACCATCCGTTCTCGTGTCCGGATCCGTTTACCAAAAATGTTGACCGAAGTCAACCATATCAATATTAATATCATTTTTTCTTCAATTTTCTCATAGAATTCATATATTCTATCACAAAATCTTTCCGGCTACATGCCCGGATCGTGCAAGTAAATCGAGGCAACATAGAATGAGGTTTTCAAGGCCTCGGAAGTGCGGAACAAGTGAGGAAAATAGGTGATGACCCTTTGGGTCGTCACAATAGATTACGTTATGATATAATCTATTATCTAGTATATAATGGTATACTAGATAATAGATTATCTATGTCATACTACAATATAATATTACTAAGTCATTATATACCATTAAGAGTGATCATTTTAAACCCTATGCATATACTATCAAAATTTGATTGGGTGTAATGTCATACGTTCATATTAGGGTCATACGCATCGGCCTACGATAACAACATAAGTTTATTTAACTAATACGGTAGTAGTCATAGGAACTTTTGTTTATATATTGTGGTTGTTATTTATTAATTGACCGTCATACAATAACGGACAATAAATCAATATGCATTACGTATACCCTATTTTAAGTTGTCATATAAGTGTATTTACTATCGTATTTCCCGGATACAATATATGAATGCCATATTAACGGCATAATTGACACAATCTATAAATATCCCAGATGGGACTACAATACGTATTATTAATCCAATTAGAAGTTTGACTCTATTTAGTATATACTAAGTCACAGGATTGTACCCTAGTATAATTGATCTAATATAGACTACGGTAAATCATGTGATTTACCGTAGTAGAGTTTAAATAGATTAATTATCCGATATAAATCACGTGGGAGATCACTCCATTATATACAATCAAAATAACTCTTCAATAATGTATTAGTCATTTGCATTTATCCCAATTGTATGCCTCATTTTAGTAGTCCAAATTATTAGCCTACGACATATAAACGGAAGTTTCTATGACTACAATAATAGGGCTTATTGAATGAAAGTGTTGTCGTTATTTCGTGTGGTTATAGTCATAAGTCAATTAGTCTAAGTATTCCCCATGCGTATGGAATAAATCTATAGTGGACTTATGTTGAATATACTAGGGTACGTTATGTCTAATATAAGCCATAGATATACCTAATCTCATAACTACATATGGCTAACATATGTAGTTGTTCGACAGAGAGTTACGATAAGTTGAGTGCTTATGATAAATGGAGAATATGTAATACTCCTCAAATATATAAAAAATTCAAGACACACCAAATATAGAATTTAATTATTTATTTTTATAATCTTAAATTCTACTTCTATTACATATTTAAATTCTTGTGATTGATTTTGAATTACTCTTCTATTTATAAGTAATTGGACATGCAATTAGGGAAAATATTAATATTTTTTATATTATTAATCATTAGAAGTGAGTATAAAAAAAATTCTCGATTGAATTGGTTCGACAAGATAAAAAGGTATTAAAAATCTATTGTCGTCTTACTGAGTTATTTTTCTTTCTCTTTTTGTTATGCTTTTCAAATCGGCATGCCTTGTTCTTCGTATAATTTATTTACTTATGTAGTCATAGACAAGCATCGGCCCTCTTACTAATTAGCACATGATTCATGATTAATACATATTCCGCAGTGGTATTTTCATTATTACCAAAAAATTTAATGAGACACATGCGTCCTAGTATATGAATGAAATTGCCGATACTTTCTGAACAGGCTAATTGACCGTCTATAAATATAATTTCATATGGATCATAATGTTCATATATACTGTCAATTATAGGGAAATGCTCATAATGTTGACTGTTGTATATTATAGCGGTGAGAGATTAGGTATATTCCTTACTACATAACCAATAGGGTATTTGTCACGACCCAAATTCCATACCCGGTCGTGATGGCGCCTCTCGTGAAGACAAGGCCAGCCAACTACCCCAAATTATCTCTTTAACAACTATCAAATATAAATGAATAAAAATATAACTCATTGGCATTAAAACAATTTTATCCCAATACAACCTGACCGGGTGTCACAAGTCATGAGCATCTAAAGGAGCCCAAATACCTTTACAAGACCAGTAGTGTGCAATACAGAATTTTTATAGTAAAAATGGTAAAAAAAATCCGGTGCCGCGGACGCTGGCGGTCACCTCGCTCAGCTATAGTAGCAAATCTCCAATCAGCTCAAACCCGCTACCGGGTAACAAATACCTGCATCTGCACACGAGGTGCAGGGAGTAGAGTGAGTACTTCCAACTCAGTGGTAATAAAAGTAAATAATGCTAAGAGGCAAGAAATCACGTAGGAGCACTCCATCATGCTATAAAGGACAGTACAATCCTTTTACGAGAATTAGTAGTTCCAAGAAAATCCTTTATAAAAATATCTGAAATAGAATGCCATCTCAAGGAGTAAAGTCTATCATTCAATAAAAACCATAAGGTATCGGACAATTCTCTTTTTAAAACAGTGGTAACAACCATTTCAACAATTAAGAAATAATCAAAAGTTTGCCCCTCGGGCTATATATATCAAATCTTAGTACAGTATCAGTCCCACGGGCTCACTCCCAACTCACCAGCACACCATAACAGCCCATTGGGCTCACTCCCAACTCACCAGTCACAACAACAACCCCTCGGGCTCACTCCCAACTCACCATACACAAACAACAGCCTCTCGGGCCCACTCCCAACTCACCTGGGTATGCGCTCACTGTGGGTGTGTACAGACTCCGGAGGGGCTCCTACATCCCAAGCGCTATATCAATAGGCCTAAAAGACTTCACACATCACACACGAGGTCTGAGAGCCTCATCACATAATACTTGAGGCCTGAAAGCCTCCTCACATAATACTCGAGGCCTGAATGCCTCCTCACATCGCTCAACATATCCTCATAGATGGCCTTCGGCCTCAATCAGTCCAGAATAATCACAAGCCTCTTGGGCTTCAGTAAAACAATAGTGCTCAGCTCATTGGCATTTTAAATATCATTTAATACTCGAGTTGAGTATAAATATAGCTGAGTTCACAAAATAATATAATTCAATTGGACAGAATTCAGATGATATTTCGATTACTGATGATAATAGTGATGGAATTTCACAAAAGGTTTCAAATAGTTTGGCACGAAGCCCAGGTATGGAAATAAGCCCAGATCATGATAAAAATCAATAATTCTTTATCAAATACGCGGTAAAATCGACAACCGTGACGGACCAAGTCACAATCCTAAACGGTTCTCTACCCCACGCTCATACCTGGCGTGCAAGTCACCACAATACAGCACTATGATGTGCAAGTCCGGGGTTTCAAACCCTCAGGACATCATTTACAAGTATTACCTACCTCAAACCGGCGAGAATTCTAGTCGCGCGCGATGCCTTTGCCTCTCAATTCGGACTCCACGCGGGTCGAATCTAGCCAAAACCACAACGAATACATTACAATAGGCTAAGGGAATATATCCCAATCGAAAGAACTCGAAAAATATCAAAAATCACGAAATTGGAAAAACCCGAGCCCGGGGCCCACGTCACAAAAAATTCTAAAATTTACATTTCTGGAATGCTCGTCTCGCCACGAGTCCTTACATACCAAGAACTCCTAATTCGGACCACAATTCGGCCTCCAAATCATCAAATCTTATTTTCAAATTTCTAGGCCTAAATACCCGGTTTACACCACAAAACACGTAATATAGCCGGAATATTCAATAATATTGACTAACATTGATCATAAGGGACTTACCTCAAGAATTTCCGTGATTTTTCGCTCAAAATTGCCCAAAATCCGAGTTTGGAACTCACTAAAATTGATGGCTAGTCTTTTAATAAGCTATCCAGATTTTTTCCGATTTACTGTTCATGCGCGTGGGTGAACAGTCACGCGCGGGACTGTTCACTGTTCATTATTGTAGCAGCTTTTTAAGGAAAAATTGCATCACAGCCATTCTTCACTAAAATGGTTCTAACTCCATCATACGAACTCGGAGTGTCGATTCTTTTTCCTATGGCTTCGTAATTTCGATACGGATCTAGTGGTTCAAACAAAACTGAATTTGGATCTCATTTACTCAGTGCAACATCAATTTTGCTCGCTAAACAATTAATTCACATTTCGCGTCAAAAACCCAATCGCGACTTGATGAAATTAGACCAAACTTTCCAGATCAGTCCTATAATTCATGATTTAAATTCTCAAAGTCTTGAAATCAAATTTTGATCTCTAGAACTAAAAATAGACCTTTGGATCATTACATTTATGCTCAAAACGGCAAAAATCTTCCAAAAATAACCCGTTGGGCATCCGAAACACATCCGAGACCCCAGAGACCCCGACCAATAACACCAACCAGTCCCAAAACACATTACGGACTCGCTCACATTTGACTAATACGATTGTAGTCATAACAGATTGGGAGTAATGTAATACGATTCTAGTAGGACGCATCGGCCTACGACAACCACATAAGTCCATTTGACTAATACGATTGTAGTAATAGGATCTTCCTTTAATATATCGTGGTTGTTATTTAGTAATTGACCATCTATGAATATTATTTCATTCATATACTAGGACGCATCGGCCTACGACAATCACATAAGTCCATTGGACTAATACGATTGTAGTCATAGGAACTTCCGTTTATATATCGTAGTTGTTATTTAGTAATTGACCGTGAATGAATATGATTTCATTCATATACTAGGACACGCCGGCCTACGACAACCACATAAGTCCATTTGACTAATACGATTGTAGTCATAACAGATTGGGAGTATTGTAATATGATTGTAGTCATAGGACCTTCCGTTTATATATCGTATTGGGAATAATGTCATACGATCATACTCGGACTCATCGTCCTATGACAATCACATAAGTCCATTTGACTAATACGATTGTAGTCATAACAGATTGGGAGTAATGTAATACGATTGTAGTAGGACGCATCGGTCTACGACAACCACATAAGTCCATTTGACTAATACGATTGTAGTCATAACAGATTGGGAGTAATGTAATGCGATTGTAGTAGGATGCATCAGCCTACGACAACCACTTAAGTCCATTTGACTAATACGATTGTAGTCATAACAGAATGAGAGTAATGTAATACGATTGTAGTAGGATGCATCGGCTTACGACAACCGCATAAGTCCATTTGACTAATACAATTGTAGTAATAGGACCTTCCGTTTATATAACGTGGTTGTTATTTAGTAATTGACCGTGAATTAATATGATTTCATTCATATACTAGGACGCATCGGCCTACGACAACCACATAAGTCCATTTGACTAATATGATTGTAGTCATAACAGATTGGGAGTATCCATTTGACTAATACGATTGTAGTCATAGGACTGTAACGACCCGGCCTGTCGTTACCGGAATTACCACCCTGTTACCTTGAATTTACATATCTTATGCTTTTATAACAGTATTAGAGTATATCAGGTGAGTTAGGAGTGATTTGGATTGAAAATGAAGCAAATAGCATGCTTGAAGGAAGCTTGAATATGGAAAGTCAACCAAGAGTTGACTATTGAGTTAGAATGCTCGGAACCGGATTCTGATGATTCGACTAGTTCCGGGGGATCATTTATGACTTAGGAGAGCAATCGGAATTGAATTCGGAGGTCCGGTGTAATTTTAGGCTTGAATTGGCGAAGGTTGATTTTCGGCGAAAATCGGATGGTAGGTGATATTTTGATCCGGGGGTCAGAATGGAATTCCGACAATTTCTGTAGCTTCTTTATGTGATTTTGGATATGTCCGCAAATTTTCAGATCATTTGGACATCGTTTGATCGGGTTTTGGATTGAATGTTAGTTTTGAAAGTTTTGAAGAAACTTAGGCTTGAATTCGTGTGTAAATGGTGATTTTGATGTTTAGTATGGTGTTTTTATGATTGGAACAAATTCGTATCGTGTTTTGGAGTATGTTGGTGGTTTTCGTTGGGGTCCCGAGGGTCTCGGGATGAATCTGAGGGTCCAAACGGACCATTTTTGGGAAAAATGAGAAGGCTGGTTGCTGTCATAAATGCAGCAGGATTTTGCCCCCCGCGATCGCGGGGAGGGGACGCGATCGCGTAGGGTTAGGGGCTAGACCAATGCGATCGCAGGAGCACCAGTCGCGATCGCGTAGAGTTAACCGGGTGGCCATCGCGATCGCATGAGCATCTACGTGATCGCGTAGAAGAGAAATGGGGTCCAGGGAAACAGGAAGAGAGATGCGATCGCGTGAAGCCGGATGTTTGAACATCGCGATCGCGTGAGGCGAGTCGCGATCGCGTGAGGCCAGATTTTTGAACATCGCGATCGCGTGAGGCGAGTCGCGATCGCGTAGAGCAAACTGCTCTGGCAGTGAATTAAATCACAGAACGGAGGGGTTACGGGTTCATTAACCCAAAACACAATTTTGAGCCCTAGAGAGAAGAAAACTAGAGGAAATCACTGAGAAGTCATCGGGTATTCGTCGAAGGTAAGATTCTTGACTCAAAAACATCATTTTATGGTAGAATTAACATCAATCTTCATGAATTTGGGTAGAATTTTGAAGAATTGTGGCCTAAGTATTGAAAACGAGATTTTTGGATTTGGAAGGCCATTTGAACTCCGATTTCGATAAATGTTATATGTACGGACTCGTGGCGAGACGAGGGTCGCGTTGGTACTAATTTCGGAATTTTCCGACCAGTGGGCCCGGGGTCGGGTTTTACCAACTTGGTGTATTTATGCAAATTTCATGTAAATTGAAGTGGGTTATGATTCTTTGACCCGTATTTGATATAATTATTGTTATTTGACTAGATTCTACACACGAGGCAGCGAATTTCAAAGGAAAAGGCATCGCGGACGAGTCTACGGCCGGCTAGAGGTGAGTAGTTTGTGTATAAGGTAGCCTGAGGGTTCGAAACCCCGGCTTAGCACACTGTGACGCTAGTAGGACGTGGCTCGCACACCGTGGCAGGTGCAGGATTGATTGTGACTAGGGATTGAGACTTGGTCCATCCCGGAAAGAATTAATATGTTATTAGTGTTGGAAATACACTGTATTAATTTATTTGTGGGCTGTAAGCCTTGTTTGGGGCCTTGTGTCGACCTGTAGTGTCTTTAGAGGACAATATTTATGTGATAGCTATATTTGCTTAAATCGCTGATCTCAGTCCTGGAAATTGAAATCACCTTTTGAAAATTCTAAGTCACCGGCTTTTGCAAATTTAAATAAAGTTAAAGTATTTTTCATAAATTATGAAGTGGAATTAAGAAAAATGAACTGTTTTGTGACTTAATTGCTTATTGTGGATTGAGCATGGGATCGGGCTGCACGCCGCAGTGGTTGATATGAGGATCGGGCTGCACGCCGCAGCAGTATTGCGCTTGGGCTGTAGGAGCCCCTCCGGAGTCTGTACACACCCCCAGTGAGCGCCGTCGACGTTAAATTGGATCGGGCTACACGCCGTAGAGGTTATGTGCATTGCACTGCATCTTTATTTGTTAAATTACTCTGTGGTAGCTGAATTGTACTGTTGATGCTAGTTCGTAGGAGATTCGGACTGTAGTGTAGCTTCATATTGTGGTATTCTGTGGATTTCTTATTTTCAGCTACTTGTATATATTTATTACTCACTGAGTACTTAGTACTCACCCCTACTCCCTGCACCTTTTGTGTGCGGACTCAGGTACTCAGGAGCAGTAGACAGGCAATTCCAGCGTTTGTAGTGTCATATCGAGTTGCTGAGGTAGCTGCCTACGTTCGCAGAACCTAGCTTCTCCTCTCATTTCCAGTTGTTATTTTGTATTTTGTATTCGGACTTGAGTACTTCTATATAGTACTCTCTATTCCTGTTGGGTTTTGTTAGAGGCTCTAGACTTGTGACTCCGGATCTTTGGGAGTGTCAGTATTTTGTTCATTATTATTATTATTGGAGTTCTTAAACTCATATATTCTTCTTGGGTTGTCCATTTGGGACTGATATCGTTGTGATAATTAAATTGTTGGTCCGGCTGGCCTAGCTTGATTGTTGGGCGCCATCACGACCGGATTTGGGTCGTGACAAGTTGGTATCAAAGCTCTAGGTTATTAGGACTCGCGAGTCATGAGCCGGTTTAGTAGGCTTTCGCGGATCGGTACGTAGACGTCCGTATCTATCCTCGGAGGGCTACAGAAACTTTAGGAAAAACCTTATTTTCTTGGATTCATATCGTGCGATTTGTGTTGTCATGAAATTAAAATTTTCCATGTTCCATTCTCTCGCGGATGGCGAGAACACGAGCTAACGGACGTGACGGACGACCACCATTGGCACCCAGAGGCCGTGGTCGTGGTAGAGGACTCAGGGTCAGATTCCTGCACCAGTGGCCCAGACTCAGGACCAGATTCCAGCGGCAAACGCTCCGGCAACTCAGGTTCAGGCACCGACAGTGCCCATTGTCATACCAGGTCTTCAGGAGACCTTGGCTCAGATCTTATCGGTGTGCACGAGCTTGGCACAGGTAGTTGCAGCTACTGCTGCAGTATCTTCTTCACAGGCAGGGGGAGGGAATCAGACCCCGTGGCTCGCACACCCGAGCCGGTGATACAGGGTATTCAGGCGCCTGGGGCAGCTCCAGTTCAGCCAGTTGCGCCCGTTGAGCCAGCGTTGTTTGGAGAGATTTGAGAGGCTACGGCCTCCGACATTCAGGGTACTGAGGGCGAGGACGCCCGGGGTTTTCTTGACAGATGTCGGCGCATGCTTCGCACCGCGGTTATTCTAGAGTCCGGCGGTGTTTCATTCACCACTTTTCGGTTTACAGGTGCAGCATTTCGGTGGTGGGAGGATTTCGAGAGGCGTAGGCCCGCTGGGCAGTGCCCCTCACTTGGCAACAGTTCTCCACGGTATTCTTGGAGAAGTACGTGCCTCGGTCTCAGAGAGAGGAGCTGCGACGTCAGTTCGAGTGGTTGAAGCAGGGAGATAGACGGTTAATCAGTACGAGATGAGATTCACATAGTTGGCCCGTCATGCCATATGGATGGTTCCTACAGACGGAGAGAGGATTCGGAGATTTATTGATGGCCTTATTTATCCCATCCGCATATTGATGACCGGGGAGAGAGTTTCGAGCAGTTACCTTTGAGGAGGTGGTTGATGCTGCCCGTCATATTGAGACGGATCGCCGCGAGAGCGGGAGGAGAGAGAGGCTAAGAGGCCTCGTGGTGCTGGCAGAGTTACAGTGGTGCTCCGTCTAGGGGCCAATCTCGGCATAGCAGAGGTCGTTCTTTCGGGTCTCATCAGTCTGGAACGTGCGAGTCCGGTGGGGTTTCATCGGGTCGTGGTCGTCGGGGCCATCGGGGTTATCGGGGTCGGCAGAGCCGTCGGCGAGTCGACCTCGCACCGAGTGCTCTTCCGACTCGAGCTCGCTCCTCGCTTCCTCGACACGGGGTTCGTCCGTATCGAGGGTCCTCGGCAGCCCCTTCTTCCATCTTCGGGCCGTTGTTTTGAGTGCGGTGATTTGGGCCATATCGGGAGAGAGTGTCCTCGGTGGCTTCGTAAGCGGTCTCGGCGAGAGGGATCAGCCCTCGTCTTCTACTCTCGTTTCTTCAGTGCCAGCACGGTCGGCTAGGACCGGTGGCCAGGTATCCAAAGGTCGCCCTAGGGGTGAGGATCGTACCGGTGGAGGCCAAGCTCGTTTCTATGCTCTTCCGGATAGGAAGGATGCTAGTGCTTCGGATGCGGTCATTTCAGGTATTATCTCAGTCTGCCACGGGGATGCTTCTGTCTTATTTGATCCCGGATCCACCTATTCTTATGTCTCTACTTATTTTGCACATCATTTGGGTATGACCCGTGGTATTCTTGCTTTTCCCGTACATGTGTCTACCCCAGTGGGGGATACTGTTGTTGTGGATCAGGTATATCGATCCTGTCTCATTACTATTGGGGGTCTGGAAACCCGAGTTGATCTATTACTACTAGGCATGGTAGATTTCGATGTAATTCTAGGCATGGATTGGCTATCTCCTTACGATGCGATTCTGGACTGTCATGCCAAGATAGTCACACTAGCTATTCTAGGTATTCCGAGGATCGAGTGGCGTGGCTTGATTGATTATGTGTCCGACAGGGTGATTTCTTATATAAAGGCCCAACGAATGATTGGCAAGGGTTGTTTATCTTATTTGGCCTTCATTAGAAATGTTGAGGCCGAGACACCCAGTCTTGATTCGGTCCCCATTGTGAGGGAGTTTCCGGATGTATTTCCAGCAGACCTACCAGGCATGCCGCCTGACAGAGATATTGACTTTGGTATTGACTTGGTGCCGGGCACTCAGCCCATTTCTATTCCTCCCTATCGCATGGCACCAGCAGAGTTAAAAGAATTGAAGGAACAGCTTCAAGAACTCTTAGATAAGGGTTTCATTCGTCCGAGTGTGTCACGTTGGGGTGCACCGGTGTTGTTCGTGAAGAAGAAAGATGGCACAATGAGAATGTGCATTGATTACGGGCAGCTGAACAAGGTAACAGTGAAGAATAAATACCCATTGCCTCGTATTGAGGACCTATTTGATCAGCTCCAGGGAGCTAGTGTATTTTCTAAGATTGACCTTCGATCGGGCTATCATCAGTTGAAGATCAGGGACTCGGATATTATGAAGACAGCGTTCAGGACGCGATATGGGCACTACGAGTTCCTGGTGATGTCTTTCGGGTTGACTAATGCCCCAAGCTGCATTCATGCACTTGATGAATAGTGTATTTCGGTCGTACCTTGATTCTTTTGTGATTGTGTTTATTGATGATATTCTGGTCTATTCATGCAGCCAGGAGCAGCATGCACAGCATTTGAGGGTGGTATTGCAGAGGTTGAGAGAAGAGAAGCTCTATGCAAAATTCACTAAGTGTGAGTTCTGGCTTGATACTGTCGGTTTTCTGGGACATGTAGTGTCCGGTGATGGTATTCGGGTTGATCCACAGAAGGTCGAGGCAGTGCAGAATTGGCCCAGACCTTCCTCAGCTAGAGAGATTCGGAGTTTTCTCGGCTTGGCGGGCTATTATCGCCGGTTTGTTCAGGGTTTCTCATCTATTACTTCACCGTTGACTAAGTTGACACAGAAGAATGCTCCATTTGTGTGGTCCGATGAATGTGAGGAGAGCTTCCAGAAGCTCAAGGAGGCTTTGACCACCGCTCCAGTACTTGTGTTACCATCAGCCTCAGGGTCATATACGGTGTATTGTGATGCTTCTAGAGTTGGGCTCGGTGGTGTGTTGATGCGGGATGGTAGAGTTATTGCATATGCTTCTCGTCAGCTAAAGCCCCACGAGAAGAACTACCATGTTCATGATTTGGAGTTAGTTGCTATTGTTCATGCCTTGAAGATTTGGAGGCATTACTTATATGGTGTATCTTGTGATGTATATACGGACCACCGCAGCCTTCAAGCATTTGTTTAAGCAAAAAGATCTAAATTTGAGGCAGCGGAGATGGCTTGAATTGCTTAAAGACTATGATATTACTATCTAAATTTGAGGCAGCGTATATTGCAGTTGGGGATAGACCCCTAGCAGTTGATGTTCAGGCGTTAGCTAATCAGATGGTGAGGCTGGATATTTCTGAGCCCAATCGGGTGATGGCTTGTGTAATAGCTCGTTCTTCTTTATATAATCGTATTCGAGAGCGCCAGTATGATGATCCACACTTACTTGTCCTTAAGGACAGAGTTCAGCATGATGATGCCAGAGATGTCACTATTGATAGTGATGGTGTATTAGTGATGCAGGGGCGGATATGCGTGCCCAATGTTGATGGCCTTCGTAAGTTGATATTGGAGGAAGCCCACAGCTCGCGGTATTCTATTCATCCGGGAGCCGCGAAGATGTATCGGGATTTGAAGCAGTATTACTGGTGGAGAAAGATGAAGAAAGATATTGTGAGCCATGTGGCTCGGTGTCTAAACTGTCAGTAGGTCAAGTATGAGCATCAGAGACCTGGTGGTGTATTCCAGCGTATCGATATTCCTGAGTGGAAGTGGGAAAGGATCACTATGGACTTCGTTAGTGGACTCCCTCGGACAGCGAGAAAGTTTGATTCAGTTTAGGTGGTTGTGGATAGGCTGACCAAGTCGGCTCACTTCATTCCAGTGTGTACTACATACTCCTCGGAGCGGTTGGTAGAGATATTCATCAGTGAGATTGTGAGACTGCATGGAGTTCCCATTTCTATCATATCAGATAGAGGTACCCAGTCCACTTCTCAGTTCTGGAGGACATTTCAGCGAGAGTTGGGTTCACAGGTAGAGCTGAGCACAGCATTTCATCCACAGACGGATGGACAGTCTGAGCGTACTATTCAGATATTGGAGGACATGTTGCGTTCTTGTGTCATTGATTTTGGTGGTTCATGGGCTGATTATTTGCCTCTTGCGGAGTTTGCTTATAATAATAGCTATCGGTCCAGCATTCAGATGGCACCGTATGAAGCTTTATATGGGAGACGGTGTAGGTCTCCAGTCGGTTGGTTCGAGCCCGGCGAGGCTAGGTTGTTGGGGACGGAGTTAGTCCAAGATGCCTTAGACAAGGTGAAGGTGATTCAGGAGAGACTTCGCACAGCTCAGTCGTGTCAGAAGAGTTATGCAGACCGGAAGGTCCGAGATGTGTCTTATTCAGTAGGTGAGAAGGTGTTGCTGAAAGTTTCGCCTATGAAAGGTGTTATGAGGTTTGGAAAGAAAGGGAAGTTGACCCCAAGGTTTATTGGACCTTTTGAGGTACTTAGGAGAGTTGGGGAGGTGGCCTATATGCTTGCTTTGCCACCCAGTTTGTCGGGAGTTCACCGGTGTTCCATGTATCTATGCTCCGGAAGTATGTCGGAGACCCGTCTCATGTGTTAGATTTCAGCACGATACAGCTAGATGAGGATTTGACTTATGATGTGGAACCAGTAGCCATTTTGGGTCGACAGGTTCGTAAGCTAAGATCCAAGGACATAGCTTCAGTGAAAGTGTAGTGGAGAGGTCGTCCCATGGAGGAAGCAACTTGGGAGACCGAGCAGGAGATGCGAAGTAGATATCCACACTTGTTTGATGCTCCAGGTATGTTTCTTAATCCGCTCGCGAACGAGCGTTTGTTTAAGTTGGGGAGAATGTAACGACCAGGCCTGTCGTTACGGGAATTACCACCTCGTTACCTTGCATTTACATATCTTATGCTTTTATAACAGTATTAGAGTATATCGGGTGAGTTAGGAGTGATTTGGATTGAAAATGAAGCAAATAGCATGCTTGAAGGAAGCTTGAATATGAAAAGTCAACCAAGAGTTGACTATTGAGTTAGAATGCTCGGAACCGGATTCTGATGATTCGACTAGTTCCGAGGGATCATTTATGACTTATGAGAGCAATCGGAATTGAATTCGGAGGTCCGGTGTAGTTTTAGGCTTGAATTGGCGAAGGTTGATTTTCGGCGAAAACCGGATGGTAGGCGATATTTTGATCCGGGGTCGGAATGGAATTCCGACAATTTCTGTAGCTTTGTTATGTGATTTTGGATATGTCCGCAAATTTTCAGGTCATTCGGACATCGTTTGATCGGGTTTTGGATTGAATGTTAGTTTTGAAAGTTTTGAAGAAACTTAGGCTTGAATTCGTGTGTAAATGGTGATTTTGATGTTTAGTATGGTGTTTTTATGATTGGAACAAGTTCGTATCGTGTTTTGGAGTATGTTGGTGGTTTTCGTTGGGGTCCCGGGGTCTCGGGATGAATCCGGGGGTCCAAACGGACCATTTTTGGGAAAAATGAGAAGGCTGGTTGCTGTCATAAATGCAGCAGGATTTTGCCCCCCGCGATCGCGGGGAGGGGACGCGATCGCGTAGGGTTAGGGGCTAGACCAATGCGATCGCAGAAGCACCAGTCGCGACCGCGTAGAGTTAACCGGGTGGCCATCGCGATCGCATGAGCATCTACGCGATCGCGTAGAAGAGAAATGGGATCCATGGAAATTTGTGCTACGCGATCGCAGGAAGAGACACGCGATCGCGTGAAGCCGGATGTTTGAACATCGCGATCGCGTGAGGCGAGTCGTGATCGCGTGAGGCCGGATTTTTGAACATCGCGATCGTGTGAGGCGAGTCGCGATCGCGTAGAGCAAACTGCTCTGGCAGTGAATTAAATCACAGAACAGAGGGGTTACGGGTTCATTAACCCAAAACACAATTTTGAGCCCTAGAGAGAAGAAAACTCGAGGAAATCACTGAGAAGTCATCGGGTATTCGTCGGAGGTAAGAATCTTGACTCAAAAACATCATTTTATGGTAGTATTAACATCAATCTTCATGAATTTGGGTAGAATTTTGAAGAATTGTGGCCTAAGTATTGAAAACGGGATTTTTGGATTTGGAAGGCCATTTGAACTCCGATTTCGATAAATTTTATATGTACGGACTCGTGGCGAGACGAAGGTCGCGTTGGTACTAATTTCGGATTTTTCCGAGCAGTGGGCCCAGGGGTCGGGTTTTACCAACTTGGTGTATTTATGTGAATTTCATGTAAATTGAAGTGGGTTATGATTCATTGACCCGTATTTGATATAATTATTGTTATTTGACTAGATTCTACACACGAGGCAGCGAATTTCAAAGGAAAAGGCATCGCGGACGAGTCTACGGCCGGCTAGAGGTGAGTAGTTTGTGTATATGGTAGCCCGAGGGTTCGAAACCCCGGCTTAGCACACTGTGACGCTAGTAGGGCGTGGCTCGCACACCGTGGCAGGTGCGGGATTGATTGTGACTAGGGATTGAGACTTGGTCCATCCCGGAAAGAATTAATATGTTATTAGTGTTGGAAATACACTGTATTTGATATATTTGTGGGCTGTAAGCCTTGTTTGGGGCCTTGTGCCGACCTGTAGTGTCCTTAGAGGACAATATTTATGTGATAGCTATATTTGCTTAAATCACTGATCTCAGTCCTGGAAATTGAAATCACCTTTTGAAAATGCTAAGTCACCGACTTTTGCAAATTTAAATAAAGTTAAAGTATTTTTCATAAATTATGAACTGGAATTAAGAAAAATGAACTGTTTTGTGACTTAATTGCTTATTGTGGACTGAGCATGGGATCGAGCTGCACGCCGCAGTGGTTGATATGAGGATCGGGCTGCACGCCGCAGCAGTATTGCGCTTGGGCTGTAGGAGCCCCTCCGGAGTCTGTACACACCCTCAGTGAGCGTCGTCGACGTTAAATTGGATCGGGCTACACGTCGTAGCGGTTATGTGCATTGCATTGTATCTTTATTAGTTGAATTACTCTGTGGTAGCTGAATTGTATTGTTGATGCTAGTTCGTAGGAGATTCGGACTGTAGTGTAGCTTCATATTGTGGTATTCTGTGGATTTCTTATTTTCAGCTACTTGTATATATTTATTACTCACTGAGTACTTAGTACTCACCCCTACTCCCTGCACCTTTTGTGTGCGGACTCAGGTACTCAGGAGCAGTAGACAGGCATTTCCCGCGGTTGCAGTGTCATATCGAGTTGCTGAGGTAGCTGCCTACGTTCGCAGAACCTAGCTTCTCCCCTCCTTTCCAGTTGTTATTTTGTATTTTGTATTCAGACTTGAGTATTTCTATATAGTACTCTCTATTCCTATTGGGTTTTGTTAGAGGCTCTAGACTTGTGACTCCGGATCTTTGGGAGTGTCAGTATTTTGTTCATTTCTATTATTGTTGGAGTTCTTAAACTCATATATTCTTCTTGGGATGTCCATTTGGGACTGATATCGTCGTGATAATTAAATTGTTGGTCTGGCTGGCCTAGCTTGATTGTTGGGCGCCATAATACGATTGTAATAATAGGATCTTCCGTTTATATATCGTGGTTGTTATTTAGTAATTGACCGTGAATGAATATGATTTCATTCATATACTAGGACGTATCGGCCTACGACAACCACATAAGTCCATTTGACTAATACGATTGTAGTCATAACAGATTGGGAGTAATGTAATACGATTGTAGTAGGACACATCGGCCTACGACAACCACATAAGTCCATTTGACTAATACGATTGTAGTAATAGGACCTGCCGTTTATATATCGTGGTTGTTATTTAGTAATTGACCATCTATGAATATTATTTCATTCATATACTATGACGCATCGGCCTACGACAATCACATAAGTCCATTGGACTAATACGATTGTAGTCATAGGAACTTCCGTTTATATATCGTAGTTGTTATTTAGTAATTGATCGTGAATGAATATGATTTCATTCATATACTAGGACACATCGGCCTACGACAACCACATAAGTCCATTTGACTAATAGGAATGTAGTCATAACAGATTGGGAGTAATGTAATACGATCGTAGTCATAGAACCTTCCGTTTATATATCGTATTGGGAGTAATGTCATACGATCATACTAGGACTCATCGTCCTACGAAAATCACATAAGTCCATTTGACTAATACGATTGTAGTCATAACAGATTGGGAGTAATGTGTAGTAGGACGCATCGGCCTACGACAACCACATAAGTCCATTTGACTAATACGATTCTAGTCATAACAGATTGGGAGTAATGTAATATGATTGCAGTTGGATGCATCAGCCTACGACAACCACATAAGTCCATTTGACTTATACGATTGTAGTTAGTAATTGACCGTCTATGAATATTATTTCATTCATATACTAAGACGCATCGACCTACGACAACCACATAAGTCCATTTGACTAATACGATTGAAGTAATAGGACCTTCCGTTTATATATCGTGGTTGTTATTTAGTAATTGACCATATATGAATATTATTTAATTAATATACTAGGACGCATTGGCCTACGCCAACCTCATAAGTGCATTGGACTAATACGATTGTAGTCATAGGAACTTCCGTTTATATATCGTGGATGTTATATAGTAATTGACCGTGAATGAATATGATTTCATTCATATACTAGGACGTGTCGGCCTATGACAACCATATAAGTTCATTTGACTAATACGATTGTAGTTATAACAGATTGGGAGTAATGTAATACGATTGTAGTAGGACGCATCGGCCTACGACAACCACATAAGTCCATTTGACTAATACGATTGTAGTCATAGGAACTTCCATTTATGTATCGTGGTTGTTATTTAGTAATTGACCATCTATGAATATTATTTCATTAATGTACTAGGACGCATCGGCCTACGACAACCACATCAGTCTATTTGACTAATACGATTGTAGTCATAGGAACTTCCGTTTATATATCGTGGTTGTTATTTAGTAATTGACCGTGAAGTTCCCATGACTACAATCGTATTAGTCAAATAGACTTATGTGGTTGTCGTAGACCGATGCGTCCTACAACAAATACGATTGCTAGTATGAATACGATATATTCATTCATATACTAAGATGCATCGGCCTACGACAACCACATAAGTCCATTTGACTAATACGATTGTAGTAATAGGACCTTTTGTTTATATATCGTGGTTGTTATTTATTAATTGACTGTGAATGAATATGATTTCATTCAAATACTAGGACGCATCGGCCTACGACAATCACATAAGTCCATTTGACTAATACGATTGTAGTCATAACAGATTGGAAGTAATGTAGTACGATTTTAGTCATAACAGATTAGGAGTCCATTTGACTAATATGATTGTATTCATAGGAACTTCTGTTTATATATCGATGTTGTTATTTAGTAATTGACCGTGAATGAATATGATTTCATTCATATACTAGGACGTATCGGCTTACGACAACCACATAAGTCCATTGGACTAATACGATTGTAGTCATAACAGATTGGGAGTAATGTCATACGTTCATACTAGGACGCATCGGCCTACGACAATTACATAAGTCCATTTGAATAATACGATTGTAGTCATAGGAACTTCCGTTTATATATTGTGGTTGTTTGTGATGACCCAAAGGGGTCATCACCTATTTTCCTCACTTGTTCCACAATTCCGAGGCCTTGAAAACCTCAGTTTATGTGTCACGACCCGGATTTTCCCCCAATATCGGGATCGTGATGGCGCCTACTCGTAGTAGCTAGGCAAGCCACTGTATTCATACTATCATGTTTTTAATAATATTTCATAATTAATTTATCAACAAAACCATAACTTTAATTAAATAAGTGCGGAAAACTTTATCGAAATAGAAATAACCAGTTTCAAGGCAACTTATATTGAAATCCTCTACCCAAGACGTGGAGTCACCAACTCACAAACTACTACTGAATACTACACATAAAGGTCCGAAAGAAAATAACATAATCTGTTTGTCTCGGAACAAAGAGACTATAGCTAGTAACATAAATAAAAGGAAGAGACACCGGGCCTGCGGGCGCCTGCAAGCTACCTCGGTCTTAATGTGCTTAACTTCCACGCAAAGATATACTGCTGCTGCTCCTGATCGAAACCTGGACCTGTGCAAAAACGCACAGAAGTGCAGTATCAGCATAACCGACCCCATGTGCTGGTAAGTGCCTGGCCTATCCCGGCGAAGTAGTGACAAGCCTAGGACCAGACACCCACATAAACCTGTGCGGTTCAATATATATGTATACCACAAAATAACGAGAAGTAAACAAGTAATAACACAATAAGGAATATCTCAAAAGAACTCAACAATTAAACAACAGTTAATAAGTTCACAAGGAAAACAAAGTATAATGGAAACACAAGTAATATCAAGTCAAGGAATAGCAAGTAGTTGCACGGCATCACCTTCGTGCTTTTACTCTCATCCTCACCAAATAAGCAAATAAAGTACACGGCATCACCCTTCGTGCTTTTACTCTCATCCTCACCAAATAAACAAATAAAGTACACGGCATCACCCTTCGTGCTTTTACTCTCATCCTCACATCCATGGTACGGCATGATCCTTCGTACATGGTTCAATAACAAGGCACGGCATGATCCTTCGTGCATAATCAATAAAAAGGCACGGCATTAACCTTCGTGCATAAATAATAAATCAAGGCACGGCATCACCCTTCGTGCATTATCACTCTTCCTCACCCAAATAACAATCACAGTTAAGGGCAAAGAATGAAACCAGTAAATCATAAACCGTCCCAACAAGGGCAATCAACAATCATCTTCACAACAAGTCTCAACAAGGGAGAACAATAACACTTCTACAACCCGGCAAGGGTTCAACAATTCATATTCAAATATATCCCACAACAAGTATTAACAACGACTCACGGTCATGCTAGACGCCAGAGTATGGATGCTCGTCACCACAGCCCATACACCGCACTCGATCACATAACACATAGCACATAATCCTATTCCCTCAAGCTAGGATAGAACAAACACTTACCTCGAATGTTTACGAACAATTCAATCAGTGGCAATGCCTTTTCCTTTCAAATTTGGCTCCAATCCAATCGTATCTATACACAATTGATTTAATGTCATCAATACTACTCAACAAACTAATTCAAAAGACCAATTTCAACTTTTACAACATTCTGCCCGGAATAGTGGATTTCGACCCCAGGCCCACATGGTCGAAACTCGGGGTTCGGACGCAAATCCGGTTACCCATCCCCCCACGAGTTCAAATATATGATTTGTTTCAAAATCGGACCTCAATTCGAGGTCCAATTACTCAATTTATGAAAAACCCTATATTCTACCAAAAACAAGAAATTCTACCATGAAAACCTTTGATTTCTATTGAAAAACATGTTTAAAGTTGTTAGGAATTGAAAGAATTAAGTAAAAAGTGACTTACAATTGTTTTGAAGAAGAGGGAGTTCGTGAAAAATCGCCAATGGGTGTTTTTGGGTTGTGAAATGTGAAAATGAAGCTGGAAATCGTGATTTACAGGTCTCTGTGTTCGCATTTGCGAACATGGGTTCGCAATTGCGAACCCCGACCAATTTTTGGAGTTTGAAAAATAAGCTAAGGCTGGAAAGTTCGCATTTGCGAACTTTGTTCGCATTTGCGAAGCTAAGACAACACTGGGATGTTCGCATTTGCGAACAAGGCTGGCCTCCAGGGACCTTCGCATTTGCGAAGAAGGCTTCGCATTTGCGAAGCATGGCTTAACAATGAAGGGCTCGCATTTGCGAGGTTATGTTCGCATTTGCGAACCCAAGCCTTCCTGGACTCCCTTCGCATTTGCGATCAAGGGTTCGCATTTGCGAACCCTGCCTTGATCTGTCACCTTCGCAATTGCGAGAAATGCTTCGCAAATGCGAAGCCAACAGCTGGATGAAAAACCAGCAGTGCAAAAATTCAGAAATTGATCCAACGGCCTATCAAATCTTTACCCGAGCCCCGGGCTCCAAACCAAACATGTACACAACATCAAAAACACATTACGAACTTGTTCGTGCGATCACATCGCCAATATCACATCGTTTTCATGAAATCAAGCCTCAAGTTCATGATTTTCATACTTTTGGTTTTCAAAACTTTCAAACTTGGAACTCAAGGTCCAAAACATATCAAACGACTTCCGAATGTCACCAAACTTTGCAGAAAGCACATATATAATATTTAAGACTTGTACCGGGCGTCGGAACCAAAATACGAGCCCGATACCAAGGTCAATTAATTCATTTTCCTTTAATAATTACATCAAAAACAATTTCACAGAAAAATTCATAACTTGGGCTCTAGGCCTCGGAATTCGACTCCGGACGCATGTCCAAGTCCCATATTTTCCTACGGACCTTCGGGACCATCCAATCTCGGGTCCGGATCCGTTTACCAAAAATGTTGACCGAAGTCAACCATATCAATATTAATATCATTTTTATCCAAATTTCTCATAGAATTCATATTTTCTATCACAAAATCTTTCCGGCTACATGCTCGGATCGTGCACGTAAATCAAGGCAACATAGAATGAGATTTTCAAGGCCTCAGAAGCTCGAAATGATTAATAAAATAAGTGATGACCCTTTGGGTCGTCACATTTTCCACCTCTAAAACAACCGTTCGTCCTCGAACGGACAAAAGAAAGAAGTACCTGAGTC